>VZRU01011736.1:324342-391395 GCA_013398155.1 Pedionomus torquatus | reverse complement strand
TTTTTTTTTTTTTGTTTTTTTTTTTTTTTTTTTTTTTTTTTTTTTTTTTTTTTTGTTCTGTTCTTGCCTTTCTGCATGCAATATCACTCTCTGTCACATCTATTTTATCTATATAAATTATTTCTTTCAAATTATCCTCTGTCCTCCCACGCATTCTCTTCTATAATTTTCTAGAATCTTGCAAATACAAAGGTTAATTAGCTAATAGTCAAATGCTGGTTTAATATGGATATGTGAGTATTCTCTCTTTTTTTAGCCAAAGGAGGGAGGTTGGAAGACCAGTTTGGCAGAAGAATTTGGTTCAGAGGTTTGGTTCTGAGGTTCTGTTTTGTTTTGTGTTTTTTTTTAGCCTCCATGAGCCATGCAGGTAATTTTGACAAGGGAAAAGCTTGGTAGAAAGAAGGGCTGCATGGTCTACCCTCTATATAGACTGTAAAAATAGAGCATGTTGCAAGCCACTATTTCCCCAAACTTTAGCATCTGAGTGCCGTGGAGTGCCAGGGATGGTCAGGTCACAGGGCAGGAGCACGGGGTCTCTGTGTGAGTTATCACATAGGAAGGAGTGTGGCTATCAGAAGGTTCATCTCTGACTTCAACTGCGATACAAGCTGTAGCTTACCCTCGGTTCTGAGACCTGACAGACACCATCAGAAGGACATTTAGCTGGAATTAGCACTGGTCAGCCTCGCAGTTGCTCTTACACTGCAAAAAAAGGGAAGGGGCTACAGCCTTCATGCACAAAAGCTATACATCCAGTAGAAGTGTTATATTGGGCTTAAAATGTAGATTTGCCAGAATAAAGCTTTGCTCTTTGCTTCTCTTTAGGGGTGACATATTCTTTAACAAGTTCAATAAATAACATTAGAAATGGGCTTGAAAACCTTACTTCAAGTGAAAATATTTACCTAGTCACTTCATGTAAAAGATATATTTTATGCTGTATAAATGGCCAGTGATCGAATAAGCAGCCCTTTTTCCCCAAGCCTCAAATTTTCATGTAATTTTGTTTGTTTGTTTATTATTTAGACACGTCATTTAGCTTAAACTTGTCAAAGTTTAAATCAGTGGGATGAATTCTCTCTCTTCTGCATGAGAGAAGTGGAGAAGTTACTGACCAGTGAAGAGGGAACCTTCCTGATGGTTTTGTTAATGCAATCATGCCGTTAGGGCTAATCATAAGTAATGGTCTATAGATAGACCCTTATATAGATGGATGTTTGAATACAGACAAAAGAAGACAATGTTTACTAATGTGAGGCCATGCATTTCCTGAGCATTACCATATCAGTCAAAGGGATAGGTCTGGCCTGACTAGGGTGGAAGATTTTTAACCTTGATTCTGCCTTCGTTAAAAAGGCTTTGCCATTGCATTAACAGGTCCATGCAGCACCTCTCAGAAGCAGGCTGTAAGTGTGTACAAGATGTTAATATATTTTCATGAGAGGAAACCATTGTAGACCACAAACTCTGTGAGGTGGGTTTCTTCTCTAATTATCTTTTCCCTGAGGTACCTATTATACTTCATGGTGGAATAAATTGTATTAATAATTTTATTAATTTAAATGGGGAATGCTTTCTCAAAAGGAGAAACTAAAAGAGACAGCATCAGAAAAGGAAATTAAGTCTCCATCTTGATACTAACAAGGTTGATTTTTGAATGTCCTGCAGTTATGTATCCCCATATGATACCTTGGGTAAATGTAGTTGCTTTATTTCATACAAGAAGTCATACTGACCTTAAATGGGAGCTAATCATGTGAATAGTCCCTCTAGTATTTTTAAACACCCAGTTTATTTTAAGGCATGTTTTGGTTATAATTTATGTAACACTATTAAGATCTAGATACCAACTACTCTTTTGCTTCGTGGTCTAGGTGAGTGGTAATTACTGCATTCTGCAACCATAATATTTTTAACTTCATTGTAGTCCTATTACATCAAAAAGAGGACATTGATAATCCAGTTTTACTAACGTGGTAGGGTTTGAGATGACAATATTGTTAATATGATGACATAAAAAGTGCCAAGGCTCCACAGTCAGCAGTGATAGGGAAGAGAATGGAACCAAGCAGGGACAACTCTCCCACCTCAAGGACTACCTGGTGTTAGAGGTGGGTAAAAGTTGAGGTTTGAAGAATTGATAAATACAGTGTTGATGACTAATTGGGAGTTATCCCAGCTTCTGAGCCAAAGGACTGTATTCCCCCTCATCAACAGATACATCCCCCATGAGCACAGTGTGTGGGATCGTGGTGCTCGACGGTTATTGCTATAGCCTGTCACGTGGCTGGTTGTTGATGTATGTGGTTCTCAGTGACTGATCAAATTAAATCTCCCTGCACCTGCTTTGCTCAGGATGTGGCTGTGGTTGGCAGGTGCAGCTACCGGCAGAAACGGTGTCTTGTGTAGATTGTTAAATGAGGTTTAAATGAGGGTCTGAGGTTGAAGAAGGGGATGTACAATCTTCTGCCAGATCCTGGGAAATATCACGAGAAGGTGAGCGGTGTTTGAAGATGGAGAGAAAGGAGATGCTGAATGAATTTCTGCAAACGGCTACGCTCTGAGACTGCAGGTTTTAGTAGAGGCCCAAGGCAGTTGTACTAGCCTAAAACCCACCAGGCAGTGCAGGGATGAAAATCTCTTAGGAAGCAGCAACTCCTGCTTCTCCCTAAGGCCAGAAAATGGGAACTGAGCTCTATGTATCTGCAAATGGCTTCTGCAGGACAGAAGGTGACAGGGATCAAACTCCATTCACTGTCACTGCAGCATTGCTGCTTTGCTATGCAGGTTCACACAATGTGGGAGCTACCTATATTCCTGAACCTGCACTTGGGTGCTTCACAGAGTAATCTTGCATTAAAAATAATACTCTTTCACGCAGAAGGCATCATAATGATCATGTTTTGGAACCTCACATGGCACAGTGTATAATCTCACCCTGAAATCCCTGTATCCATTCTACAGGATGGACCCCATCTTTTAGACAGTTGAGTATCCATATGTGGACATCGATGAGCAGCTCTATAAGTCCATAAATAGGCCAGGCTGGATGGAACTTTGAGCAACCTGGTCTGGTGGGAGGTGTCCCTGCCCATGGCAGGGGGTTGGAACTCGATGATCTTTAAGGTCCCTTCCAACTCTAACCATTCTATGATTCCCTAACAAATTTTGGCAGTGTCATGGTCAGGGCACTGTGCTTGTAGGTAAAAGATGAAAGTGTGTACGTGAGTCTCACAAGGGGGTGTCCGTACCACTAGAATTTGTACTGGAATTAAAAGGAGATTCTCATTCTTGGAGCTCTCTTCCTGAATTTTCTCCATTCCTCAAATTTATACCCTGACTAAAATAATTTGAAAAGTTTTGCCAAGTCTGGCATAGATGAAACAACAATTTTGGCATATGGATTGTGCACTGAAGAAAAATCCCCCAGCTCTGGACATGAATAATTGGCATATCCTGCTCCATGAAGAGCTAATCAATGGCAGCAGAGTAACATTACAGCATAAGCTGCTGTTGCTGCAAGGAATGGGAAAGGGATGGTATTATAAAGAGATTGCTCAGAGGCTGAAGCTCTTGGTCTTTCCACTATTAAACTGATTTCTTTTCACAGGGGAATATGGCAAATGTTTTTATTCCTGAAAGATCCATGGTCTAGTTCAGAGATGGGGTCCGATACGTCTTTGAGGTCGAGATGTTCTGGATATGTTATTTACATAGTTCATGGATATAAAAAAGGAAGTGAGTGAACATTTCTTTCTCTTCCATTCTCTGTAAAGAAAATTAATGGAAAACCTGTAGAAAGAATTTACATCATTATCTAGGTACATCCTTCCGTGAAAAATAAGCTGTCTTGAAGGCAGAAAGACTCCTCAGAATGGTCCATCCTTAAGCTCTTTTAATCTCCTCTGATTTTGTACCATTTCAATTGCACAAAACTAAACCATGCACAGTTTCTTGACATCATTTCCAAACACTGTGTCCTCTAACACTTTGATATACTCAGAGAATGAGACTTTGATTTCTTTCATATCTGACATCTGGTCTGGATCTATGAAAACTTTTCCACTCTCTCTTTAGACTGAAGTCAATAATAACCAACCTGAACAGGTTTAATGTTTACATTATTAAAAATATATATGATAGAACAGTAACACCAGATGCATTTCTCTGTGATTGCCCAATTTAATAATAACAACCCGCTACCTTAGAATCATAGAAGCACTTTTGTTGGCAGAGATCTTTAAGACCATCTAGTCCAGCCATTAACTGAGCGCTGCCAAGTTACCACTAAAACCATGTCCCTCAGTGCTCCACCTGCATGTCTTTTAAGTACCTCCAGGGATGGTGAGTTAACCACTTCCCTGGGCAGCCTGATCCAAGGCTTGACAACTCTTTCAGTGAAGACATTTTTTCCTAACATCCAATCTAAACCTTCTCTGGTGCAACTTGAGGCCATTTCCTCTTGTCCAATTGCCTGTTACTTGGGAGGAGAGACTGACAGCCACCTCGCTACACTCTCCTTTCAGGGAGTCATAGAGAGCAGTGAGGTCTCCCCTCAGCCTCCTTTTCTCTAGGTGAAACCACCCCTCTTCCTCTTTCCTTTTCCCCCTTATCCCTATTTCCCTGGAATAGGAGAAGTATTTTGAGAAGTAAAAATAAATAAATAAATAAATTTAAAGATTAGGAAAAAGTAACACTTAAAGAAGAGCAATTAAAGGGAGGTGGTGTGTATGCTTTGGTGCCAAGGTAGTTACAAACAGAAGGCATGGGTTCATTAGCTTTGGAGAGGCCCAGACAGGTTCATGGTTTCTTATTGATTTGATTTCCGCAGAGGCTCAGTGCTTAATTAGTCTTTTTGTAATACATCCCCAATGAAGTAAAAATTCCCACCCAAATTTTTGTCCCTGATCTTCATTCTGCTGTTCCTAGAGAGTAAAATGGGAATAGCGTTCTGTTAGTTTTAGGTAACTCCCCAAAATGCCCTTGTTAGAGTATGTATCTGATTCCCCTGGAAATTTGGGTGTCTGATTTCTTTTGAGATCCTCATCCCAAGTAACTTGTTCAAGGTCACATCAGAAGTATGGTGGGGAGGTGAGATTTAAATTCAGTGTCTCTGGCTGTTGTGTTTGTCTCTAAGACCTTTTCCTCTCAGGGACACAGTATAGTCTAGAGGCTGTTACCCTAAGGGCTCTCTGGTTGAGCAATCAAGGAGAAGTTGGGAAGCAGCGTACCTAGTTGACCTAAAAGGGTTATATAATTAGTTATCAGATTTTAGCCAAAGAATGTTGGTATCTCCCTCTCTTTTTCTCTTTTTTTTTACCCCTTTCTTTGAGGTTTTAACCACAATAAGACATCCCAAGATTAACATTTTACTATCTGGTCAAGGCAGGTTGAGAAAAGCCCTGGTGTGTCTGTGTCTGTGCCAAGGCAGAGCAGCACTTCAGCTGGAGGACCATGTTCAACGAAGGGGCACAGTGCAGCTTTCTTCTTCTTTACTCCTTCTTCTTCCTTTGTACTTGAAGCTGTGACCTTGGAGTACGCTAGAATAATAGAAAACTATTCTGAAGCAAAAAGATGGGCTTTGCAAAAAAGATGCATTAAGATGTCACAAAGACATAAAAGATGATGACAAGAGACTGTCATCCTGGAAAAAACCAAAAGGTTTGTCTTAAGAAAGTTTATACCATGCAGTGTTTCAGGGCACCATCTGGTAAGTGATATCCCAGTAAAATGGAAACCAGAAATCGTCATCAGCTCATAGCAAGGCAGGCTAAGGGAGCCTGAGGGCCCTTGCACCAAGGCAGGAGCTACTGGGGATGCTTATCTGAAAGCTCAGGCGACAGGTGCGTAATGCTGAGTGGACAACCCATCCATCACTAGGGACTCTTGGTACCAAACTTCATCATGTCCCTTTGAAAATCCTCTTTATTTTTCTCAAAAGCTGACAATCATGCTAGAGAGGCTCTGTTTTGAAAGAAGATTCCTGGAGGGTTTTTTTTGGTAACTTTGGAGAATGTCCTGTCTCTTGTTGTCTTTTGGTTAGTGCGTTTTGAAAGCACTGAATGACGTCTCTTTTAAAAACAAACAAACAAGCAAAACGGGCAATTCCTTGTTGTTTTTTTTTTTTTTTTCCTTAAATACATAAAATGTTTTGTTTTGTTTCTTAATAGCTGCCTACAGCAATTTGCTAGATTAAGTTGGATTCCTTTTCAAAGAAAATAATATGCAACCATTGTAAATTTGTGTGTTGGTTACGGTTCCAAGTGATGACTAGACTCTTGCGTGGGATTCACTTTGTTCTGGCTGCATGAGGGGTAGTATGTCAGTGTGAAAGACATCCAGATTGAGGAACGTTTTTTTTTGGTTTATTTTGTTTTGTGGTTTTTTGGGTTTTTTTTTGGAAGGGCAAGGAAAGGGGTAGCAGGAAGAGGATTACACAGGTTTGCACAAGTGGGACTCCTTAACAAGGAGTTAGCATGTCTTTATTGTAATTTATATATTGTCTTGTGTTAAAATTAAAATAAGATTCAGCTGGAAACGTGATGTAAGCCATACTGCCCAAGCCTAGAGTCATAGAATGGTTTGGGTTGGACGGCACCTTAAAGATTATCGTGTTCCAACTGCCCTGCCCTGGGCAGCTCCCAGTAGACCAGGTGACTCAGAGCCCCATCCAGCTTAACTAAATTGAGTGAGCAGAGTTCAAGTTACTCTTGGGAACCCATCCCCAAGATGGATATAGAGACACTTAAACCTTTCCTCAGTAATGTGGGTTAATCTAAACCTAGACTGACCAGTGGGTATATGTTTGGAGGTGTCTAGTCTCCTGGCCATGCAAATGAGAAGCCTACCTAGGTTCTGGTTCTTTGATGCTCTTTGGCTTTCTTTCCAGTGGTATTTGTTGTGTGAAAGGCTGACATCTGTCAGGGTTGGCTCAGGTTAGAAAACTTCTCAGTGGGCTTAGGCTGGCATGATCAGCAGGCTGGCCAAGCTGTGAACCCTCCTCCCTCTCGCATGACCATGCACAACGTCCCATGTGACCATGGACAATATCCATGTGATCGCATACGATGCCCCACATACTTCCAGGACTGTCTCTGTCTTGGTTTACCTTTAGTGCAAGAACACAAAGGTGCTTTACTGGGACTAAAGAGAGTGTTCTTATCTCATACGCACAATCCTGACCACGCACCCCCTGCAGAGCAGGGAGGATGAAGGGTAGAGGTTGGAGGATGCTGGACCAGTTGTGGAAGCCAGTGGGGGAGGAAAGGAGCCATGGGTCTGCTCCTGAGGGTCTATGTGTCAGAGCAGCAGAGTTACTTGCATCCTACTAGCCTGAAATCTTGTTCTATATTAAAGGAAGAGTTTCATTTTGTAAAATGCAGGTCTCCCTTCAATGTGACCAGGAGCAAATTTATCTTGTTAGCACTTATTTACAACTGACAATTCTCAATTAGCATTTGAGCCCAGATTCCCATTTCTATAAATCCCTAATGAGAGTATAAATTACTAATGAAAGAGCTAAATCTCAGGGCCAAAGTCTTACTTCATTAACACATGGATGTAAATCTGAAGCATTTCTGTTCATCAGGGCAGAGTTACTTCTCAACAACACTGGTGTAAGCCACGTGGGAGTGAATCCTTGAGACTTTTGTAGTGGGCAGCACAGAGAGAAATTGTTCTGTCTAATTTTCAAACTCCATTGCTCTTAGGGAAAATGTCTCCAATGTTTTTGTAGTGTTGTGCTCAAACCCATTCGTCTGATTTGTCCGACTTCAGATTATTTGATTCCTTTGAATGTCTCTTTTCTTCTCGCACCTGCTGCTTGGCAAATAAAGACTATTTTAGGGGAACCCTAGAATATTTTTTACCTTTTGGTGTAATCAGTAAGGATTGTATATTTATTTTAACTAATATTTATTTTCTAAATGGCATGGCTCATATGAAAATAGCAACAATTTAAATTCCAGAAATGGTAGCACTGAAGTAATTTATGATTGATTTTAAATTTTGCATTGTTTTTTAATCTCTTAGAATATTAACAAGCTGCTATAGAAAAGACCTAACAGTAAACTCACCATATGGCCTATATCCTTGGTTTGAACAATTTATAAGAGTGTTAATACTTGGTCAGTGAGGGTTTTCTTACCTTCTGTAATTGCTAAAAATGAACCCTTGTACAAGGTTTTTTTTTTTTAGGAAAGGCTTTCAGAAAAGGTCTTTTAGGAAATCACCTGTGTAGTAAAGTACATCCTATGGGTGTCAGTGATGCTGCCTTTGATGTAAATGCCAAAAAAAATCCATAGTTTTATCTGGTATCACAATCTCCCAAACACATTAACGACAATGGGCTCCTGCTTCTGTAAATATATATATATATTCCTGGCTGCATTATGGTGCCTGGCAAGGGTCTTTCTCATCCTGCATTCTCAGTAAAGTTGAGGAAGGCCTAGTGTGAATTAAAAACTACAAAATCCAGCTTCATGTTTGATTCATCAAGTTCAACATGCACATTTTAAAAGCTGAATCTTACAGGTAAAAGCAGGGCCAAATATTAATAAAACGTGCATTATGATTTCCTCTGTTAGGTTTGCAAACTCTTTCTCTTAAGGAGATCCTTTAGTTAGGCTGTTCAAAGAGTTTCTTAAAAAGTACATCAGGTAATTAATTAGAAATTCCAGCCAATGTTGTACCAATGATAAATTTGAAAGCTAAAATTGCTATATATATGAAGAAAGTAAGCTAGTAAAATTGATATTCTCTCAACATGATGATACTATCTCAAGTTGGGAAGATTCAAACATGTTTAGTAAAGGAGAAAAAAACTACTAAATATTGAAATACTGGCCAATTACAGTAAAAATTATTCTACAGCTTTTTTATCATGCTTTATAATATATGACTAAGTGAGTTTCTGGTATTCTTACAGCATTAACATTCAGCCTGGTAGAGTATTGTATGCTTTATATTACACATATTTGTATTGGCTTATGCACAACAGAATCAAGCAGGAACAAAAGCTGCAAATAGGGGCTTTGACTATGCTGAAATGAACTAGGAGGAAGAGCACACTCTTCTAGATCTTAGGATCTTTCCTCTTTCTAGAAAAAAATCGTAAAGAAGCAAACACTTGCTGCATGTTAGCAGAAGATGCATGGATTCAGTGTATACCATTAAGCTTTAGTGTAACAATCACAAGTTGGTTTTCTTATGCTCGTGAAATATCGAACAAGTATAAGCTCGTAGGGGAAGTTGTCCTTAGGAAAAAGAGGTTTCTCTTGTTGAAGGTCAGATTTCAGATACTTAAGATGAGATCGGTCCTGTAGTTTATAGCTGCAAAGCCGCTACTGTAGCCAGTTAGATAAGTTAGGGCTGTGTGTGTGTAAGGGCTGTCCGTGAAGTTGTGAACTGATGCATTTAGCTTTCCCTCTGAATAGCACAAAATATTTATTTCAAACCTCTCCATGCCTGAAGATAAAACATGGATTGGGTGTCACATAGTTGGCAAAGGCAGTTTCAGAATTAGGCATTCTGAATCCTACGTGGCGTGCTTTGTAAATGGCTGTTTTTAGTCTAAAAACATCGTTGTCATCTTGCTAATATACCAATATGTAAACAGCAAAATGATGATGTGCAAAAAGGGAAAAGTGAATATAAAACATTTTGTGGCAGCTTACTTTGTTTCTTGTAAATACTTCTTTTTGGGTGACATACCAAAATAAACAATCATGAGTAAAACTGTAACAATTTCTGTGAGCACAGTGATATCGGAATAGAAATGAGAACTGGAAGATTTTCTTAAGGCTAATGTTTGCCAAGAATTTGTCTTTTAGGGGTGGGGGGGGTGGGGTTTTTTTGTGTGCTTGGTTTTGTTTGGGCTAATTTGTTTGTGTGTGCTCTACGCTCTGTTCAGCCAATGACTGTTTTGTGGTTATAAAAGTTCAGACAGATGTGAAAATGAAATAAAAATTATTGTTGCATGGTGCCTGAAACCTGTTTTAATTGATTAAATATAATCAAGGTTTCAAAAAAAAAAAAAGAATAAATGTAGCTGGGTTTTTTTTTTCTAGTTAAGGAACAAAACCAACTTGAAACCCACCAAATTAAAGCACATTTTTTTTAAACTTTCAGTAAAAATATTCAGTCGGTAAAACAATATTTCATTGGGCATAGTGTATTTAGGTTTCACAGGAGGCATTTTGCAGTTAACAGTAAATAGATGAGGAAGGATTTCTGTCAGATGCTATGGTGATGGGCTTTAGTTTAAAACCTTAAGACAGATAGATAGAAGGAGATTAACTGGCCTTAGTTATTTCGTGTTCCCTGTCTGAGTGGAAACGTGTTCCATGTTGAGCTAGCATGTCCTAGCAGCCTGAAGGTGTAATGTATTTACTGCCTTTTGATGCATCTTGTTTAACATTTGCTTAACATATTTATTCAAATGAGGCCAGGCATTTGTTTATCCCTTCTCAGACAAGGTGGGACAGCCCCGGGACATGAGCAAATAGACAGTATCAGAAGTATAGCACCTTAAGACTTCTGTTTGGTTGCTTGGTTTTTTAAATAATACTTAGCAAAGAAAATATCAACACCATAGGACATGCTTGTGAAACCTTTTCTTATCCAAACTTTAGGTAATTTTTCCTTCCTCTCTTAAAATGCAATAAACTTTAATCTCTGCAAGAAAGCAAAAATGCAACAACCTTAACCCAAATCAAACTCCTCCCTCTCACCCCCGGCCTGAGGCAAACCAACTAACCCAAATCAGGGGGCATCTAAGCCAATCAAATAAGTAAATAAACTTAAGGGTAAGGCTTCTAGATGGAGTATGATTCCAGTTCAATTCAAGCACTTAAAACTTGAAATCGTCTGTCCTGGCCAGCAGTTGTTTGGACTACCTTGAAGAAAGAATTATGCATGGGATAGCTTCTAACTCTAACGTGATGGGAATGGGTGCGTGCTCCACCCATCACACATTCCCATCTTCTCTCTCCTGTGCTTTTTCATATTGAATTGTATCACTGTGATTTGTACGGACACATTTTCAGTGTGGAATGCTATCACCGTGATTTGTATAGGCAAAAAGTCTACAGTTGATACTCGGTTATGGCCTTGCTCTTTGGGCATCCTCTGCCCCTTTCTGTTAGCTGCGTTAGGGATTAGAGCACCCAGCCTTCCCCTTAAATCTATCTAGCACAGTCCCACAGCATCAATAGGTCAGGTGTGATGCTCGTGGAAGGTAAATGCAGAATGCCTCTCTGGTGACCCTTGGGGAAAAATTTGTCTGTGTAGCCACAATAGCTTCCCGTGCAATCTTTGCTTAGGAACGTTTACCCAGAAAATCTATGCTTAAGTGTCCCGAACATGTAAAATGTGATTTTAAATACAAGAGAGAGAGTACCTCCTTAGAAATTACCTGCTAACACTATAGCAGTAAGGAGTCTCACATAAACACGCTAATCTCCAGAGAGCATGAGAGGAAAAGATGTCTTAAAAATTATGGTGATTTAATTTTATTTTGCCCTAGAATGACATTCTCCTGAGTATTTGTGAAAATGAAGATGAATATGCAGGGCTACATTTGGTTGATTTCGCGCCAGATGGCCAGTTGCAGAGGCTGAACTAAGCTGAACTGATTGATTCATTTTTGCCATATTGCATGCTGGCGTTTACCAGAGTTCACATCATTCAAATACTAACATTTTTGGTGCTTTCGCTTTTTATTTCTTTTTTTTTTTTTTTTTCCTTATTATTATTTTTTCTTGGTTTCTTGGGATGACCTCTGCTTTTATAGTGAATTGTCCCTCCTCTCTTTTCTGCCTCAGTCTTTAAAGGGATCAGTCTTTTCCCCACCAAATGGCTGGTTGGGTTTTTCTTTTTCTCTTCAGAAAGATTTAATAAACTGCTCAGAGAGACAGGGAAAAAAGAAAATGCAGAGGAAAAATGTGCATTATGGTGAGGTGTTTTTCCTCCAGAGCTTTAACTTTCTTTTACACTAATCTATCACACGTGAACAGAAAATACAACAACTCATATTAAAATCAAGTTCTAAAAATTCTGTGGTTTCAATTTACCTATTATTTGGGGGATCACAGAGCAAATAATTTAAATTCCCAATGTTCTCACTTTCACGGGGATGCTTCATTAAAAGGTAACAGAGATTATATCAATAGTTACACAGAAATTACTTCAGAAACTCATGGAAATTTATAGAAAAAAAAAAGATATTTCTATTTGTTTTGAGCCATTGTATGGCTATCTATAATAAACAATACATAGAGAGTCAGATACTGTGTGCAAATGTGCACATCTTCATTGTATAATCTAGAACAGGTATATTTTAGGGAAGGTTTGAAAGACTTAATGAATGTGGGTTTTCTTGTTAAGTTCTATGGGCTTTGAAGAGATTTCAGTAAAAGAAACTCTACTATACTGTTTTTCTGTGAAAACGGCAGTATACATACACATTTTGCTTAATTTCTATACACATGCAAAGCCCATTGGAATACAAAACAAAGTAAGACCTTCTCAAATGAATTTTAAGTTTTCCTTTAAAATATAACAGTTGGTCATTTCTTAAGAAGGAAAAAGCCTCTGACTATACACTAGGAGATAAATATAAGCAAAGTAGTCCTGGCAAAAGAGCATCCTTGTTTGTGAGACGAGTCTTTCTTCTCACCCAGTAACCAGCCATAACTCTAAGTACAGTGTCAGGGGCCACCTCTTTGTTAGGCCAAGTGATTTGCAAAGCACAATTCCTCATTGATTTTGTACCTTAGATACTGAGGGCTTTAGCAGGTCAGAGGAGAAGGGGAAGAAAAAAAAAAAAAAGAAGTGATGAGATTTATGCCTTATGGACAGTACTATCTGTTGATTAGCAGGAGAAATTTGGATCAAAACATCGGTCATAAAACCAGCAAGAGATAGCAAAGCACTACCTTAACAGACACCAGCAAGGATTTCACTGCAGACCTGAAAGGCACTGGGATTTTGCAGAGAGGAGTTCAGGGAATGCTCATTAAGTAGGGTTGGACCTACAGATCGAGCCATCAGCTTAATCTCTAATATGTTGCAAAGTCCACCTGGTGCTTTATGGGGATGGGGCAAATCCATCACTGGTCAGCCCAGCTGACCTGCATGATTGACACATGCTCACGAGCAGCTGGGAATCCTCCAGATTACCTCAAAACAGATATTTATGCTTGCTGGCTGCTGTAGGCTGGGTGATTTCTTCAGGAGTCACATGTAGGGAAGGGTATGGCTGTTTTCACGATTTCCAGCTTGACTTTGTTGTGTCTTGGTTGGATGCTCCCCACCAAAATGTGCTTCCCTCATCCAGTCAAACCTTGTAGGTTCTTCTGCTGCACTGGGTGATATGGAGGCAGGAGCACAGCTTGTCCTGGGTTGGACACCTCTGCTTGGAAGTTCCAGCTCTTGGTGGCCCTGGGGTTTGGGCACAGGCATGTCCTGCTGTAACGTACCCTTTGACAGGGGTGGCAAATGGGCAGAGGTTTTGAAGTATGAAAATGCATAGAACAGAAAGAGCTTCATATAAAACAATGAAAGAGTTGATCTTTAAAATGTCTACAACACTACAGGTTTAATCTTCAAACTGAAAATATTCTCTGAACTTTTCCCAGCTAGCAGAGTGAAAAAGGTATAACACTGAAGCAGCCAGCCCTAAAATTTGCCATCTACCTCACCCTAAGCACCTCCTGACACTTGTGCTCAAAAATGCGTGGTGGCTTTGATATAAATCTCAACTTTTCTCAACAGTCTTTGTCACCTGTAACAGTTCTGTGAGTCAAACAGAGCAGTCACAGACCCAGCCTATAGGATTGAGAAGGATTAAAAAGGGTGAACCTACAGTACTTTATTGACCTAGGTCCTCACATTAACCTGATCTGATCCTTTAATTACTATGAATAGAATAGGGCTTACAGTCCTACTTAATAACGCCCCATGCTTTTTATTCTATAAAGAGCTTTCCTATTCATGTGGCCTCTTCTTTTCAGATTTACAGATTTGTAGCAAGAAGGAATGCATGGGTTTTTTCTGGCACTCCAGGGGAGAAAGCTACCTAATGTGTATGTGTGGGATACTGGAAAGCATAACAGCAGCCTTTCTGGTTTGGAAAAAAAGTTATTTGAAAATCAGTCCTCATTCAAGTTACTTGTTAGTTGGCAGGAAGAGGGGAAAGCAGAAAAGGCGACCAAAACACAGCAGCTTAATTTTATAAATGTAGTAGAAGGACTACAAGAAGGAAACAGAGTTTCTATGCTAATCAGAACTGTAATCAAATGAGATGTATACTTTTCCCCCTTCCCCTGCACATATCCCCCCCACCCCCACATCCCCCCATAAGCTCAGAGAACCAGCACGTTACTGTAATCTAGGCAGACTGATATACACACATATGATCATATATATGGGTGATATATGATACTATAATTAATAACTGGTATTTTCTCTGAATTCAGGAAAGCAGCTGCAGCCCACTGATAAGGTACTTTATGAGAACAAAATCAAAGCTGAGCATTAATGATTATAATTTGTTGTGATTGAGAACGGTGAAACAATCGTTTTATTTCTTGAACTGAACTGAAATATGAGTGGGCCGCTGGGTTAAAAATGGAAAGGGGATACAGGTTGTGATTAAGAGCCTGAGATGTTTTTGCTAAGAGTGGTATAAAAAGTAGGAGCAGTCTCCCAAATTTTCACATGAGCACATTGTGTCTGGTGTCTTGTATGGATCCATCCAGAGGCCAGTTTGGAGGAGCAACCTAAATCTGTTTTGAATTAAAGATGGAATGACTGACAGTAGGGAAGGAGAGGGTTTGGGGATATTTAGGGGGGAAGGAAGGGGAAAGAGAGAAGGAAGAATCCAATGAAAAAAGTCTACGGAGGTGGTGGGAAGAACCCAACCAAACCCAGCTCTTTCCCTTTCAGTCATCACTTTCAGCACGATTTGCCTGAGCACACAATCCTTTGACTATTATAATTATAGAAAGATTATGGTTGTGAATTTGGAAGAGAAACAGAGTATGATGTCGATATTTTACCATTTGGAAGCTTTTCTGCCTGTTAAGGAACAACACATTTCAGCATTATTTTAAGTCTAAAGCTTGATTAACATACAGCAATGAAGGTGGTCTAATTTTATTTTACTAAAATTGCTGTAAATAACACTGCTAGTAAAATAAATACTGAAAGAATAGGGTATTTGACAGTGAAGACGTACTTAAAATATTTTATCGTAATTCCTTAGCTTTCACAAGACAGGTATTGTTAGGAGCCAGTCTGATTAGTCTATCAAAGACACATCGCTGCCTCCTTCTCCCCCACCCTCCGCCCCCTTGAAGATAGAATAATCTTTACTGTGCTTTTAGGGAATAAGGATTTAAATTGAAGCAAACCGTGAAGCTGCCAAAGCATGCTTGTTATTGACAGGTTATATGGAAATGACTGCTTAAAGTTCCACCCCACAGACAGACAGACAGACGTATATAATCCCTACTTTAGCGTTACAGTCTTTCTCTCTATTGCTCCTCTATACGCCTGTAATCTCAGAAGACCATTTATTAAATGTGAAATATTGTATGTTCCTGTAGCCTTCTTCCTTGATTGTGTTCCTAGGGCCTTGTTGGGCAATTGATTACTCTGTGCACCATCCCGCTGCTTTAGGTATTAATGGCAAAACCCCCATTGTCTTCAGGATTTAGGCCCTTTATGATTTTTTTTTAAAGTTCATTATATTTTGCAAGCAACTGAGTTTAAAATCTGTGATTGGGAAGACTTACCCCTCACATCTTCCCGTGAAATGTTTTACCTTTAGAATGAGAAAGCATTTGGAAACTGTAGGATGGTTTTGATCTGTGGGATTAAAAGGAATCAGTACTGAAAATGGATTCACATCATTTTCTTTTTGGGTACTCAATACTTGGGGGGAAGGGGAGGAGAGAAAAAAATAACAGCTGATTTAATATAAGTGGGCTGAATTCCCTCTCCTGGTGGGTCTTTCAAACCTCCAGTTTCTGTTCTTGCCATCACTCTGTGAATATCCCCCTCCCCTTTCTGTTAAAAGGCATTTCCTATGAAAGCCTACAAAAGCAGCTTTCAATCTGATTAAGCTTCTCTCGTAAAAATGTACAAAAATAGGGATACATTTGGGCCAGTATCACCCCTCTATTCAGCTGCTTTAATTTGCCTCGGCTATTTACTAAGGACACCGCACAGGAACACAGAAGGTTCCTGCAGTCATTGGAGGCTACCCAAAATCTCATTTTTAAGATTCCAAGGGGCAACCATGACCATAACCCCAGGCCAAATTGTTGGAAAGGCCCCAGCAGCTTGGCACAGCTGTGGACTTATGGCTGGCAGGTACCAGTTTTCCAGCCTTACCTGGAGCGAGCTGTTGCTTGATGGATGCGGAGGGAAGGGCTGTCCCCTGAGATCCCCATCACTGGTGATGTCAATCTCTGGGTGTTCCCTCTCATACCGAGGGGAGTGTCTCCCCCACCCCCCTTCCCCAGGGGTGAAGCACCGCTCCAGGGGTCTGCATCCAGAGCTCACTCACTTATTTACCCTCAGTTACAGCAAATCATGCCTCACTTTACCCTGCCTATCTGTAAAATGGGTACAGAAGAATTGTTTCTTATGGGTTTTGTGAGGGAGGTTCAGTTCCTGAAAAGTCTTCTCTGATGTTGACTTCCCTCAAGATCAGCATCAGCATCTTTCACTCGCGCATTTATAGAAATGGGTATCATGTTTGTCTCCAGCAGATAATATCTCTGTGACTTTAGAAAGGTGCTGCTATAACACGCGCAAGCATTTTAAGAGGGTAGTGCTGAAAAATAAGCTTGAACTGGAACCATGATTTGTTTCTGCCCTCACAAGAGGTTTGTAACCCTTCTTAATAATTTTTTTCCTTAGTACACGGCAATGTTGAAATGTAATCTTTATTACTAAATGAATGAGTGACTGGTGTTGCTTAGGGCACAGACTAAAAACTGTTTTCACGTGAAGCCCAAGTATTGTTGCTGTTGCAGTTGTCCTGTTGTTTTATTAGCTATGAACAATGTTGGACTGCTCTGGAAATCTAATAATCTCCTAAAGTGTCTTCCCTCGGTAGCATCCTTGATAATGGAGAGTAGATTCTAAAAATACAATAAAAGCATAAAAGAGAATATTATGATAACTGCTTTCAAAGACTAGAAAAAAATGAACAAGTGGAAAAGAGGCAGACTGCATAGGAAGGAGAAAGACGACAAGATGCTAAATGTTAGTTTTTAATCACTTTGTGCATTTATGATTTAATCTCCTATCAGCCATGTTAAGTACAGCATAGGATTTGGTGGTTTTTTCAGCGCCAGCTGCACACTCTTTTTTGTTTTCTGAGGAGAAAGAGAAAAAACTAGCCAAAAATGGGATATGTTTTACTGAAGTTATTAGTTAAATTATAAAAAAAAAAAAATTCCTTTTTTTTTTCTTTTATTTTTTTTTAAATGGTCGTCAAACATATTTAAATGGAAAACGGATGTTTTAAATATTATAACTGTTCTATATGTTCCTCTTATTAACTAAGCATCTTGTGATCTCTGAAGAGCAGAAAAGGCCCTGGAGACAAAAGCATCTTTGCAGTGCGTGTGCGTGCATGTATGTGTGCATGCCTGCCTATACGTTTATATAGATATGCAAGTGCACAAGGCAAAGAGCTTCACAGGTTTATAACTGGAGGAGGAACTCCTGTGGTTTGCATTTGATTTTTCAAAGCAGAAAATACGAATTCTGCCTTCCGAATGTCAGAATGTTACGACTCTTTTGCTATGTAAGTGGAAGATATAGTTTTTTAATTATAATTTTTTTATACCAGCGACTTTTACATGAAGCAACATTCAGATATTTTATGTTTCACATTTATTTAAACAATCGTCTCTCTCAAAATATTTTCCCTGAAACCTTATGTACAGGTAATAAAACCTTATAGTATTAGAGCAGGTTCCTCTAATAATGGAAGCACGAGGCTGTCTGATTATACCAAAATGATATTGGAAGAAGATTTCATTAACTGGCTTAGAATGAAATCCATAACATCTATGAGCTTTCTCCCTTCCAAATGGACCTAAAGCTTCATTAGAGAACGGAAACCTTTTTTTAAATTTTATTTTAAAGGATACCTACTAGAATATAAAATGCATTTAAACTGAAGCCTGGCAAAGAAGATATAGCGATTAATATTTTTTTTTGCCAGGAAGATATTATTTAATTTTACTTCTCACCCCCCTCGCTCCATGTTAGCATCTTGACGCAGGCAGCATCTACATGCTAAGACTTCAGGCAATTCGCTCCCCTGTTTTAAGTATTTTGAGAGGTAACCTCAGTTCAGAGAGCATCCTCAGAGCCAGGTTCAGTGCTACTGGTTGCCGTACTTTTAAGTTATCTTTTCTTCTTGTGCCTTTGTACAGGGCAGCAGTACCTTGGTTCTGCCATCCGCATTAAGCTTTTGAAACGCTGCTCTTCCCGGTGCTTTTGATGTGCATTTCACCTCCGGAAAATACTTGTTCCAGAAGGGATTTGGCTTGGCATGTTTCTATGCAGGAAGAAAAAAAAAAAAAAAAGGAAAAAAAAAGAGTGTTTTTAGCTATTTTCTTGTAGATACAAGGAGATTTTTCATCCCTGTGTTTGCAAAGCCAGTTGCCCACTAGCTCTGGCAGTCACTTTTCTCCCTCTTTGACTATCCGCAAGATGACATGATGGAAAGAACTTTTGATACAGGGTTGCGTGGAGTCCTCTGCTTGCTTAACGGTTGCTTTTCATAGGAGCATTTTGCCTCAGATTGGCTTCTTTATGGTATTCTTTTGATATTTTGATATTCTTTAAGGCAGATGGTAGCAGAAAGAAGATTCTTGCTGGGGACTGGCCTTCAGTCTTTCTTCCTTTGGCTCTTTCCACCTCCCAGGAGGGAATCCAGCTTCCCATGTAGGACCTTTACAGGACTTCCCTGTGCACAATCTGAGGAGGAATCCCAGGTATTCAGGAAAGGTTTTCCTATGGCCACTTCACTCTGAGCTGTTGGCCATTGTGTGCAGTGTATTTTCAAAGCAATGTTGCTTATGGTTCTGCTGTTAGGAAAATAATTTTCCCCCTAAATATCCTTAGCATCAGTACTTATTAATTTTTTATTTCAAAAGATTTTATTTGAAATTAAGAGAATAAGTGATTGTGTTCTATATATATACGAAAGGGTATTTTGCTTAAAAATAAAAACCCAAATCCTTACTAATATTGCAGAAGTTTTAGTACAAGCACTTTTGTCAAAGCCTCCAAAACACCTAAAATTCTACACGTCAGGAAACAACAGACGTCTCCCACAAAATGAGATACAAAAGCCCAGCACTTTCAAAAAATTAAGTCAATAAATTAAGGAAATGCATATTTAAAAACAAACAAACAAAAGCAAAGACCAAAACTTTTATTTCAGTCTGTGGTGGGGAAAAATAAGGCCACTGTGGTGAAAATGTGTTGATTGATGTAGTGGAAATGGTTGTGTGTTGCTGGGACAGAAAACTTTGAAAAATGCTTTATTTTAAACTTACAGTTATTTAAATCAGAACTGGCTATTTTGTAATTGACAAAACAGAGAGTGGAAGAAGGCATTTGCAAAATTGACATTTTAAGTTTGGGACTTCTTTTCTTGGGAGATATGCTATTCTTTTCACATGATTTCTGACCTTGCTTAAATACCGAATTCTCAACAAATTCAACAAAATACCTGATTTTGCAGATGATGCGCAATAAAATATGAATTCTGAATGCCTGCTGCAAAGGTAATTTATTTTAGAGAACTGGATTATTTTGATAAAAATAAACCATTTTCAGCAGGAAAATAGTTGGGTTTTTGTGGCTCAAAAATGTATTTACTTTAGCCAAACTTATTTTCTGTTACATAATGTGATTCCTTCAATTCTGAGTCTTCCTACATTGCCCTGCAAATATTTTCCTTGCTTCTAACTGCTAGATTTAGTAGAGCCACACAGAGCCATACAGAGAAAGCCTTACATCTTTCCCTTGCAGTCATTTCCAGGACCTTATTCTATAGCTTCTGAATATGCTTTCAGCAAAAAATATGAAATTTCCCACCTGATTAAGCCCTTCTCAAATGGTCCTTGTTACCAAAAAAAACCCCACCTTGACAGTATGGTAAGAGAATGCATAAACGACTCGACCCACCTAAATTTGTTGAGATGCCAGTGAGTCCCCACTATATATGGAAACAGCAACGGCCACACTTCTTTTACCAGACAAACCTTTTTTTTTTTTTTGACACTTGGGAGCTAAGTTTGTCTTTCCTGCCCCAGAGCTGCACTACTTGAAGACAGGACTGCGGTCCTCGAAGGGTTAAAGCCAGTTCTGAATTTGAGTTAATCCATATGCTAATCTATTTTAAATATCCCTGCATAACTACCAGCGTATTTTTAGCAGAGCAGTTTGTTGTTCCAGTCGCCAGCTATTTTTGATGACACAACAAAATAGGGCAGAATATAGTTTTGAGGTTTATTTTGGCCTCTAACTCTAAAAAGGGCAAAATCCCCCCCCTTGTTCAAGGATATTTTTGATTTGAATGGTCTATACCTGCCCTCTGCAATCAGCCAATTATTGTAAGCAGTGTGATGGGCCCGAGGTATTAGCACTGAGAACATTCCCGTTGTCCCTCGGGTTAGGGATTGTTTTGCAATGATCACCCGTCCTGATTTGAAGATTGCATGACAAGACACTATTAAAGTAAGGGCAAGGAATTCAATTTCTTGATGTCATTTTGCCTGGCCTGGTTTTGAAAATAGGTCACTGTGTGCTATCTGGATTTGTATATTATAACAGCACCTGCTAGCATTTTTGTAGTGAAGGGTCTGGCCGTATTTTCGTTATAAACCCCTATTTTCAGGGGTTTATAGACTGTAACTTGACCATGGAAAGAAGCTTCGATCTGAATGGTGGCATGCAAGGTCTCTTCCGAGGACCATGTTTGTCACCCTGTGATTCTCAGCAGATCAGCGTTCAGCCATTTCTGCAGGAATGAAAAATGAAAATATATTTTCAGCTGCAATTTGGTATCAATAGTAGATTCCTTAAGAAAAAAGATACCGTGCTATATTTATCTTTAAGTTAAAAGAGCTGCATTTCTCATGCAAGTCTTAATAAGAATCTGAATAAGTAGAGTTTATAAACATTGGTGACTGGGCACGTATGTTTTAATTATGCAAATCCACATTAATAAATGCCCTTATATAAAAGAAGGATTTAACAGGGTCACAAACTGGTTGTCCAAAAAGGTTGGCAAATAAACCATACGGATCCGAACGTCAAGTTTATGTTATATACTCCTTTCTACTGCTTCTTTCCCATAACGTGGGATTGTTTCTGAGGGACTCAGCATCGCTCTGTGACCTAATACTTTAAATCGCGAATAGTCTCTCACTCACACAACTGAATGGGCACAGCTGTGCAAATGCATGGATTTAACGCTGGTTAAATGCTTCCACCTATACATTAAAAAAAAAATCCAAGCCAAAGTCCCTTCCTGCTACATACTGCAGGGTTTTGCAGAATAGCTGTGGAGGTGCATTTCATCACCTGCCATACACTTCCAAGCAGGCTTCACTTTTTGTTTTTTAATGTGGTCATGAAGAGCCAGGCAGCCACAAAGCGAAAGGAAACTTCTTCTGAACAAAGATAAGAAAATATGTTCGGGCAACAGGAAAGGATTGGCTGAAGACTGCTGATGTAAGGGAATTCGGGGTTAATGCCGCGTTGCTTCATTTTGAAGTCAACCCCATCGCGCTGATCTCTTGAGGGGGTCTGCAAATAGAGCGATGGCACAAGGACGTGTCTGAGGCTGCTGAGCCCAGCCCCAAACTTTCAGGTGGCCCAGTATATAATATCCCATTATTTTTTTTTGTTTTTTGGCACTGGGGAGAGGAAGAGGAGCTGGTCGGCATCGCTGTGCCGTGAGGCACAGGAGAAAGGTGGCTAGAACTCCAGTACTTAGGATCGTGCCTCATTTTGGCTAGATGTTCAGATTCCTAGAGGTATTATTTTTACCTACTCCTCGAAATAGCCACCGGCAAACCAGAAACCCCCCTGTCCCCTGCAAAGCCAAGAGTTTGCAGCTTAAATGGGTTTAGCCTTCATTTTAAATGGAAGCGAAACGTAGTCGACGGCGGCAAATTAAAACCATATAATTTTGTAATCTTAGTTTAGCTATAATTGCGGCAATAAAACAGTGGAAAGAATAATTGTGGAACATATGTTTGTGAGTGACATTATCTAGGTGACTTCCCTTTTACGGCAATGCGCTGCTGTCCTATTTGTCTCCCCCTCCCTATGCGTTGGAATGACAAACCTGCGAGCCCCGGAGTTAATGCTGATTGCGGCAGCTGCTTACACACCGAGTCGCCATGGCAACCGGGGACGTTGCCACGCAACCGTATTCTTTTAGGGACAGGGAAAATGCCCAAAGGCTTACTAAAAATACATGGAAGGGGTTGGGGTGGAGGGGGGGAATGATAAAAAAATAAATAAAATAACTAACTAAGAATTCTTAAATTTTCTTACTACCCTTAATGGGTATAAGGGACCGCGCTCCTGCTTCCAAGCAGAAGTCACACAAATGAAAACCCGGCCGCCCCGACCTTTCCAAAATTGCTTGCCGTGGCTTGAAATCTGGAGCTTTATTGACAAAGATGACTTTTGATCGATTGTAAAATTGGTAGCTGAGAGGGTGGCAGCCCCTCCCAGACTGCAAGATGCAGGAGCCGGCCCATTGCTATTCCGGCGGGGTTGAAGGTCAGCCGAGAGCCATCAATGCCGTATCGATCGGCGGAGCTGAAAAACGCCCATGTTTACGGCTCCTCGCGCCGTGGGGCTGCGGCCCCAGCCTCCCGCGGGCTCCGCTGCACGCCGTCCTCCCGGCAAAAGTGACATCACTTCGCTCAGCTCAGCTGTTTCTGCAGTTTTCTATAAATAGCTAGATAAAAAAAATTGAAGGCTGCTTTTGGAGAATTTAGCCAGCCAATCTTCTGATCGTCAGCAGAGGAGACAGGCTGGGGTTTGGGCTTTTTTTTTTTGTTTGGTTGGTNTTTTTTGTTGGTTTTTTTTTTTTTTTTTTTTTTTTTTTTTTTTAAATTTTATTTTAATATTGCACTGCGAATTCTTCTTCCTAGTATTTGGAGCTCGACCCCAAATAACCAAAAAATTTGTGAACGGTATACATGGCTGCATTCAGGATTGTCCTGGGATGGGTATTGAATTTGTCGTTCATCCCTTCTCTAGATGCTAAAATGGGATCAGGTAGGAATGAGGGATGCAGGGAGGAGAAAGGGTCTGCGTTGCCACAGGAGATGCACAAGGCCTGGCTTTCTGTGGCGTGTTTGCTGAGCTCAGTATCAGCCCTACCTGCGGTAACCCCCACGTGCCAGGCTCCTGGGTCCCTCTCCAAGTTAAACACACCACTCTCTGGGGCCAGAGCTACACCAGGGCTCTTGTGGGTTGTGATAGAGGAGACAAAGTATTTAAAGGAAGCAACTAGAAAGACAAACAAAAGCGCCGTTCATAAGCACACATCCTATCATCCCTTGATTCTGATTTTGCCACTCTGTTTCTTAATTAATCCTCTAAGATCTCTGATGAAAGAAAAGCATAATCTGCCTGGTTTGTGAATAGCCTTTTGCTCGACAGTATTTCCTTCTGGAAAGAGGAGCATTAAAAAGCTGCAAAACATAGAACTCTTGAAACCATCAGGAAAAAAGGTGTGCGTTCTGCAAGTTTTATGAGGTTTCGGAGACCACGGCAGCTCATTTGGGAAAAGGAGGGGAAAATAAACTTGTAAACATAAGAAAGAACAACCGGTCCAGGGGGACAAAACCACGTCCTCGACAGACTCTGTATGAAGATAGCCACCATGGTGAGTTCCTGCTGCTTGATGTGCCTTTTCCATTCCTGGGTTGCATTTCGAGTGGGAAAGGAGCAAGTGTCAGGGAAGAAGAGAGTCTCAGCCAGCCCATGAACATCACTCAGCTCTTCAGTACTCCCCTTCCGAGCACAAGCCTGTGCTCAGCATCACACAGAATCAGGCCGCAACTGTCCCCGTCCTCGCTGATTTGAGCAGGGAGCTGAAACTGCTTGGCAACAGGAAAGATGAAAGTACTTGTTTTTTTTTTTTTTCAGAAAAGTTAATGGCACTAGAAATAGAAACCAGGCAGTTCCTTGAAGGCGGGGAAGAAGGGACCGCAGGTTTTCTCTCCCGACTGCAGCACTGATTGCGGTGCAGCGGGTACCGCAAAGTGAAACGCAACAGCCTGTGTAGTACAAGGGATTAGAGCAAAGGGCTGTGATAACTCACACTGGCCTCAAAATACGCCTTTTCCCCTCGGCAGTGGAAGTGCGAAGGAATTATAAAATGTATGTAAAATTATTGATAGATGGGATTTGAAAAGACATTTGTTCCCTACATCTATAAATGATCATGAATGTAAAATTCAGAGTCTGATCTAGGGATGGAGACCAGTGAGAGATGCTTTCTTAAATATCTTTTGAGTATCTGGGGGCACATGTTCCAAAACCAAGCTGTAGTTTTTACTGAAATATTTCTGCTATGGTTAATAGTTAGTCTTTTTGAATGGTCAAGACTGATGCTCTGACTTGGGAGGGGAGAGGAGGAAGGAAAATGGCAGAATGGGATAAATCCATCTTCTCTGCAGAGTCGGCCAAGTAGCATTTGACTCATTGGTTGAGTGGAATGCAAATGAAACAGGCTAGAAGAGGCAATTTGTAACCTGCTGAATTTCACTTCTTGCAGAGAAAACTAGCAGTTGAAAGATAGAGTTGAATTTTGCCCAGAAACTTTGTCCAACTTCCAGAAGAACTACTGGAGAAGTATTGCTATAAGAAAAAATGTCAACATCAACAGAATTAAAATTATTTACAGGAATTGTATTTTTAAAAAATAATTCTGTTTTAAAATAAATTTTTAATTTTTTTTTAAATTTTACATATAAAAAGATGTGAGACAGTTAGAACCTACTGAATTTTTCCATAATATCTTTATTTTTCAACAATGTTCACCATTGTCATTGTCATTAAATTCCATAACATATTTTAAATATTGGTGGGTTTCACGTATATATTTTCCAGTGTGGAATTAAGCATACAGAATTGGGATTATTGGTGATGAACCAAGTTAGTGGTCTTTGTCTCAAAAACAAAAAAATAAAAAAAAATATCACCAGTTTGGTAAAGGCAAAATAGAGAGGACTGAAAATAAGTAAGACCTTCCCACATTCCTAAACCCAGCATCATCTTGTCTTATTAGTCAATAGAGCTGGTACGTATTAAATACTGAAAAGCTGGATGGCTGTTGTTGTTATCTTTGCCTGATCTCAAGCCAAGCCCCTTCTGGGGACAACAGTCTTTACTCTGCATTCTGTGACCTTTTCAAAATCTCGTATTTAAAATATGAGTGGATTAGCCAAATTTGTGAATCACAGGCCTGCTCACTAAGTCAATAAGAGCTCGCTTGCTAATTTCTGTGGAAGGAGGAGCAAAACCAAAGTCAGATTTTGCTCCAGCAAAACTCCATTTGACTTGGTCAGAAAAAAAAATAATTCCCATCATCTTTATAGTCCTTTTATGTCTTTTCACTGACAGAAGGACAAGGAACTCTACTTTTTTAGCATCCTTTCTCAAGAAAGGAAAGGTGAGTCTATCACTTTTAGTTCTGGGCACACAAACATCATATGGGCAGGAGCGCTGGAAGGAGGAAAAAATGACTCATGGTGTGGGTGAACACTGCTCAAGTGTTTCCTGGTATGATCAAACCTGTTTTTTGTCTGGGGAAGAGAGGGGGAATGTCCCAGGGCTGAGCTCATGTGCAAGACCCTTGGAAAACATTGTCGGGCTCCGTGACTTCCCTCTCCCTTCCTGGCAGGGCAAGCAAAGCAGTTGCCCTGTAGAGGAAAGGTCTGAGAAAGCGTGTCCTAAAATGCTGTATGACAGCATTTGGAAGGACAAGGGAAATCCCCCTATTGTCTTTAATCTTCTCCTTGACTTTATTCTTTAAAGTGTTTATTTATTTTTATCCAGTGCATTTTTTCTCACTCGAGTAACCGGACTTTGAGGATTTCTCCACCAGTAGGGTCTGGCTGAATAGAAACAGGGTGTACCTGTGTGTGCACACACACACACGTGGGGACATCAGCCAACACGATGCTTTACAAGGCTGTTTACTAGTGGAACTATACACAGAGCAGCTACATTACTATTAAATATCTGTTTAGTATCTTACAACTAAAAACAATAGCCTGTCTAAGGCTGAATTTTTCTCTTCTTTTGAATGAGATGAAGTCTTTCATAATAATTCCTTCCTTATCATTTTGTATGTTTGTGTCAAAATATCTCAGGGCACAAAGCCCAGAGGAAAGCCAACAAAAAATAACAATAATAAAAAAAATAATAAAAAAAATCTTTGTAAACATTTTCATGACAGTGAACCATTAAATCTCCTGAGTAATATAGGGAAGAGCTGGATCATGCATAGATTGCTCTTTACCCAGGATGCACCGTTGCCTGCAAGATTCTGAATAAAGAGACACACCTGCTAGCTAGCTGATAACACTCTGGGGTCATTTCATTGAAGAAACTGTCAGCCAGGAGGTATTTAAATAAAGCCACAGATGAATTCATGACCTGCACTGCTGAGACTAAAAAAAAAAAAAAAGAAAAAAAATAAAGAAAAGAAAAAAAAAGGTGTTAAAGCAAAAAGAGAATGCAGATAAATGCACATTCCTTTGTGTTGCAACAAAACTTCTCCGTGTAAATGAACTGAATGGGGGAAAGAATGTGTTTCCCCGTACAGTAGCGGGGGGAAGCGGGATGGATGGTTCAGCTGCACATCTGGCTACTGGCCAAAGCAGTCGTGTGCCATGCTTGTTTGCCTACTAGTGCTGCTTAGATTGGCAAATGCCCATGCAGTTTGAAGAGGGCAGGCGCATGACTGGATGGCTGCCAGTAAGCGTGCGGGACTGATGCCACTGCTGGACGCCATAGCCTGGTAGGAATGAGGAATACAAAGGCATTCAATAATCTGAATGTCCCTTTGCTTCAAGAGAGTGGTGCCAGGCAGCATTTAATGAGAGATTGCTTTGTTACAAAGTCCTCGACATCAAGTGGGCTGGTGAGCTCATTAACCTGACTGCAGCAAATAAAAAAGGCGCACTCAGAAGACTCCCATGATAGCATACTCAATAGTGTAAGAGTCCTTTGCTTCCTTTATGGTGATCCATTAGCCAGCAGCAGTGTAAACACCATAAAGCAAGCCAGTTTTCTGATTGTTCAACTAAAGTCTGTTTTCCCTTGGGGATTATGCCACCAGTTGATGCAGACACCCCCATCCCCCCCCCTCCTTCCCTTCCCCACCTCGTTATCTACTACATAATGACCTTCTATGCAATGAAGGATTTTCCCATATTTCTTAGGAGCGCAACTGCAGCGAAGGAAACGACTGACAGTTCGTATCTCTGAAAGACGAAAGGCAATGGTGTAGGGCACAGCAGAAAACAAATAAGCCACAAAGTGATGCCAAGGGGAATGGAAAATATGATTACGCTTATGCTTATACAACTTTGGTTAGAACTTATGAAAATGGTACATGTCTTTTCTGTGTCGCGTTTGTTCCTGTTTACACGGGGCTCTGTATCCGTAGGAGAGGCAGCCCACCTTGCTTACCTAACTGGGTTCTCTGCCTTTTCTATGAATGCTGTTTGCCCTTAGGAAAGTGGATTGTAAAGTAGCACTTCCAGAACAAGTGCCTACTGTATCTCCATTCAAAACACAGCCCTTTGCTGATTTACTAATCAAAGGAAAAAGAGGGAAGAAGCGAATCCCCGAAGAATTTCCCCTTTCAAAATAAAGGGGAAAATTCCTTGTTGTGGTTATTCCATTTGATCCACTGGAGCTCCACTACTCAAAATGTTATTTTGACACCTAAAAAGTCACATTAAAATACCTGAGTTTAATCCCCAGAAACTCCAAAGGACTATGGCTTCCCCATAAGCACCCGGCAAACAAAGCTAGAAAAATAACTAAACACGGTAAATGATCTTTTATTTTTTATCAGACAGGGGATCGGCATGGATCCAGTGCACACTGATAGTAATCATTTTTGCTTACTCAGTCACTCAAGCAATCTATTTGTTCAAGAATCTATCTGGCACAAAATAAAATTAAAAATCCATTAGGCACTAACTAATACCCTTTTCAGAAGAATTACATACTAGTTACAGAGATAAAATGTATTCTGTTCTCAATAATAAGATTGTTTTTAATTCTTTAACAAATTGCAGAATTCTTTAATGATTTTCAAGGTGCTGCCACCAATCAGATCCCATTATAGGATCAATTTAAAGTCCCCAAGTGGTAGTTGCTGCACTACTGTTAGCATGTGAAATTGTGGAAAAAATACCAAAGGAAATAATTAGACTACCTCTTCCTACCTTTACCTACTGCAGATCAACAACAAAAAAATAGTCTGAATTGTGTTTTGTTTGCAATGTTTAAACAGCACTTCACATTTGTAATTAAAAGGTGTTTTGGTCTCTGTTTTCATACACAGACCAAGGTTGGTTCTCACCCTTTTGGTCAGCAAAATGCAGGGCAACTGCCGCAAAAAATCTGCAGTGCGTTGCTACAGGAGATCAAGTGCAGCTTCTTCCAACTCCTCTAAAGACTGTGAAAGGGAAGCAAAGGAATTATTTTATCTGCTTTTTGGATATTTAATGCTCTCAATATTCAGATGTGGATGGAGATGGTATGCTGGACTGAGTCCTGCGAAAGACACAAAGGTGGTCAGGGATCTGGAGGACATGGTGTATGAGGAGAAGCTGAGATAATTTGGCTTGTTTAGCCTTAAGATGAAAAAGCTTTGGAGGGATCTCACTGCTGTCTACAGATGTCTCATGGGAGAGCATAGAGAAGATGCAGTCAGCTTCTCTCTGAAAGGAGCACAGGAAGCAGCAGACATAGGCTGGGACAGTCCTATGAGATATCGAGGGTGTTTTTTGCATCTTTTGCACCATGAGGGTGGTAACAGATTTCAGCAGGTTGTCCAGGGAGATGGTATTCCTGTCCTTGGAGACACTGAAAACTCAGCAAGAAAAAGATCATGAGTGATCTGATTTGATTGAACTTGCTTCAGGCATAGGGTCCAGTTGGGTGCCCTTTATTCCTTGGTTCTGTGGCTGGTCTAGGGAGGGTGCAGACTGGTCAGGCACAAGCTGAGATCCCAAGGAAGAAGGTCTGGTTGTTGTGCAGGACTGAGAAGGAGCAAAGAAAGATGGCACCACGGGATCGCTGTGATACACAAGCGCACACAAGCGGAGCTCTGGGAGGATGCCGTGTTTGCGGTGCTTCACAGTGTGGTCCTGTCTCTGGCAGCAAGTCCTTTGCACTCATGAAAAAAAGGTTACTAAATGCAGGCAGCAATAGCACCTTGTCACTACAGTACCAAACACTTGCATGTGAATTTTTTATTTGAATCATGCAACGCCTGATCCAAAGGCAGTCCTTGAACTGCAAGCTCCTGGTGAGAGGACATTGCCAGTGATTTAACCTGACAGCGTGCTAAGATGAGAATCACTAGATCTGCGAGCACTCGTAATCAGGCCTTAAGCACAATGCTGGAAAAGAACAAAAGGAGCGGAAATGTAAGAGACTCAGGGCCACCATGGCAACTTTAAACAGAACACTGCAGCAGAACACAGCTCTTTTCCCTTTTTTTATGCGGCAACTCGGGCTGGTGTTGAGAACAGTGAGGAAAAGAGTATAATGAAGTTGGATTGGCAGCCGACGGAATAGGAGAAGGCAACAGGGAAGAAGCCAAGCTACCTCAGGAGCAGAGGGTTGCTCTGGGAACTGTTGCGTGGCACCTGACCTGCAGCAAGGGTTGAAAACCGGGGAGACCAAGCTTTAAGAAAACCAAAATGGAATGGAGACCTTAAAGCAGCTTTCCAGTATCTGAAGGGAGCCTGCAGGAGAGCTAGAGAGGGACTCTGTAAGGAAGTGTAGTGCCAGGACAGGGGGTAACGGTTTTAAATTGGAGGAGGGGAGATTTAGGTTGGATATCAGGAAGAAATTCTTTCCTGTGGGGGCAGTGAGACACTGGAACAGATTGCCCAGAGAAGCTGTGGCTGCCCCATCCCTGGAGGGTTTCAAGGCCAGGCTGGATGAGGCTTTGAGCAACCTGGTCTGTTGGGAGGTGTCCCTGCCCACGGCAGGGAGGTTGGAACTCCATGATCTTTAAGGTCCCTTCCAACTCAAACCATTCTGTGATTCTATGATCCTATGAAAATAGCAAGAATCATTATACTAAATACTACAGGTGCAACCATTACCCAGCAATAGAAAGCAGAGTAATAGACATTATCACTTTTGGCAAGCAGGATAAGGACAGATACCAAGCACAGCTAGATTAGGCCCAAGATTGCATATTTTCCTCTCCTTTCTCTTGATGCTGGTACATGAATCTTTTTCCTCAAGCTTGAATATGATTATGTTGCAAAGCATCCTATGCAGTTCCTCTGAAAAGCAATGTGGATGCTTGACTACATCGAGATAACAACTGTGATCATAATGGTAAATGTCCGACCCCCACACAAATTTGGGAAGCTGCTTCAGACAATCCCAAAAGTAGAGGTGAAAGTCCTCCTTGCTGCAGTGTATGCTGCTTTTCCCTCCTTTGGCTGACTTTCCTTCTGTCTTCAAGGCATTTTCAATCATTTTGACCTTGCTGAGATAGCAGTGAAGACAAATGCCTGTTTGGTTTAAAGCTGGACAAAGCACTTAGAGGGAAGGGAGGAAAGAATAAACAGGAAGGTTCAAGATTCACTCTATCAATGCAGGGCCTGTTTTTCAAAGGTTTGATGGGCCAGGAATAGTAAATGAGCAAAGAACTCTTTAACCCTCTTTAACTCTTTAAATTTTGATTTCTGTTTCTCCACTTTGTTTGCCTTGCCAACTATGTTAACCACACAGAAAGCAGGAAGAACATCCCATCTAGGAGCACCCCACAGCATCACTTGTGAGGGGTCAATGGGCACTGCTTTTTAAACCTTTCGTTCTCCGAAAAATACTTTTGAAGGTGGCTGTATGACTTGGCAGAGCTTTATGATGAAATATTCCTAGGATATCAGCTCAACTCACAGTTCTGTTATGATCCAAAGAATTTCCAGACTTTGTATCCAGTGTCTACAAGGCAGTAAATAATTGTCTTCATGGGAAGTGGAACTTCATGTAAATCATGATGTGATGCCAGGCTGACTGCTGGGCAGAGACAGTACAAGTTCATGGGAGATTCTCAGCTATCTTAGATTACTGGACCATATAATGTCAGGATTGAGCAGTGCAGAGGACCTATATGAAGCTAGTGGGCAAGGTTTGAAAAGGGTCAGGGTATAATACCTTCCTGCACTGCCTAGGTGCTGTAATACCTGTGTGTCCTGCAGCAGCATCCTCAAGACTTAAGGCATCCTTGTGAATTCTGTTTGCGTGCTAGTTCCGCTTCAGGAATTTAATAGCACTTGCCAGTGGTTGGGTTATAAAACAATGTAGGAACAGCAGCATTCCTCCGCTCCACAGTGCTGCCTGTTTTGAGGTTCCTACTTGTAGCAGTGATACGTGCTGAATGGTGAAAGGGGTTGAGAAAGATCTTTCTCAAAGGTAACCTGAGCTTGGACTGTTTCAGCGAGCTCAGGTAGGCTCTGCCCGTGTTAACAGAGCTATTTTGGATAGGTTTCCAGAGGTCCAGGAGAGTGCTACTACAAGCAAAGTGTGCATTTTTTTTTATGTGAACAGACTAACATTCTTTTGATAGATATTTCCTCTGGCCCAGATGCACTGAATCGTTGAAAGGACAGGCAGGCAGCCAACTGTTTCTGAAAAACCTTGTCCTTGCCACCATTGTTTTGTTTTTATTCCTTTAAATTTTTTGTTCTTTTTGCATGTACAAAAAAGTGGCAGACTTCATTTTCCTAGCCTTAAAGTACTGCAGAAGCTAGTGTAATACTTTATCATGTTAGGACAGATCATGTTTTTCCATTTCTCTGCTCCTTCTGTCCCTTCTGATGTTTTAGCTGTTTATTCCCTTTGACCCCAAATATACGGACACACTTCCTGCTCCCAAAACTTTCAGAGATAAGCTGAAGAGACTTGCTTTCCAAATATCAGCAAGCTGTCACTGTTTAACCATTTGGATTTCCCAGATGTGATAGCCAAGGGTCTTCTTCAACGCTTGGGCCAATGCACATGCATTGTAGAAGAAGGAAGGGGTACACTATGCCTGGAAGAGCTTTTCACAAGAGTTTCACTGGCAGAGGCTTTTGAAGTACAATAGATGGGTAGGACAGAGTGAGAAGAGGAATAGTGGCTACAGTCATTCTCTTTTTTTTTTTTTTTTTTTTTTTGAGTAGTCAGTGATATTTTTTATAACTCTATTATAACTATTTAAAATATCATATGACCCGAGAAGTTATTTAATGAATACATGACCCGTCTTGATAGTTAATTTCCAAACACACATTTCACAAATTTTAATTGATTTTTTTCTTCGTTGTACATAAGGTTCCTTAAGAAAATTAAATTTTGGGTAGTGTAGGACAATATTCTGATAAAAGAGGAATTTTTCTCCCCTTAAATTTTGCTTCTTAGTAAGGTGACCACTAGTAATTTTTCTTATGCACAAGATAAAATTCTTCCTGCACCAGTGGCTGGTGAAGGAAATTGAACACAGATGAACAGCATTTGCTCAATTCTAAGTAGGCACTATAGGATAGACTTTTCAAACAGGTGATACTTATCTTTTTCTTTAACTATTATGCCATATCTTTAAAAAGGGGGCAGAGGAGATAGAGGCTTCATAGTTTCTGGTCACAGGAGAAACAAGTTTTGACTTCCTAAGGACAGCTATGGAATGAAAAGGTTAAAACTCCATGCAATCTAGGATAATTTTCTCCCAGATCTACATATTAGGAGTCACCAAGGTCACTCATTTGTGGCAGCACAAAACACCCAGTAACCCCAAAATCTTTCGGTAGAATAGAAAGAAAAAGCAAATCTTCACTAATATGACCTCAATTCATTTCTATCTGTAGCTTCAACTGGCAAAGAGAAGTGGACCTGGTGTGACCGCAGCTTCTGTCGCAGTCTTCAAGGGCAGAGGGGATGCTTACTGCGCCAGTATGAAAAGGTACAGCGGGACACTGGGGCCCAGCTACTTTGGAAATACAAGGTCATTTTTCATATCCAAAGAAGCTAAGGTTAGCCTGTTTGCCTAATGCTAATTTTGGGATTTTTTGTGTGTGTGATGGTGAAAAGAATCATACAATGTGCTGCAGTTTTTTAAATCTTGCCTGATGGTACTGATTAATGGCTGGAGTTGCTGGTTCGTCTCATGTGTTTGGCTGTATGTCTTGTCTGAAGTTGTTCCCCCATGCCTTGAAAACACATTACTGAGAACTGCTGGAAACACCAACTTTCATCCTTAGATAGGTCATTCTTGGCCTATTTGAAGTCTTGTCATCTGCAAGGATGAGATCGGCTGCCAATATGCTCTTTCAAGTAGTAAAACTTCATCATAGCCTTATAAGGCTCTTCAGGAAAGCCTAGATAATGACAATATTCAGATATTTATTTTCCCAAATATAAAGACTGCAGTGAAGGCAGTGAATTTTTTGCCTGGAAAATGTTTGTTCCTCCCTTCCCTCCCTCCTTTAATGTCCTCAGAAGACAGCAAGCCAAGTATTGATAAAACAATCAGGGTCAACAGCAATAAAAACAGGGCACTGTAGGAAAGAGTTCGCATCACGTTCTGGCCCTATCTCTGCCTAAATATAAGCTTATTGTGCTCCTCTTCCTACAGCAAAGATTTTGATGATAAAGTTAATTTGAATGTGAATTTTGCTAGCTTGTCATTTGGACAAGCCTCCCCTTGCCTGCGGTGGTGTGTTGTTTGAATTGAGAGCTGAACACACAGAGAGCAGGGTTTGGTCCTCTACTGTTAATGCAGCGGTTAGGAAACCATAACTTTCCCAAAAAGCTGTGGCAAAATACACATGAGGCAGTATTAAAAATGGAAGGAAATGTGGGAGTGGTAACTAACTATGAAATTAGCAAAAGAAGATAAGAACTGCAAATAAAACTGCGGGTTTTTTTTTTTTTTTTCCAAGCACTCTGCTTAGCAAAGCAGGGAGGTTGAAGAAGCTGCATGAAGCTGAAGGTGAGGAGAAGCAGCCGCGTCTTGCAGCCGGGCTGCAGCACCTTCTTCCCTTACAGCCCCCCCAAAGCCGTGCCATCACCTGTGACGGCCACAAGCACGGCTCCTACTTTGGCAAAGTGGGAAAATAGGTTTTACTCTTCCCTAAACTATGCCGCTTACCAATTGCCACCCGATTTTGAGGATGCTGGTTGCCTGGGAAACATATCGGGGTGTTGCTGTGGAAACTGGGCTTTGCTGACCATCGGGTTTCCCTGCTGCCGGGCGAGGGGATGGGGACTCTCTGCAGCTTTCTCTCTGCAAGCAGGTGACAGGAGTTGGCTTTGCCGCTGGCGCTATCAATAAAGTTGCAAAACAGCGTTAATAGCTTTTCCTTTCACTTATTTAAGCCTCCTCTGCTGTTGACTTTGGAGGGGGGAAAAAAATGAGGATAATCCATTTAGGTAATAGATTAGAGGAACAAGTCGAAGTAGGAGGCGGCATTTGTTTATTTATTTGCCTCAGAAAAGTTTCTAAGACTTTTTGTGCACAAATTACTTGGAAAAAAATGAACTTGAAAGCCTCACAAAATGTACAATTTCACATTGCATTAATGTAAGCTTTTTGAAGTTAGGATAGTCATTCCTTCGCTATTAATGTTCCTGTGTACTCAGTTAGCTTAAACTGTTCATCTCATAACGAACATATGCTGTCAGTAAAAGCAATAGCGGCTACAACATGCATTAACTCCTTGTTTCCAAGACTCGTGCCAAGCAGAAATGGCATTGACCGTGTTTAACCCTGGTTCCATACTTTGGGGCAAAAAGGGTTAAGAAATATCCAAAATATAAGGCTCTAAATTCCTCAATGGCCTCTGCTGGCTTTGGAAACAGAGGGGGAATAGTGCAGCAGCTAATTTTTCTTTCTCTTTTAAGTAACATTGAAAAAAAAAAACCAACCTATTACAGCTCACATTGACATCAAGGAAATAATAATAATAATACTTTGCACTTATATGGCAGCTTTTATCCTGAGTTTTCAAAGGGTTTTTCAAACATTACTGGCTTACCACTTTATTCTCTGTTGGCAAGGTGGTCACATGGTGGTGTGGGAGCTGCGGAGACATAAGGCAATTTATAGGGTGGTGGGACACTAATGTAGATTTTAGGAAGCGATGCAACCTACTGACAACAGCTTTATGGCTAAATCATGGTTAAGATAAAATAGCCTGTCTAATCTATCACTCCGATGGTTTGCTGCAGTAGAAAGGGATGAAATTTCCTCTGTAGTCCATTGATTCTACTGCAGATGCTACAGAGAGGGAAACCGAGTTTAGGCTGGTGTAAACGCTATCACTTGATCTATTTACTTTAGCAGATGCCGGTGTTGATTTTTTTGTTCTTTCACAATACTTAAAAATGCATGTAAAAATCTGTAGGGGTTCTGGTATATGTTCCTGCATTCACTGAAAGCAATAATAGAATAACAATGTAGAACAATTTGACTAATTGTCATGGCTCTTTTTACGTATTTAGAGCTTCCAAAATATTCTGTGCTTGAGCTTACTGAAAGAGAGAAATTTTGGCAAGTCAGCGAAAATTTGTCTCTCTCTTCCTCTTCCCTCCCCCCCACTTTTTTTTTTTTTTAATTGGAAAAAGTACTTGTTTTCTCACTGTAATAAATTGTGACATTTGATTTCCTTTCAAGCAAGGAAAGGAAAAAAAAAAAGGTTGATCTCTGCTACTGGAAAGGTGACATATAAGTAGCCCCTGTTTTAAAATGCACCTGTGTCCAATTTATAAACAGCTAGTGCTCTGGAGGCATCTCCTAAGCGACTTTATGGAAGTGGGGAATACTATGTTATCCGAGGCTCGCAGGAAAACCCTGCCTTATCTGTAACTAATATAAACCAGAGAAGCTCTGATGAAAACTGTGGAGCTACATCAATTTACACGGGCTGAAAATCGTGCTCAACCCTTCCCAGACAAACAAAGGCATGCAATTCCCCATTTCCCTCCACAAAGGCAGATGCTCTGCCTCCTTACCTGCTCCATTTGCTTTAATGAGGTGTTCACAGCAAAGCCTAAATGGTACCATTTAGACGTCAACATTAAGCATGGAGATGTTTTAAGAGTAGCACTTAAGGAAATTAAATGCGTAATCCAAGCTAATGTGAGTGGTGTATGACTGTTGTTAAATAAAGTTAAAATGGACAAAGTAAAATTCTCTCAAGTGCCTCTAACGAAGGCGTGTTGAATGTTGGGCGAGATACGGCATAGTCTTTGTATGCAGGAAATTTATCCATTCAGATTTTTAACATGAAAGCAGGTGATGGAGAAGACCGTGTCTGTGCCATGACGTTAGCTATTACAACACTAGTATTTGATATACAAGGCGCTAAAGGTGTGGAAATGCTGTAAGTTATGGAAATGCAACTTTTGGGGAGGGACTGTGAATGTACTGTGTGTGCAAGGAGACAGGGAGGTGCTCCGTTTCGTGTCTGTTTCATTCCCTCTATCCCCACACATTCCAAATTGAAGTAGCAGAGACATGATTTGGTAGATTTACCCCAGTGACATGTGCATCGGCGTTGCCTGGGCTGGAATTATTCTGGATTTATTTCTGTATGAAATCAGAATTGGGACTAGTTAATTTAGCCTAGTGTGCTGATACAAAATGCAAAGTGAAAATGAAAATGTCATCATTTGTGTTTCTTCTTGTACCAGAAAACTGCTGGAGGCTCTGTAGGGATGGAAATGTTCGTAGTAGCAACATAGCATTGCATATATGTTTGTGTGTGTATATATATATATGCTATTTTCAATATATTGGTTTTAAAACTGCTTTTAGAAACTGATAAGTCATATTTCTGGTTACTGTCTAATTACATTTATGAGGTCCAAATTCTGAATTTTTTGTATGTGTGTGTATTAACCTGAGGACAAAGTTAGTTCCTTTGCTAGACTCCACAAAGTCCTGTATTCGTGGGGAAAGCATTATCACAGATTAAAAAAAGTATCTGATTTTAAATTGTTTTCAGACCTTTCTACTACCCTTAGGTTAAAAAAAAAAAAAAAAAAGAAAAAGAAAAAGCAATGAATAAATTAGTAGCCACATCTTCTTTCCAACAACCTAATTTCAATAGTATCGTAATAAAAGGACAAAGGTCATAGATTAAAGTATTGTGATGGAAATGCAAAATCTATATCTGCTCATAGGTATAGGACTGTATTTTTAAAGATATTATTTCTTGTAATGATTATAATTTGGGCCTAGCGTCACTAATAAGAAAACAGTTCTTTTTCATTCTGATTCAAGAGCCAATATTTACAAGTGTGTGTGTACTGTGTACAGAAGTATAGATAAACAGTTAACAACTGCACTGAGAGTATCTGCCTGGAGTTCTGGGTCAGCTGCAGCACTGTTTATCTAATGGTCTTATCAAGACACCTGTTACAATTTTTTTTCTCTTTCTCTTAGTAGGCAGCAAGTAATAATCTCAAGATGTGGCTAGAATAGCAAAATAGAAATATTACTTTCCTGATTTTTGCCATTATGGTAAAACATGTCAAATTTATTATTCATAAAATGTCATCAGTATCCACAATGTTTTGCCTAAAATCACAGAGAATAATGCAGCTCATACCTAGCAAAGTCTGGCATCCAGAGTCCTCTATCCTAAATAAACAATCCTGTTATACATGGTGAGAGACCCCAAAGAGGCTTCTGCATCAGTAAGTGCAGAAACTTAATCTCTCCCTCCACGGAGCAGATAGAATAATTTCCTACATCTTCAGTATGAGCAGTTCTCTTCCTTATGCCTACTGTCCCTCAAAGTCAGAGGCAAAAATGCAGGGGGGAGGCTGTCACAAATATCAGATGAATTAAACTTTTGTCTGCAGTGTTGTATGTGTGGTCATTTAAAGGGAGATAAATAATAGTGGCTTCACACAGTATCTTGCATCTCGCGCTTCCCTGTCCCCCCCTTAAAATTGCTTCACATATGGTTGAGGATCCATGTAAAAAATAACGGACATTGTGTTCACCTGATGTGACAGTACACAAGACGGGGGGAAAAAAAAAAATTCATTTAACTACTGTCATTTCATAGCAAATTTCTTAACAAGCAGTTTGTGGTGCCAAGGTTCTGCTGTAGGAATATCTCCCACCAGAGCAGAACAATGATAAGGAAACACCAGAAGGACGCTGGAGCTTGGCGTTGGGGTGTCTGTTCTGTATTGGGCATCAGGTGACAGATCTAGGGGAGGACTCTTCTTGTCTTCACCTGGGAATGCAAGTGCTTGCAGTCCTGCTCCATCGACTGTCAGCTCGCTGGCTGCCAGTTGCAAGACAGCAGAGAGAAGAGCAGCCTTGGACCTCCCAGGTTTTTTTCATGCACAGGAGTTGAGCCTGGACTCCTGCTGTGTTGTGGTGTCTTGAGAACCTCTGGTTCTCTTCCCCTACTGCAGCAATGGGTTTGAAAGCAGAGATACATAAACTGTGGTGTTTGGGTACTGTTAGAGGCACACAGGCTGCTTCAAAGCCGTGTGTCTGCCCAAGGACATACAACTGCTGGAACAGGTCCAGCGGAGGGCCACAAAGATGATTAGAGGGATGGAGCACCTCTCCTATGAGGACAGGCTGAGAGAGCTGAGACTGTTCAGCCTGGAGAAGAGAAGGCTCCGGTGAAACCTTATTGCAGCCTTCCAGTACCTGAAGGGAGCTACAGGAGAGCTGGAGAGGGACTCTGTCAGGAAGTGGAGTGATAGGACAAGGGGTAATGGTTTTAAACTAGAAGGTAGATTTAGATTGGATATCAGGAAGAAATTCTTTGCTGTGAGAGTGAGTGCTGAGGCACTGGAAGAGAAGCCCAGAGAAGCTGTGACTGTTCCATCACTGGAGGCGTTCAAAGCCGGGCTAGATGGGGCTTGGAGCAACCTGGTCTAGTGGGAGGTGTCCCTGCCCAGGGCAGGGGGGTGGGAACTCGATGATCTTAAAAGTCCCTTCCAACTCTAACCATTCTATGACCTCCTGAACACAGGGGAGGTGAACAATTTCCATAGGTCTTCTTCAACCTCTGTTCTTGCACTCTCAAGTCTCCTCTGTGACTAACAAGCCTCATCTCTTATTCTGAAGTGCTGCCTTTGCAAAACAGCTTCTCATTTATCCCAATGGGTTTGGAGGAGAGGGAAGGTGGGTAGATGCCCACAAGCTTCCCACTCCTGGAGGTCTTGGTGGGGGAATGGCAGTGAGCAAGGAGAAGGAAGGTGACAGGGAGAAAGGGGCTGTTTTTCTTCCTGGCTACAAGACTGTTGTGCCTGCATGGATCGCCTTGCCGGTGGCGAGAAAGGAGCTCTGACTTTAAAAGTAAAGGTGGAAACCATAAATCAGGCTTACAGAACTTTTTTCCTTGGAAAATGAGCTGTTCTGGAGTAAGAAACTGCTGTAAATGGAGGGGGGTGATGGCCAACCAAGGCCCATGATGCACCGATGTTCAGGAGACATTCGCTTCAGCCCGAGTCTTTACTGGCCTCTCGTGAGCCAATCAAGCTACTTTATGAGCCACAGCTATAATTTGGCCTCCTCTGCCCTCCAAAACCTACCTTAGGACAAATACATTCCGGAGATCACAGAAAGTCACAAATTTGTGTGGTAGCAGCTGGGTCTGCCTTTCTTGTCTTCATGCATTTCATGATTTTCAAAGCTAAGCAGATTTGGGCCTCATTAACGCTTGAAGGCATAAAAAAAAAAAGGATATTGCTCATAGTACGAGCTGCAGCCAGCTATTTTCCACAATATATCAGCATGTATATCTTTGTAATCTTTAGAGAACAGTGTTTTGTATAGCGATATTTAATTTGAAAATATATACAGCTCTTCAGACTCTCCCATGCAGAGGGCCTGCTCCTTCAAACAAAACTATTAAAGAGATGCTCCCAAAGAGCTACAGTTTCTTCTCGGTTTATGGAAGGGAAAGGATTTACCTTTTCCCGTCTCGTTTTGGGGTTTTTGTTCACAGATGTGGTTCGCACTGCTTGAATTCAAACTCCTTCGGAACAAAGGCATTGCCCTGTGTTCATTTACCTTTTCTTACCACAAAGGAACCTCAGGTCGGAGGATTTCTCCTGTCGGCACAGAAGACACAAATCTGAGTGTGTGCACGTGTTTTAAAGGAAAGCTGAATTTTTCCACAGAAGCTCCTGTAATAAACCATCACAGTCCTCTGTACCTTGCTTGGCCTCATCCTTCCATGCAATCAGAGATGGTTAACACATCATTTTTGGTGTGTCTCTCTCCCAGAGTCATTCTGTTCTTTGCACGGTGCTGCTCAGGTTTTCCAATTTGTTTTTAAATAGCTTGTGGCTATGGCTTCTCCTGCTTCCCTTGGGATACTATTCCACAACCTAATGGTTCTCCAAATGACAATGTTTCCTCCATCCCAGGTGTAAGACTTTGTTTATAAAACACTGAATTCACGCAGTAACATGTGCGGTGCAGATGGTTCACATGGGGACGTTTATGTGAAGTGCTTCCATTGAAAAATGGGGATAAAACCAAAAAACCTTATTAAGTGAATTTACAATATATGATGTGTAAACATGCTTTTATTTTGCAATTTCACTACAGAATTAGCAACACATACAACCGTAGTACTATATCGCCACATAAAAATTAATTACCAAGAATTGTATTTTTCCAAAGCTTATGATCACAGCAAATTAATTAATATTCTTCATACAAAAGAAGGAATTTCATAGTAAGTTTTTAAAATACATGTAAAGTATGTTTCAGCCTTTTAAAATTTGTGACTGTAACATGGGCTTTTTTTCTCTTTCCACATTTTCAATAAGGCGGCAATTGAGATCTATCAAGTCCATAGCATATATCACTGATTTTATTCAAGAATTCTCATGAAAATAAACCACCTCCTTTATTCACAAAAATCATAATTGCAACATACATAAAACCTGTCAAAGCTCCAATTTCCAATATTCTAATGAATATCAAAAGAGTCCAGCATTTCTGACTTTGACAAATTGCAAATGAGGTTTTATTCATTAAGAGGGCTGCTAATGTTTATTTAAATGCAATTTACTGTTGCATTATTGATTAGCTACTGCAAAATTATCTTACAAGGAGCACGTGTAGCAAGAAGATTTCAGGTTGAGAAAGGATTTATCTAGGGAAGGCCTGTAGGCTTGATTTAGGCCCCAGGACATGAGAGTTTTAATTTATCTGGAAAGAAAGGCCTGGTGGAAGGTTTGCTTTGTTTGCATTTAGACAGCAGATGAAAGGGGTTTTGATGTTGAGCTGGGAGAAAATGGCTGCCACTCTTGTTATTCACAGAGAGAATTGAGCAAAAGAAAAATCTATTATAGGGGGCAAGATAAAAAAGTCCCGTCCCCCCCCCAATCATTTTCAGCATCAAGCTGCATGTGGCTTGTTATTCTCCGAAGGAAAAATAATAAAGAAAATGTTGCTTGTTATCTAAAATCTCTTTTAAAAAATACATATTGCATTTATTTCTGAGCCCTCACTTCTTCCAGTGCCATAAAACTCAAGTGAGGTTGCTGTATCTGACCTGAGAGTACAAATTAAATCTGGGCCTATATATTTTAACGAAATCCAAAGGTATAATGGTTTCTGTGTTTCTCACCATAAACAGACACTTTCTGGCAAAGTCTCATGGAACTAATTGATAACAGCTCAAAGTGCCAGAGAGTGACACAGAGCCTCTTTGGCTTCCACCTTAAGGAGGGAGGCATCTCCAATACTTCCCTGTTTTTGTCTACAAGAATCAATTAGTCATGTAAACCATGAGCGTGGATCCCATCCTTCCTGAGGGGTGCTGCTGCAAGATTAAGTAGGGCTGAAGCCAGCACATAGCAGTGATAGAGAAGATTTAAGAATTTATGGGTAGTCGCCCCATCAACCTAACAAACCGAAGGCTGTAAATGCAAACAATGTCACCAGATCGTGTGCAACCCAGAGAGCAGGCGGCTTCTAGTCCTGGAATAATTTATTTTAAATTTCTGGCTTGGTGAAAATATGTTCAGCAGAGCAACGTGCTTCTTCAAAAGGCATAGGTCAAGTACACAGTATCAGGACCTGAGTGTGCTTCTCTGGACTCATTACAACCTGACAGGGCTTTTCATTTCAAATGACAATCAGGAAAACTTGGAAAGCTCTCAGCCAATTGCAAGGAGGAAGAATGATCCTCCTGAAATTAAATCTGAAACTCAAATATTACACCAGGACCTTTCAACTTGCTCATTATTCCATTAAACCAACTGTAAAGGCACCATTCTTCATGGGAAATGAGTTTAGAAAAACTTTCATTGTGTGACTTGGTCCACAAATGAGAGTGACAGGAGCAGAATGATATTTTCCTTTGGGGTTTATACCTTTAGTGACTCTGATGATGATGACTAAGTATCAGTTCTGACAAGCTGAAGGTTAATTACTTACTCTGTGTTTCAGGTCTGTCAGGGCAGAATATCAGCATTGATTTATTTACCAAAAGTCAGAAGTATTTGGTATTTGCTTTAGGCATAGAGAATTGTTGTTCTAAAGACCCATTGTCTGTGCTCTGCGTGCTTGCAAAAGCTTGTCTGCTTCCCATTTCTGCCTATTTTAAGTTGCTCTCCTTTCCTCAACTTTTCAAGGATCTCTTGGTATTTCTCCTCTTTAACTTTGATTCTTGGCAAACAGTAAAATACTTCACAGCATCAGTGCAGATCATGAGCAATTAGAAGGTTTGAGATAGAAAACAAAGTAGATGGTGTAATTTTGAGATGGAAGAATGCATGCATGGTGGTCCATTCAAAAATACAGATACCCCAAAATCACATTGTTAATGAAAAGGTTGTTTTATGAAATTAGGTAGGTTACAAACATCTTTCCCCATGAATGTGACATATTTGGATTATTAACTTCACGGGGTGAGGAAAACAGATTAGGTGGTACTGCTGCTGCTAAAAAGAAAAGTATGTCTGAAATGTTGCCAGTGCTGTAGAGCGAGACATTGGAGTCCTGGTGGACACCAAGTCAACCATAAGCCATCAATGTGCCCTTGTAGCCAAGAAGGCCAATGGCATCCTGCAGTGCACCAAGAAGAGCATGGCTAACAGGTGGAGGGAGGTCATCCTCCCCCTGTACTCTGCCCCAGTGAGGCTACATCTGGTATACTGTGTCCAGTTCTGGGCCTCCCAGTTCAGGAAGGACAGAGAACTGCTGGAGAGTCCAGTGGAGGCTACAAAGATGATCAAGGGAATGGAGCATATCTCTGATGAGGAAAGGCTAAGAGACCTGGGTCTATTTAGCCTGGAGACGAGAAGACTGAGAGGGGACCTCATCAATGCTCATGAATATCTAATGGGTGGGTGTCAAGAGGATGGGATCAGACTCTTCTTAGTGGTGTCTGGTGACAGGACAAGGGGCAGCAAACACAAGAGGGAATACTGTTAGTTCCATCTCAATATGAGGAAAAACTTCTTTACTCTGAGGGTGACAGAGTCCTGGAACAGGCTGTCCAGAGTGGTTGTGGAGCCTTCTTTGGAGATATTTAAAACCCACCTAGATGTGTTCCTGTCCAGCCTGTTCTAAATGACCTTGGAGCCTTCCTTAGCAGCCATGCTCACACATTCTTCCTGATCCTTTCATGTATCCCCGTATCCTTCTGTCTCTTCTCTTTTCACAACAGTTAGATTCCCTCTCACTCTTTTGTGGCTCTTCCTACTCAGGAATCCTCTCCCTACCTCATATCTCTGTTCAATTTGGTTTTATTTGGGTGCAGTAAATTAAGCCTGGATTTCACTTGGATTTCATTGCTAAAAGAAATCAGAATTTCACTACCATCGTATGACAAGAGCCACTTAAATATGGATGCAGTGTCCCATTTCTTTCCTGCAGTCTCTAGTATCCAGTTCTTGTTTGTTTACTCAGACTTTATACAGAGCTACTCTTTTGCTCCCAGAAAAAAATTCCTTTGCATGCATTATCTATCCATAAATCCTCTTCTTTGCTGTGTAGAAGCCTACAGCTACAGTTGGAGTCAAGTTATGCTGAGATCCCTGATCAAAACATACGTACTTCAATAGGAAGATCACTCATTAGGAATTTGCTCTGATGTTGTCTGTGACAAACATTTAGGGACTGGGTTTTTTTTTAATGTGTGTCTGACTTTTTATAGAATCCAAATTTCCAGTTAGTTACTTGTTATTTAATCCATTAATAATAACACCGAAAAATGCCTTCTATCCAACTACTAGGTCATAAATATTTTTATTCTTTTTTTTTTGACATTCTCACTACCCCCAACCTTTAACAGGAATGTTCTTCTATTGCTTTAAAAGATTGATGATTATCCCAGTATGTACTCAAGTCCAGGGCTTGAAAGCAAATCTTTTTTCTTAACTTTTTTCACCGGCATCTTTGTTCCAAAGACAAAGGAGAACTTCTCTGATGTCATCTTCTGAGCCAAAAGGAGTGTCAAACAAAACAACATGCTGTATAAAATCAAGAAGTAGCTTGACATCCATATAAGACCTTGGGGAAAATTGCTACTTGTATATGTTGAGTCTCAGTGTTTTGTTCTACTTTGAGTAATTTACCTTGAGGATTTGACATAATAGATATATACAAAACTTGGTAGAAGGAATATAAACTGAAGGACTCAACAATACAAGGGTACAGAAATATGGAAAAACAATTGTACTGGTGGAGAGTTGGTCCTGTACATATAGGGCAGCTTAGAGTCATATCAGATATATAAGTCACCATCTAATTCAGGATACCTATGATAGGCCTACAGAGGAAAAGCATAGAATTAAGACTGTACTATCAAGTGCCTGTTCTGGATTTACTCTCAGGTGAGACATGGACCAGAAAGGCTCTGAGGGTAGACATGAATTCTGGTACTGTTTATTTTCAAAAGGAGGGATTATCTAGAAGTGGCGAAGCTTATTAAAAAGAAATTTAAGAGGGATTCACTTGATAAAATACTTAAAATGCTTGTGAATAACACAGAGATCGTTTAAAGATACTGTCATTGAGCCAGCAAATATAAGCTAACTAACACAACAGATTCTGGAAAGACAAACTCTTCCCCCCCCCCCCAAGACTGGTGTGTTTTAAACAGGCAGAAATTAACAATGAGATGACGGACATTATTAAATTATTAAATGTAAGAATTCCAACTTCTAAATTGAAGTTTCGTTCAAGTGAGGAAAATAGAAAAGAAAAAGAAAAAGAAAAAGAAAAAGAAAAAGAAAAAGAAAAAGAAAAAGAAAAAGAAAAAGAAAAAGAAAAAGAAAAAGAAAAAGAGAAAGATAGAGAAGAGAAAAGCTTTAGCAAGTAGGTGTTAAACACAATAAGGTAAGCCAAAAAGGGTTCTGAAGAGCAGGTTGTTAAAGGCGTAAGAACTAAAAATGAATTCTCTTCAAACACATCAGAGACAGGACTTGTGAGATAGTCTGTAGGGCCAATAGATGATGGATATAGTAAAGGAAAGCTCAAAGGAAATAAAGCCATGTAGAAAAGCAAAATGAATTCTGTGCTGCTTTGTTCACTGGGAAGGGGGGAGGGAGGAAAGGTATGCCAAAAACTTTGTTTACAGGAGAAATACTGGGAAAGAGGCAAGATGACTTTTAAAGAACAGAGTTATCTCTCTCAAATCTGTTCCAGTTTCTCAAAGGACTCACTGGATTTGCAGGCAAAGCTGATCTGATGGAAACAGTCTGCGTGGAAGTCTCCAAGTGCTTCATCAAAGGCTTCTAAAACCCCAGCCTATCGTGCCCTAATGGCCAGATAATCATACATGAAAGTCCAAAGATAGGCACCTACCTCTGTAATGAGGCACCTGAGTCAATGATTTGCATTTTTATTTTTTATTGGTGTACCTCTTACAGATAATTTTACTGGGAGGATAGCATTTTATTTCGGAGTCCAGCATGAGACGTACAGGACTGGCATGTTTACCACCTAATGTCCATACAGGGACACACTTTGATATATTTGACTATAGCCAACTGCATTAATTGCAGAAAAAAACATATCCCTTTTGCCATATATGTATGGAGGTGGAGAATAAACTGCTTCATTCTGTCTTTACATTTCACCTGATTTAATGGGTAGAAAGGTAGATTACCACCAAATTTAAATATTCTTTATCAGCATTCATTTGTTAGTTGTAGTGAAGCTCTAGACAAGAAATCTCAACTTTCTTGAAACAGACACTGTTTAAAAACTCATAGTAAAGACAAAAACACTGTGGATGTAGGAACAGAGAAAAAAGACTTTTGTAATACACAGGTACAAAGACGGGATAAAATAATTGTGAGATCTAAGAAAAGAATACTATTCCCTGCTATTGGCAGTAGCAACAATTGGAACAATTACAAGATGAACAAATCCTGGCTGGCCTGAAAAAATCCAGTGTGCCAGACCCCCCCACAATCCACACCTCAGGTATTCTTCCATAACACAGCCATTATTGGGAAGGTTTTCTATTAGGAAGCAACGAAAGCAAATGTCATTGTACAATCTGATTTCTCAGTTTCATTTTCCACTTTTTGCCTGAAAAATACAAGCCTCTATCCCAACAACAAATTAGCCCTGAAGCCCCTAGTTTGGCCTGAAAGCTTTCTCATTTGATACTGCTACTGTCGTTCTGGAAATAGTCTCAAGAGAAAACAACATTTGAAGTTATGCCTGCTTATTAATAGTATCTAGAAACTGCAGAGCTTGTATATTTTCAAGTTTTATTAAAAGCCTTTCTATAAAGCCATTCACACAGCCAATTATTTGGGTTGAAAAGCACTCTATGTGAAAACACTAGGTCTAATGTCAAGGCCAGCTATAGCAAAGGTTCTCTATTTCAAATTCTGGTGTAAATTTGGTGAGTTCATTGAAATTATAATGGGAATCACTCCAGGCTCTCCTAGGCAGCAGGTATTCTATAAATTTAATGTTATAGTAAGCCAAATTCAATATCAGAGAGACCATCATCGCAGCAAGCCCATCTCTCTTCTTTTCTGTAAGGTTTGTCTGAGTCTGCTGATAAAACTAGTGGAGGTTTTATTTGTTTGCTTGTTAAATTTTACTTAGAAATTAAAGAACAAACATAATTCCAATATAACTTGTTGCAACAGTGGCTGGGAAGAAGTGAGAGTTGTGCTTTGGTGTGCTGTGAGGTGGGCAGGTACAGCCACCCGCTAAGAAATGCAATGAAGCTTGCTGGCTCTCCAGGAGTTTCTAAATACCTGTCTGAAGACGCTGAGGGCAAAACAAAGGAACAGTAAATGGTATCCCTAAAACTATTTAATTGGTGGGTTTTTTTTGTATTCTTCCAGTTTTTCTTTTCAATTTCAAGGTGTTAATTTTACACGTCCTGGGTACCTTCTAAAGAAACACAGAGATTCCTGGCAAAGACCTGAGTGGCTGGTATTTTGCCAGGAGGACCTCTGCCTGCCCCCAGGATTGACACTCTGTCCCTCCTGTCTTTGCAGAACTAATTACTTGGAGGAATTAAATTACAGTAACAAATCGGCACCTCCTCGTGATTGGAATCTGTTTGAAGTAAGCCTTTTTGTGACTCATTGTATTTTATAATTCCTTTTAAAATGGCCTATTGAGGAGATCTCAGTAAGATTCATGCTGGTGGGACAAAGTCTGTGGCACACTGCCATTTTATTCTAAATTGCTCTGAAGAATGGTTGCTTTACTTCGAAAACAGACTCTAAAAACAGCCCGGAAGGGGGATGATGGCTCGGTTTTTATTGATTCAGTCTTGTCACTGTGCTCAAGTATAAAGATGACTTTTCTACTTGCAAGCCTTCCAGACTCCCCCAAGCATCTGAAAGCCAACCTGGCTTCTCTTTTTTTTTGCAGACTGTTAAAAAGCCTGGCCTGATTTTGCCTCTGCAGCTCCATTGGCTGCGTGCATCTCTGATGGAAGGGTATGACTGCAAGATAACTGCTCCCATGACCCTGCCCTTTTGTCTATCTCTTTGCCTCTAGGAGATCCAAAGGCATTTTTTTCATAGATGGAACAAAGTTCTCAGGTATTATTAAAAAACACACACACAAACAGTAATTCCATTGGAAAATGCCTATTGATCGAACCCAGAACTTCTCAGAGCAGTATGACAGTTTTGATTCTGCCTTCCACCACAGAAAGTTTCCCAGGTTCAAGAGGAAACTTGGTCAGAACAAAGAAAAGAGTCTGACTCTCCAGTTTTCTGTTAGATAAGCAAAGGGAATTGAATGCTGTCTCAAAACACGGCGCTGCCTACAGGTCTATATGAAAAAGGAGGAATTACAGATCTGACACCCCCCCACACACACTTTTAAGCCTAACACAGCATTAGCATCTCCAGCATTAAATGATTCTATCTGCATTAAGGATCTGTTATTCTGGTAGCATCTCTCTATGATCAAAAAAGAGAAATATCAAATCAAGGTCTATCTCATCCTTGGCAAAATAAACATTGTGCTTTCCACATGTAAGAATGAAAGAGAGGAAATATGATGCTCTATTGCATGAAGTAAGTCAAAGCTCATCTGCCTTTGAGATATTGGTCTTACAACTTGCTACACAGTTATTTATCTCACATAAGTCCAGCCTAAACTTGATCGCGTTATCTACTTCAGCAGACACCTGTCAGACAGGGTCCCCTAATAAATCGGCTGTATTCTCCTACTCTGAATCCCCACGTATTGTCATTTGCTCCCTAAATCATTCCACTGGAAATACTATTGCAGAAACAAGGAGACGATTCCAGGTTAACAAAGGTGACCCCGACAAAGACATTAAATACAAAATGAGAGTGCAGAAATACAAGTCCTCAAAGACTTTACTACAGATTTGTGACTTACCAAGTTAAAAGAGTGTGATAGATAAGATACAGTCTTAGTTTAGTAGCCAGCAGAGAAATTTCCTAGGAATACTGGCGGAGCTCTGATTCTGAAGACAGCTTGTGGAAACCAGGCAATTCATACCATTGGCCAGATTCCTGGCTGAACTCTCCATCCTCATATTAACATTACGTGCCCTTTCACAAATCATTCATTTCCACGCAACTTAGCTCAGGCTCCATTCAAAACCCACAGCAACCAGGAGATCTGGGTTCCTCCTGAATGTCTCACCAGTTGCTATAGCTTTAATATATATAACTTTTCAGAAGTAACATACACCTCGGTTGTCTCTGAAACACTTTCAAGTGGCAGGTTCTACAGATGCTAATGCAAAAGATAAGAATAGTTTCTAATCATAGCCTGCTCTTAATGTTTATTCTCAGTTCATTTTAATACTTTTGTGCAACAGGAGAGTGGGAAACAACACATAAGCACTCTTTGTAGCAGGACCTAAGTTTGGAATTGTCAAGAGAGAGAAATAAGAAAACAAAATGTGTGGCTGAAGCTAGGAACCCAAGCAGAAAACAGCACATTGACATAAAATTAGGAAATCTATGAGCTCAACAGCTGAAGAAAACAGTCCACTAAAAGAGAAGAAAGAACCTGGAAAGCTGGAAAGAAGCTGGAAGATAAGAGTAGGTAGGACATTTGGCATAAAAGAATGACGAAAATTTTCAGTTTCAAAAGCAATTACTTTCTAGGTAATTAAAATGTAAAAATTTAGATTTTTTTTTATGTGGAAACGGTGTTCCAGTCCAGGAAAACTGGAACACTGCCCCATCCCTGGAAGTGTTCAAGGCCAGGCTGGATGGGGCTTTGAACAACCTGCTCTAGTGTGAGGTGTCCCTGCCCATGGCAAGGGGGTTGGAGCTCAATGATCTTTAAGGTCCATTTCAGCTATAACAATTCTACGATTCTATGATGATTCTATGAAAAATCAAAGAAAAAATCCCATTGCCATGGCTTCCACATTGCGTGGGAGGCTAAGGATGGGGGAAACACCTCAGGATGGCTTGAGATGGTACCTGGAGGAGCAGGAGTTACAGCGGTGTGCGAGCCCCCCCCGCAGCCGAGATGGCCTGGCAGTGGTCAAGAGGTGCAAGAAAGCTGATAAACACTGCCCAAAGAATTCCTTCTGCTCCCATGCAGTTCAGGTCTCTCAGCTCCTAGTCTGTCTCCCTCACTTTAAAGACCAAGCACCTCAGGGGAGAGGCTTTCCTCAGGGTACAAATCCACCCTTTCCTGAATTTCATGTGCATAAATACATGTGCACTGTCTTACCCAAAGCTCAGCTGTGACTGACTTCTACTGAACATGTTAAAAAGCACTTTAGGGAATAAATTGAAGTAGATTGAGTAAAGCAGTAGAGGCAGCTTTATCGGAAGAACATATCTCAGTGACCTCTTTGGGTTTACTTCCATCTGCCATTAGTAATAAAAAGCAGAAGTATAATGAACATTGCTTTCTGCAACAAAAGTGTTAATTACTCATCCTCTCCCACAGAGTTATCAAAATGTTATTGCTGACTGGTTTGCAAATTCTACAAAATGTGCTCTCATCCAGTTTTACTATGAAAAAGAATCAAATCATTGTATGGTTTAAGTTATATGTATCTTTTGGATTACTCTGATTTTTCCTACTGGGTAAAGATGGATTATTTTTACTACAGAATGACTGAAAACAGCAATCAATAATAAGGTAGTTTTATCTTGCTGTTTAGTATAGAGATAGGAGAAACTACTTTATTGCTAAAAGATACTTTTGTAGTTAAGTAGAATAAATTGTCATCTTGAGTGGATGGGAACCGGAAACTTCATTCTACAAAAAAAAAAATTAAAAAGTTTAAATATAAAGAAATAATATTAAATAAAAATACATAACTAGGAGATACATTTTGGAATTATAGTCAGGTAATTATAAAGGAGATATCGCTTTTTAATTATTACTTTCATTCAACAGATGTATTGAAGCATTGCATCAAAGAAAAAAAGTGAATGGATCCTTAGTGGGAGAAAAACACAAACATCAATTTTGTAACTCTTTGCTTTTCCACTTGGAAGAGAAGACCAGCAAAAAGACTGAATGGAATGGTATATATCATACAGCAAAATGGCATTCATTCCCACATCATTTTTTTCCAGAGTTTCTTGTTTCATTAAGCACAACTGACTAAATGCAACTGCAATGTAAGAGGTCTGTAGAAAAGCTTAGAGAAGATTTTGAAGTGGTTGCAAAGCAAAGGGAACTGATAATGCTTTCATACTAGATTAACAGATCTATTGTTTATTACCTCAATGATATGGCATGCTGTGAGGTGCCTATGCTCATGCAGTAATGATTAGCTAGTTGGCTAACTTCCAGCCAGTATGGCTATTAACACTATATTGTGAAGCCTCAATGTAAGGTTGATTTTCTTGTACTGTATATTGCAGGCGGAAAAATTGTATTAATCAATATAAATTATTCCCCAAACAATAAGACACAGTGGGGGTAAGGAGGAAAGGCTGGAAATGAGGCATTGGTGAAATAAAAAAAAGCAAAAGAATAAAGAAGGTCACGTGTTCTGCCTTTAATTAGTGTTGAAGAAAAGTCTTTGTAAGGCAGAAGTCTAGTGGTTAAAATAGAAAGCTGACAAACCAATGTCCTGTGCTTTAAGAAGCACGATTAGGATGTAACCTGAGGTGAATCAAGTTTTTCCTCATTGTGTTTCAAGTTTTACCTGTAAAATAAGGGTGACACCTCCCTCCTATTAAGGCATCTTTAATATATTAGATGATTAACTGAGAAACGTTCATATTGGACAATAAGTGAACTGCGGAATTTAAGATATGATATCAGTGCTTATAAGTATCTGAAGGGTGGGTTGAAGGAAGATGGAGCCAGACTCTTTTCAGTGGTTCCCAGTGACAGGATGAAGGGCAATGGGCACAAACTGCAAAATAGGAAGTTCCATTCAAATATAAGAAAAAACTTCTTTAGGGTGAGGGTGCCAGAGCCCTGGAAGAGGCTGCCCAGGGAGGGTGTGGAGTCCTCTTCTCTGGAGATTTTCAAGATCTGCCTGGATGCAGTCATGAGTGATGTGCTCTGGGCAATCCTGCTTTAGCAGGGGAGTTGGACTGGATGATCTCTAGAGGTCCCTTCCAACTCTGAAAACTCCATGACATTGCAATGATATGAACACATGCAGATGAAGCTCAGAGTATAGATATCTCACTGATACTGTAGTTAACTAAGTTGGTTTTTATTTCCCTTATTTTTTTAAGTAATAGCCTCAGGCATGTACTTCCTGAACATGTCATAAGTCACAGTGCTGAGTACTGTCAATTCAGTATTTGACACTGTTAATTAGGCTAGGAATTTAATAAGAGCATGAAGAGTTCAAATGGACTTTTAGTACTTATAGTCCACCAACCTTTAGACTTACAATAAACCCATTCTGCTAATTTGAACCCGTGCGTCTTCTTCGGTGGTGGTGACGTATTGGAAATCAGAAAGAAGGAAGACTAGTGAACTTGGTGAGTCAGTTCAGAGCTGTGTGTAGCTACTAACTTCATGTTCACCTTTGTGGGCTACCATTTCTGGCCTCAGGCAGCATGTCTGTAAGCTGGATGTGATACAGACCCCATGGGTGTGTTGTGGGTCAGGTACCTTTAGAGTGTTAGTTGGGTTAATGACAAGCGCTATGCAAAACATGCCCTTGAATAGATGCTGAACCACTGATCAAAGAGGTCCTGCCATCAGCCAGATTTTCATATGGCTGGAGGTCTCCTTAATATATTTTTATTTGGGTTTGGTTTGGTTTATATACAGCCATGAGCTCTAAACTACTTCTGTGAGCTCTTAGGTAAATTGAGACTGCAGTGCTTACTGGTGGTGCCACTTGGGTTGGATTATGTGCTAGAGCCAGTCAAGGAAACCATTTACACACATGCTAAGCATATGAATGGAATGACTGACATCTACGTGACTATATAAATATTTTTAAATACTTAAGTAAAGCACAGGCTAACCCATAGGCATAAGCTTTGATTTCAATAAGCAGGTTGCACGCACTGCAGCCTTAAACGGAACAATAATTCTACCCTTGTTGGACAAAATATATCAGTGCATGCTTAATTTTAAGCTGGACACATAGACCCACTGTGATCTGTGGGACCTCTTGCGTGCTTGTGCCTGAAGCTAAGCATATGCTTAATGAACTCCTAAAGTCAGACCTGACGATAAACAAGGCTGCTGGTATCGTCAAGGTCCATCTGCTTCACTGGTATCTAGACCTTGATGGAAGTGGCTTAAACTGACATGTTTTACTTCTCAGTTGGAGGGGACTGAGGGCATACATCATGGCCAGCTATAGCTAGTGTTGCCATCTGTCTGGGTTTTCCTAGATGTGTCTTTTTTCTGCCATTTTGGTCTGGACAAAAATTTTTGTAAATCCTAAGCTGAAATATGGCAGCCCTAGGGTCAAGAGGCTTGATTAAGAAGCCATGATTTGGTACCAGCAAGTTGTAAGTTTATATCTACAGTTACCCTTAAAAAATTAAAAATAAACTATATAAAAGACACCTGAAGGTGTCTTATCAGAACCGCAACTTCTTTCACTCTATGCAGCCTTAATTGAATCAAAGTATTTTTACAGAGTCTTTTTACAGACAAGGTGTTGCAAGACTTGTGGTTTGTTTCCAGTTTTCAAAATTAAGGATATGAATGCTATGCAATACTTATATTTAAGAAAAAAAACCAAAACAATCCAAAAACCCAAAACCTTGGAGAGAGTTTTTTTCGTAAAAGTATGGAGGAACACCATCAGTCAGAAGGCAGTCCTTGAAAATATAATTAGCTCTGCTGAGCAAATACCAAAGGCTTTGTTACTCTGCCACACAGCACATCTACTAAGTGTTTACACATCCCTAAAGCTGAATTACTACTGAGGCAAATAACTTTGGAAATACAGAGATTATTATAGTTTGCTTCCTCACACATTACACATCATGTAGATAACATGAGGCTGGTGTACAAGGGTGGACATAAGTGAATAGTTTTCATGAATATACATTTACTTTGTCATACGCATATACTATGTGGAAGGAAATATCAGATATGAAATGAAAAAAAATGGAGAGGAAAATAATCAAAAGAAATATAATTGAGAGAATGAACAGAGAAGAAAAGTGGATTTACAACTAGGAAAATGTAGAGAACAGAGAATTGAGAAAAGAAAATGAAATTACTAAAAACTAACCATAAAATAGATATTAGAAATACATAAAATGAAGTCAAAGCTTAGCATAAGGCTTAGCATAAGGAATAAGTAGACACAATTTCTAAAATGTGACAGATATTAAGAGAAAAAAAATTAAGGGAAAACCCAAAGGAAATTATAAATAGAGATATGGTAGAATCTAAATGAAAAGTTTTAAAATTTGTACTTTAGCAAATACTTAGCTATTAACAATTATTCAAAATTGTTATCAATTGCAAGGATTATCAACAGAAGTTGTAAATTCTGAGGGAATATTCTGCCTTGTTTGATACTATAGTAATGTAGGGCATATACTTAAGGTGATTATGTCTCTAATTAAATGGGATTATTCCTGAGTTAAACTTCAGTTCCTCTTGGCTAGCCCTGTGATACCCTACTTTCTTCTACTTGTAAGATGATAAAAAAGGAAAGGTCAATAAAAATAAAATGGAAACATGTGGAACTAGTGAATACTGCAAAAAAAGTCAAAGTTTAGATATTGAAAAACAGCCAACTAACATGGAAGAAATTACCATGGAAACTTGTAGGATCTTCATTCATCGTCCAGGCTTCCAGTACCTGAAGGGGGCTACAGAAGAGATGGGAGGGGCGCTATTTTCAGGAAATGTAGTGAGAGGACGAGTGGTAACAGTTTTAAACTGAAAGAGGGGAGATTAGATTTTAGGAAGAAATTATTTTCTGTGAGGGTGGTGAGACCCTGGAACAGGTTGCCCAGGAAGTTGTGGCTGCCCCATCTTCAGGTTGCCCAGGAAGTTGTGGCTGCCCCATCCCTGGAGGGGTTCAAGGCCAGGCTGGATGGGGCTTTGAGCAACCTGGTGTGGTGGGAGGTGTCCCTGCTCATGGCAGAGGAGTTGGAACTCCATGATCTTTGAGGTCCCATCGAGCTCTAACCATTCTATGATTCTGGGATTTGAAAGGTTGCAAATGAACAGATGCCTTTCTAAATGCATCATTTATTCAGGAATTTTGTGTCTGATGAAGAAATTGTTAAGACTCTCTTATCTGTAGGAAGATTGGCAACCACAACTACTGTGCAGCGAAATATTCTCTTGCTGCTCTTTCAGAATAGCTCCTTGCGTTAACACGCTGTCGCAGTGATATCGTGTGTATGTCAGGACAGTGACACTGTAGGCGAGAACTCCTGTGAAATCACTAAATCCCCAATGGTTCTTCCTCTCTGCTTGTATCGCTAGGCAAAGCCTAGCTAAAATATCCCACATTTCACACGGTAGTGAATAGCATCCATGCTGCCTATCTCCAACAGCATGAGGAGAAACACCTCAAATATCTTCAACTGCATTGTTTTTAATCATTTTTATCTACTTGGAAATCATTCAGATACCAAGGGAGGAACATAAAGCTTTCATTGCCTCTGAAATGCATAACTCAAAGATTGCTAGCAGAGACAGTGGGAACATACTACTTCATGTTCAGTTCTTAATGCTTTTCCCATGTGTATGTTACTGGGCACTGGCTAAGTTTTTACCTGAACCAGCACAGCAACTCTTGCGTTCTTTTCTCTTATTGGCCATGGTTTAACTACCCCCACCACATGTAGTGTTACTAGTCCTTGTATGTCACAGAACTGTAGAATGGTTTGAGTTAGAAGGGACCTTAAAGATCATTGAGTTCCAACCCCTCCGCCATGGGCAGGGACACCTCCCACCAGACCAGGTTGCTCAAAGCCCTATCCAGCCTGGCCTTCAACCCCTCCAGGGATGGGGCAGCCACAGCTTCTCTGGGCAACCTCCTCCAGTGTCCAGAATTTCTTTTGTGTAGTTTAAATCTCCTCACTTTCGAGTTTAAAACCATTTCCCCTTGTCCTATCACTCCACTCCTTGATCAAGGGTATCTCCCCATCTCTCCTGTAGGCCCTTTAGGTTTTGGAAGGCCACTGTAAGTATGTCTGTTCTGGAGATGGCAACTAAAGACCTACTCTGTGCGTCAAGATCCTTCCACACATCAAAATCTTTTAATTTATATAGGTGTTTTTACTAATAACATAATTATAGTTTGTTGTCAGCTTCTGATATATCTACTTATTTTATTTTCTGGTCACGTTAGGAAGACTACTCCACCTAAAGTGTTAGATATTATTGACGTTATTTATAAAAGTAAAATTAAACAGATAAAACAAGGCTTTTCTCCACTCTCCTCCCCTAAGTATCACAGAAAAATTGAACACTGTATGAAACAGAAACCTTAGAACTGTCTCCTGCCATGTGTCTTTTGGAGATGAATAGACTCTAATCTCAACAGCAGGACAGCTTCTCCACTTGCTTTTCTAAATGGAGCAGGACATGGATCCTTTTATGCATATTTATGATGGCACATAAGATAATATCTCAAATTACTACATTTTACACCATTAGATCCTTGATAGAACATGTACATTTTGAACAAGTGAAGAAAATTCAATGATAGAGAGGAGAAGACATTTCTGTATGGTGTCTCCTGAAATATGACCGATTCAATCACTGCTCAGAAGGGTTTCTTTAGTTATATTTTGTTGAATATTTTATTTGTAAAGTAGGTCCTTTGACCTTAGTTTATGCTAGAGAGAATACCTGCAGATGAGATGTCTCATCTCACTAGTCTGCCCAGGAGACATGGACGTCTTGTTCCTGCTCTCCTAGTCCTTGTTTGCTTTTTTAATAGAAATATTTATGTTTCTTTGTCACCGGGTGCTACCATGAGATCTGTGTTTTCTATTATGAGATTGTTAGGTGATTCTCAGGGTTTGTTTTTATTTTGGTTGAAAACATGACTGTAGCTCTTTCATGGGTCCCAAGCCTTGCCCCTTACAGTGACGGCAGTCTCTCTGTTGGCAGCAGAGCCGGAACTGGCTCCCTTCCCCTTGATCTGAAAACATTTGGGATCAGGTCAGAAGTGCCAGAACACAGAGCAAAATAGGAAAAAAAAATCCATGTAAAGAAGCCTGAGGCCATAGGATTGTTCAGAGGAAACGCAGGAAGAAGTAGAGAAAAAGAAATCAGCTGCTACCACTAATCAGGTGACCAGAAGTCTGGTGGGAGGTTGTGAATAATAGTTTGGAAATTGGTGTTTATTCTGAAAAGTTTATGGACTTGCAAAGGAAAACATTGAGCAAAGGCATATTTTCATCTATTTTTTTCCTATAGTGAAGTGTCGGTGCTATTTATGGCTCATAATAATCAATGTACTCTTGGTGGAAGACAATCGGATCAGGGAATACTTAAGCAAATTGAACACATGTAAGTCCACGGCCCTGAGGGGATGTACCCAGGAATGCTGAGGGAGCTGGGTGATGTTATTGCAGGGCCACAATTGGTTATCTTCCGATGATCATGGTGACAGAGAAGTGCCCTAGGACTGGAGAAAAGCAAAAGTCACTCCCATCTTCAAAAAAAGCAAGAGGGATGACCCAGGCCCATCAGTCTTGAACCCTGGGGAGGTAACAGAACAAATCCTGGAAACCACCTCCAGGCAGATGAAGCACAAGGAAATCATCAGGATTAGTCATCATTGATTCGCCAAGAGAAAGGCATTCTTGATCAACCCGATAGCATTCTACGGTGAAGTAACTGTCTTGATTGCTGAGGGGTGAACAGTGGATATTGTCTACATGAACTTTAGTAAGGGCTTTGACAGTGTCTCCCATAAGATCCTCACAGAGAAGCTGTTGATGTATAGTCTTGGTGAGCAGACAGTGAGGTGGACTGAGAACTGGCTGAATGACTGAGCCCAGAGTGTGGTGACCAGTACGTAGTTGGAAGTCAGTGACTAGTGGTGCACCCCAGGGATCAGTACTGGGTCCGGTCCTGTTTAACACCCTCATTAAAGGTCTGGATGATGGGGCAGGATGCATGCTCAGCAAGTTCGATGACACTAAACTGGCTGATATGCCAGAGGGTTATGCTGCAATCCAGAGGGACATTGGCAGGCTGGAGAAATGGGCTGACAGGAACCACATGCAGTTCAACAAGAAGTGCAAAGTTCTGCACCTGGAGAGGACCGACCCCAGACACCAATACATGCTGGGGATCACCCAGCTGGAAAACAGCTTTGCAGAAAGGGCCCTGGGGGTTCTGGTGGACACCAGGCTGAACATAAGTCATCACTCTGCCCTTGTAGCTAATGATATCCTGGGCTGCATTAGAAGTGTCGCCACCACCATGTCAAGGGAGGTGAATCTTCTGTCAAATAATCTTCCTGTGATTTAGTATTAGAACAACAATAAAAATAGAGATATATTTTGTTCTTGATTCAGTTTTAAGCAATTTGTTCTGGTTTTGCATGTGATACTGCTGAAGGTTTTTCAGTAAACTGGGGGAGGCAAGAAGAAAACCGGAGTATTTAATTGTGGCAAATTTATACAAAAACTTAATTATGGGCCCCACGTATCAGCAGTTTTTCTTAATTTTAGAGCTTTGTTTTGTGTTGGATTCCAGCTCTTTGTAACTCAAGTGTCCAGTTAACAAGCCTGGATCCTTTCCAGGCTTCTATCCCCTTCCTCACGCATCACTGTTGTCCTGCAGGCACAACCTGCCCTCAGAGCTGGGTGGTGATATCCCCAGGCCTCCCCAGGTAAGGGAGATACATCCCCCCTCTGCTAGATGCTGACCCTCTCCCCACATGCCAGGAGAGGCTGGCCCTACTGCTATGGGCTATCTCACCCAACAACAACTGAATTACCACCCATAATTCCTCCCCCTTTTCTGTTTTCTCCCTCCAAACGTTACACTCGTGGGTGGCGAGCATCTCTCCTTCCCCTTTCCAATCATCATTTGGCCATGCCACAGCAGACAGTTTGTTCTTTTTAATCTTTCCCCATAATTAAATGAAAACCCAATTTAAAAGGAGCCGTAATAAAGTCTCTTCTCCTGAAATTAAATATAGAAATGGTTGCTTCTTTTTATGTATTGTAAGCGATTAATAGAGAGCGGGGCCGTTTCAGTGAGGACTTCAAACAAATGTGCCTTCGTGCGGCAGTGCCATTGCTGCTGGGGAGGAAGAGATCTGTTCTGCCTCTGCTGACACTGGGTTTTCTCTTTCATGGCCATTTTTCATACCTGCAAAACAGTTTGTGGACTCTTTAAGCAGAGACGTGGCGGGGGAGAGAGGGAGGGAGGAGGGAGAGAGGGTTGATAGGTCTACATTAGCTCATTAAAAACTAAAAAACCATTTCTATTTTACATAATTTAACATGGCAAACTATTAAAAAAAATAAGGTGAAAACTGCAACCCCTAGGCATGCGTTTAAAACATCCTCATTTAGATGCTAATTTTGATTCCTAGTGTATGGCTGGTTAAAAAAAAAAGCCATTAACAAAGGGGCAGATTACTTAAAAGGCATTATTAGGCAAATATGTATGAGTTTTCTGATACCAAGTGGCCCTTTTATGACTGAATACAGCTGTTAAGTAGAGTGACGTGGAGATATTTGTTTTAAAAGGAAAGAAAAAACCCACCAGATTTAAAAAAAAACCCAACAACAACAACAACAAAAAACCAAACTGCAAACCAAAAAAAACAGTAATTATATAGAGTGTAAGTCACTCAGGTGAAAAAAAAATGCTTTAAAAGGCAGGTAATACTTTCTCCTTTAAATATTTAGAAAATGTGTGGCTCTGCAGGTGATGTATATTACCAGCTGAATTCTAGGATGTACCTAACATTTAGGTAATAGTGAAACAAATGTTAAAATGTTGCTATTTAATTCTAATCATATATCCTGTTTGGTGTGTTAGTAAAATAGCATTGACAGAAAAGTGAAGGGAGGAAAATAACTGGCAACACGAGAGGAAAGTGCATTCTTTCCAGCTGAGGCTGAACTCATGACTGGCAAAAATAAGGTTATAATGATATTGAAATGAAAACTGTTCAGACAGAAAAAGATATAAGTAAATGTACTGTGCTGTATAAATTAAATGAGTAATAGAGGATGGGCAGATGGTTGCTTAACTGCATCATAGTAAAAGAACAGTGAATAGGTCTTTGCTGAGACCTCTCTTTCTGAACCTGAATAAAATTTTCCTTAACAAGGGAAAAGCTGAGGGAATTTCTAACCCTGAGAAGAAGCACGTAATTTGAAAAGCAGAGCTAGTTTTGACTCTGTCTTACTTGTCAGGGTATTTGAATAATTTTTGTGTTCTCTGTAAATTATCCTAAGATGCCTAAGCCAGAAAGAGCTGATCATTCACATCATTGTAGTCCCAAGTAGCCACAGAAAAGGTATTTCTGCTCTGGAGAGTCTATGGCTTTCTTCACAGGCCCTTCTGTTGGTAACCACAGGGCAGTCTGGATTTGTTAGCATTAACATATTTAGACTACATAATAAAAGAGGCATAAGAAATGAGAGCCGCTCTTTCCCTCCCTCAGATCTTCCCTTTTACTTGCAACACTAAAACTTGTCAAAGCAGATTCTCCTTACGCCATAGTTCAAGGAGTCACACGGGTGTAAAACTTGGAGCAACCGTGGAGGGAACTCGGTTCACCAGCACATCTTGTTGGCTGAAGCAAAGGGGGGAGAAAATGAACTGTTTGTGATGAAAATGGGATATTATATGAATATATGAGAAGAATCAGATATCTGTCTTTGTCTGTTGGTTGAGCTTCTGTATTTCCTTTCATTAGTAAAAAGGTTAGGAAAAAAATCTCACAAGGATTTAGCAACTCATGTTGCAGTTTTTTAAAACTGCTTTGTTATTGCCTGGGAGCTTAAGTAAACAGGTAAATAAAGAGTGGCCATGGAATTCTACCCTGAAGTTAGTCCCCAAATACCTATTTGACTGAAAACAATTATTTTATTTCAAGTGTTTTGTATCTGATACATGCATAAGAAATAAGAGCAGCTCTTTCACTCCCTGAGATCTTAGCTTAGCACCACTGAGTATCTCTGAATTATTACATATGCTTACTTCTCCTCTCATTGCATTATTTTAGGATGAAGCAGAACAAATTGAGATTTCAAGAAAAGCAAAAGTAAGCTGGCCTAAAACAAGGATAATTTGTGATTATCCATCTCAATAGTGCTGCTTTGTGTACTTGCCAAATGAAATTGAAAATGGAGTTAAGAGCAAATGTAAAGCTTTCTCCTAGCACAGCTGTAACGTGGAGGTGGAAATGATCTGTCAATATCCCACACAGCTGAATCCTGGTATGAGGTGGAGTTGAGGTAAGAATGGAAGAGCTTATGCTACTGTTTTTGCATGGATGTATATTGGTTTTGAGTCAATTAATTGCTAGGAGTTGCTTAATTGTATGTAAAGAATATTGTGACTGTATTGGAAGTGAATGTGGTTTATTCCAAAAGAAATATCTCTTCTAACTTTCCAATCTGATAATTATTTCAAGTTAATCAATCATAGTGTAGAGGAATCCTTATGAAACAAGGGACGTTCTGCTTTGGGTATTTACTGAACCTGGAAGAGCTATTTGCAGTCTGCTGCTATGGAACAGAAAGACAGCTTGTTGGTCTAGCAAAAGGAATGAATGAATAGCCCATGTGCACCTCTCCTAGGCAAGCACGGGATGGGAGACTTGGAAGGTGGAAGATGCTTAAATAATGTACCCTGCAGAATACAGAACGAAAGTGAAAATCAGTTCAGTAGAGAAGAACCATTGTAAGTGTCCAACAGGGGAACAAGCAAGATCTTAGAATCATAGAATCATATAATGGTTAGAGTTGGAAAGGACCTTGAAGATCATTGTGTTCCAACCCCCGTGCCATGAGCAGGGACACCTCCCACTAGACCAGGTTGCTCAAAGCCCCATCCAGCCTGGCCTTGAACCCCTCCAGGGATGGGGCATCCACAACCTCCCTGGGCAGCCTGTTCCAGTGCCTCACCACCCTCACAGGAAAGAATTTTTTCCTAATATCCAATCTAAATCTCCCCTCTTCCAGTTTAAAACCATTCCCCCTTGTCCTATCACTACAGTTCCTGACAGAGTCCCTCTCCTATGAACAGAATTAAGCTAGATGTAGGAAAAGAAGAGGGATTTAACTTTAAATAGAGGAAAATCTGTCTTTGCTTTACGTTGTAATGTCTGGAGGGAAATGAGCAAGGGGCTGTAACTGCCCTCTGTATTTCTGTGAGGTTATTTCTGACATCTCTCTGTATGGGAATGGATAATCAGTGTTTCAGACAATCAGACAATGACGATGCTGAGTGCAGAGGAAGGTTTGATACTGCAATTAAAAGAAGGAAGGTTGGTTAGTAATAAATATTTTGTACAAATTTCTTTCAGTCTTTGGGATTTGGGCACTCTTCAGACAAGAACTGACTTAAAAAAAAATAAAATAAATTTGATAGGTTTATGTTTGGTGGGAATCCATAAAGAACATGCTGAATCTATAGCTGCTACAGATGGGCAGCTTATTTGGCTCTACATTTATTTTGGCTTATTTGGCCTCTACATTTTGCATGAGATCTAGAGAAATACATAAAGTCTCACATCAAAGATGCTACGTATATGCTGGTTTAAGAATACTATAAAGGAGTCAGTAGCTTGTGTTTGCCATTCCAACCATCCAAGATTTACCATTGCTCATAATATTAGTTAAAATGGCGATGTCCTAATTTGTTTTGTGGGTTTTAGATCTCTATTTACATATGGAGGTATCCATTCTGTTGCAGGGCAGTGGGAGGGTTCAGGAACAAGCCGAGAGTCAAGCTTCTTTTATGTAGGTCTTTCTCCTTTCCTAACAAGTAAATTGGATGTGGTTGTTGTGATTATATGGCCTGCAGCATGTGGTTTAGAAGGCGAGATGGGTATCTGGGAGGTTGCTCTTTTGTTTCTTTTTTTTAGTTTGGAGGTTTTTGTTTTGGAGTGATTTCTGGATAGACATTATTCAGAGATAGATATTACTCAGCCAAGGTCTCTTCTATTTCCTGGTTGATGTGACATTACCAAAAAATCCCAGTCCTCTAGGGCACGGACAAAAAAAAAATTATCTTTTCTGTGCTTGTGGTTTGAGTGATGAGGGTAAAAAGAAACAACAACTTGCCTAAGACAGCACCAAATAAAGATGAATTAAGCAAGAGGAGTGAAAATTGAATTTTATCAAAGCTGCCATTTCTGGCGAGTGTTTACTGCACCAGTTTACGACGAAATATTTAATAATTCTGCTTCCTTTCAGACTGCAGTTTTTATTTCACCTCTCAAACAAGGGGCAAGTCCTGGACAGGAGGTCATTAATTTTCCCCTTCAGTCACCACCTCCTTAGAGCCACTAGAGTTAATAGGGCTGCATATTAATCAGGGCCTTGAGTTCTCTTTGTAGGAGAAAGGCAGGAAGGAGGGGGTCTCTGAATTTATGCCATTAACTTTAGGTGACAAATAAAGGCTGTTCTTCCTGCTGGGCTGTCACTTAGGATGCCTGGTTGCAGCTGCACAACTGATATGTTGTATTTTTATGTGGTGGTAAAGATGAAGAAGGGTTAAGGCAGGACTCGCTGTGCACAGCGCAGAGCTGAACACAAGGAGTACGCTCCTCACCAGGAACAAGCCTGAAAATGTCATTTATCCACATTGTGCCATAAACTGCTCTCATGTGGGCATCTCAGAAGCATAATCAGAAGCACCTCTGTGCTCAAAACAGAGGTTGTTTTTCAAGCGTGGATAGTTTAGATTGCCAAATCTAACAGTTACAGAGATTCACCTGCTGTCCTCTAAAGGTCAAGGCTTTAAAACTGAAGGATAAAATTAAACTGTGCCACAGAGGGCTGGGACAGGATTGTGGTGGTCCTTGGGATATTTCTGAGAGGTTGTTCTCATCTCTTTCTCTGCCAGTATGCACCAGTCCTGCAGGGCTGCACGGAGGGAGCAGGAGTGCAGCATCAGTTCGTCCTTGGTTTTGTCCTCTTGAATTTGACTGACTCACCTCCTGTCCTGAGAAGGGCACACGTGCAAGTAGAAATGATGGGAGAAAGGCAAGGTTTGGGACGTTGTGCCTGTAGACAATTGACTGATCAGAGGGCTGGAGCACCTCTCCTATGAAGACAGGCTGAGAGACTTGGGGTTGTTCAGCCTGGAGAAGAGAAGGCTCTGAGGAGACCTTAGAGCAGCCTTCCAGGATCTGAAGGGAGCTCCAGGAGAGATGGGGAGGGACTCGTTAACAGGGAGAGGAGCCATAGGCTGAGGGGGAATGGTTTTAAATTGAAAGAGGGGAGATTCAGATTAAATTATAGAAAGAAATTTATTTCTGTGAGGGTGGTGAGGCACTGGAACAGGTTGCTCAGAGAAGCTGTGGCTGCCCCATCCCTGGAGGTGTTCAAGGCCAGGCTGGATGGGGCTTGGAGCAACCTGGTCTGGTGGGAGGTGTCCCTGCCCATGGCGAGGGGTTGGAACTTGATGATCTTTAAGGTCCCTTCCAACTCGAACCATTCTATGACTGCTACCTCCTCATGCTTCCCTTGCTTCAGAGATCCAAATATGTAATATCTAATATCTATTGAAGTGGTGGATTTGATTTCTCATGTCAAAGGGTTTCACTTTTTTTTTTTTTTTTTTTCCCTGAGAAGTGGAGAGAATGAAAGCAATTGCACACAGCTGAGCTTGGAAATATGCAGTTTCCTCCACCACTACTTAAGGAAGGCAAGGCAGTTAGTAGTGACTGAAAATAAGGCTGCTGGTGTAGGTAGTCATAACACAGTCAGCCTGTTTGAAAAAACTAATGATGTTTTTCATTTTAAGCACATGAATAATGCCACCCACTTTAGTCCCAACTGTAGTCACTGGTGCTACTTATGCTAAGGTTAGGTAAAACTTAATTGGGGCTACTCTTGTAGGAGATATGAACCTTTAATTAAGAAAAAAAAAAAGGAGAGGAAAAAAAATCACGTTGTCCTTACTGAAGTGCAAGACAAAATCCTTTTGCATTACTAATTTATTTACATTTAATTATTTTTCCTCAATAGTTGCCTGAAGGGGAAGTTAGAATTTTTTCACTTTGGAAAATGAAAGGCACGTTGCTCATATGTTAATAAAACTGTGATTAACAGTGCTGCTAACAATAACATAATCATAAGAGTATTCCCCTATATTCTATTTTGCAAATTCCCAGAATTTTCTAAGGTTTTTATTTATTAATGAAGATATAATTTTCAAAGCTTTTTTTTATGGAAAGTTAGGTACTTCTAATTTTTTCTTCTGCTCCCCAAAATGGAAGAGAAAGGAATGTTAGCTTTCAGAGGTGTAGTGGGATAAAAAGACCCAGTCTTCTTCTTTAATAGCTTTTCATGATTGGCTGGCATGTTTTGACTGAACTGGAATGTGGCAACTTTTCTTCATGCTGTGAAATCTCATTAAGGGGGTTTCATTGTGATTGTTACATAGAATAAGTCTTTATTTTCCTAATGATTTATTTTCCTGTGATACATTTTATGTAGAAAAAGAATATTTCATATCAACAGAGGTTGAGGTTTTATTGCTTGAAAAATCCTGTATTGTTCTTGGATCCTCGTGAGGATTTGTCTACATGCATTTTCATCCACGTGCATTTGATTTGTTCTAGTATAACTAGGTAAGCCTGTAGCTCTAAAAAACATTGGTGGTTCCTAATTCCAAGCTCCCTAAGGTGACTTGAAATCCAGTTGTCTTAAAGGATGAAGCAAGAGCTATTTATTTAAGTACAATGAAGCCGCTTTCAGTTGTGTGTTGGTTTACACTTTGTATTAGAGACCATTTAAAATATATTTAACTGGAGTGTTCTTTCAATGAAGTTCACACTTCTTGTAATTGCAGGAATCAATCTTTTATTCCACATAAAAATTGATCCTCATTTGTTTTTATCTCTGCTCTTGGTTTCTCTCTTGGGAATTTTCAACAATTTTTTTTTTTTAGAAAGGCAATGACATGAGGTTCATCCTGGCATTCTCTCTTTTTCATCCCTGGCTGATAAATTCAGGCAAGTAGAGGCTGCTAACCTGTTAATAATACCTCCTGTTGTTGCTACAAAGGTAGGCTGGTAGATGAAAGGGAGAAAATATTGATAATTCTCCAAGGTTGGCAAATGGTGAAAGTGGAGCCAAAATGAAGACTGTCACTTGTCATGCTGACGGTTTCCATATGCTCTCCCATTTCTCTGCCTTTATCTAGTTGCTGTATCCAGGCTTACTCGGCAAAATTTTTGGGACAGAGATGTTTTTACTGTTAAAATGGGAAGGGTCTGTGAGTGGGAGCCTAGGCACCGCTTCAGTTCAAACGTATGGCAATAATGACCAGAGTATAAAGCTTTGATGAAGGTTTTGAGCCTCAAAACAATGGGCAATGTGAATACTAGTCATTCTAACTCGATCATTTTGATATTTTAGTGGTTTCAAAACCTGCTTTTTATTGAATACTTTTAGTTTTGCTCAGATATATGCTCCCAATTAAAGAGAAGGTCTCCTGCTGTTGGTAAATCTTTGAAGCTTTTTTATATTTAGTTAAATCTATTAATTCTTTTTGAAGTGATTTTACATGATTAAGGCTGTGAGTGGCCATAATGTATCAGCACAACAGCTAATTCTGTTGTGTTTTAGGAAACAGGGTAAGTGTCTTTGATTTATCAATATTTTGGTTGGTTGGTGGGTTTGGTTTTTGTTTTGGTTTTTTTTTTTTTT
>VZRU01011736.1:311198-324302 GCA_013398155.1 Pedionomus torquatus | reverse complement strand
TTTTTTTTTTTTTTTTTTTTAATTTAATTTCCTATCTCCTTTTGTTGGGAGTCCCTGAACAGCAGAAAGCCAGTACTTTGAGCTGCTGGAGAGTCATTAACCAGCAGTAGAATCATAGAATGGTTAGAGTTGGAAGGGACCTTAAAGATCATGGAGTTCCAACCCCCTGCCCTGGGCAGGGACACCTCCCACCACACCAGGTTGCTCAAAGCCCCGTCCAGCCTGGCCTTGAACCCCTCCAGGGATGGGGCAGCCACAGCTTCTCTGGGCAACTGGTTCCAGTGCCTCACCACCCTCACAGGAAAGAATCTTTTCCTAATATTGAAACAGTACTATTTGAACACTCCATATTTAATTCCAGATGGGTTTAGCATCCAGAACTTTAGCATTTCAGAGCTTGGAAGAACTAGGCTTCAAATGAAACTTTTTTTTTTTTTTCATGGTCTCCCATCACTCCCTGGGCTCAACTCTGCCACTGAAGCCCCTTTCAATTGTTTGCCTTATGTCTGAATTTTGCTGAGATGGCCTTGTACATTAACTAGATGGGATGGCAAGATGCAGCTTGGCTGAAGAGGCATAAAACCATCAGGAGCAGTTTTTTAGTATATGTAAGTATTAGCTGGGTTTCTAGAAAGAGAAGTGGGGCAATAACTATAGTCCTAATGGGAACTACATCTGGACAGCCAGATTTGCAGTTTTTTGAAAAATGATACAAAGGTGATCTAAATAAGCTGAATTATCACCCACAGCTGATGTAAGGAGGGTGGAAATGGACCTGTGTGAGAAGTTTGCCATGGAAAAGTGTTTCAGCAATGACGAGATGAAGAAACCTGACTGACTTGCTGAGACGTGAATCCCCTAAGGCTGGCGTTTCCTTGACTGACTCACTTTCTGTGGCTGACATACCACGAGGTGAGCATTTTTCCAACGCAGGAGTCAGAATTGCTGTTTGATAGAACAAGGGAGGAATTTATGGTGGGATATGGAAGCGAGCAGGCATTAGGAAGAAAATCTGGAAAACTCCAAGTGCTTTCCCAGAACATCGTGGAGTGGGGCTGGTGACGGCACAGCAAAGAAAGAAATGGCTGCAACCTGCCCTGGTTTATGTAAATAAGATCTCACTTGAAATCCATGTCTATGCTAATAGGCAAAATAAGGAAAATTGACCTGACTCCAGCAAAAAACCCCACCCAATACTTAGGAAGTTCCTCCAAACACAGGGGATGCTATTTCCCTTGATGGCAAAGGAAGATAGCAGGAAGGTAAAGAAGCCAGGCAGGGCCAGGGCAGTGGTCCAACTGCTCCTCTGGGTATGGGTAGGAGGCAGCACAATGACAAGTCCCCTCTTCCCCATGAATCTACATCCAGAAATGTTAATAACTTCTTGTCTTTAGTTTATTAGTTATTAGGTTATTGAAGTTATTAGTTTTTCAGTCCCATCATTCAGCCATTAGTGCTTCACTGGGGATCCACTGGGAAAAAGCCAGGGAGAGAGAGCAAAAGAGGAGGGGACGAGAAATTGGGAAGGAAGAGAAATCAGGGAGGAAGAGGAGAAAAGCAAGTAGGAGTAAGTCAGTGAGGAGTGGTCAGGGTGGCTATCCTGATATCTGCCCCAGCAATGATGAGTTTGGGATTAAAAATAAAAGGTACAACAAGAACACAGTATTCTGTTATGGCTCAAATCTGTTAGAGACGAGATTTCAGGAGGAGCCTTTCAGCTACAGCTTTATGAATGCTTCAAAAAAAATCATTTAGCTATACAGATCCACAGAATCTATAAATCCCAATCCAACAAAACACTTGCCCATATGCTTAGTTCTAATGACATAAGCATGCCCAGCTGCTGTGAATAATGATATTCTAGGTGTCTGAGTTATTCCAGAAATGTGGAAGATGGTTTGGGGTTCATTAATAATATTTGTGTCATAAATGTATAATTTTTTTATTGAATATTTTTGTGATTTAAAAATACATTTGAAAGGACTTTCTTAATACTTTTTTTTTTTTTTCTTTTTAATCGGATGAAATAGAACATTTATTTCTGTTTTGGAACAAAGTGTTCAATGTTTTTTTTCTAGCTCTTTCCCAGTTTTTTCTTCTTGCTTTCCCACACAATTTATCCTATAGGAGTTTGGTGATGCTGGTATAGATTCATAAACCACTTTCAGCTTCAGTAACTTTTTCTGAAAATAATGTAATATTTTTTAAAAAGTGAGTTTCAGCTCCGAATAAATGTTTAAGAATTGTATTTAAGGCAAAAGAGGCCATTTAATGGTATGGAATAAAAGCCACAAAGGCAGACCAACAGGGATGTGGCAGCTTATCTCCAGTGGATCCTAATAAAATGTTTTTGCTGCCCCGTACCATTACACAGACAACACAAGGAACAAATAATTCATAGATATCTTACTTTAAAATGTTCTGGAGAGTTCTAAAATGCTTTTCAGTCCCTTCTTTTGCATTCCTGTGGCTTGTAAGGTCAGTATTTCTTAATTCAGTATTATAAGTCCATCTTTAGAGGCCTAGGAGGAAATGACAAACTGCAGCTGAGACATTTTAGAGACCATTAGAAACAGCTATTTTATAAACATCAAATGTTTCAGTTTGAACGTCCAGGATCATGGATAATAACCTTGGGCTAGAAATGGAGTGTCTTGCAACACCAGAAAATGTAAGTCTCTCATTTTTAGCCTCAAGGAGTCTCATGGTTCATGAGATAACACACCCTTAAACCCTTCATAGACTTCAAGTTATTTGTACTGAGCTTTGGGACACTGTGATTCCTGTAATGAAACTCTGTGTTTGGAAAAGGGTACCATTTTTAACGGTGCATGTTCAAATCCCCTTAAAGATTTGGATGGGACTGGGTAGTCCTAGACAGTGATGGATTAGTGGGCAAAGAGGAGAGGCATGATTGATGCAACTGCTTTAAAAGATGAACGATAAATGCAATTTATCACATGGCTATCACCATCACATACATACTATATAATTTAATATTAAATAATAGTAGGAGGTTGTTACCAAATGGTAGGAGTGTGGATGAAGGAGAGGGTGATTGAGGGGTTAGTGTGAAGAGTGATGTATTCATTGATAAGAGTGCAAAGGATTATAATTGTAAAGGGGCTACTGGGTAATGCAGAGTAATCAAATATTGCTTCTTGTATTAAGGTGATTTATTGCTCTTTCCTGAAATTAAAGCTGCTGAAGGCATTTTATGCTTAGGAACCAATTTTTGGAAAGGACTTATACAGTCCTAAAGAGGAATAACATGTAGGGATGAATAACTCTACTCTACGTAATTGTTCATACTCCTGTTACATCCTACAATTTCATATGGGAAAGTAATAAAATAACAAGAGAATTCTATTATAGTGCCCGAGCCTTTCCTCTGCTGAAACAATAAAATACTGGGGCACGGATTTGTGGGATGTTACTGAAAATAAATAGTACTTTTAAATTTATCATTTTTGACCAGCCATTTGCCTGTCTGACATGAGAGGGCTTGTATTTAATTGTCCCTTATGCAACTAGATGCAAATATTTTGCCTTGTTAGAAGAATTATTCAGACTCTGCTTCAGTGTTCTTTTGTTCACATTGTTAGGCTTTCTAGTGAAAGTCATGGCATATATTCCCATTTTGATTAAGAGGTGAATGCTTTATTTAATTCAGAGTGCAGCCTGGTACCATTGTGTTGGGATCTTGAAAGAGCAACAGATAATAATCTTTAGTAGCTTTATAAAAGAGTCATAAAGATGCCCTATTTCACCTTCTTTTTTGTTGGGAAAACTTCCTTTTGCAGGGCAAACACCTAGGAGGGAGAATATCACAGGCTTCCTGAGCAAGGGCTGGTGGTTATCATCCTCCCTGTAGAGCAGGGCATGGAGTCACCAGCTCTCGACCCACTGGTCCTGAGGAGCATCAGGAGAGTGGTAGCACAGGGCAGAACAGGGCTGAGAGGGCCACGGGTTTGCTGGAAAGGAAATCCTGGCCATAGACAGCTGTTGCAGTGTCTGATGTGGGGAGTCCAGTGCAGGAGGAAGAGAGAGAGGTTGGTACAGTTTCATGGCAGAGTATTCCCTCCCTCATGTGGTTTCTGTGTGGAAAACCTCAACAGAAATACGACACAGGTTGGGACGCATTTTGGAAGTAAAGGCAAAGATCTACAGCCTCTATTCTGTAGCTTTTCATAGTATGATTTCCCCCCCCCTCCCCCCCCTTTTCTTTTTTTTTACAGTTAGTCCCTTTTCCTGCTGGAAAGCAGACAATACGTCAGCTGTACTTCTCTGTTGGTTTGGCCCTTCCAGCCAATATGTTGCTCTGAGGTTTCTGTGGCTTTCCAAGCCATGTGCACACCACTAAGATGAGATTTTTCCTTTGGATGCAGAAGGAAAAACTTACTTAGTGCAAGGAATGAGAGTTTCTTTGCTCTTCACTATTCACAGTATTTTTCCAGTGATCTGATATCTCAGGAAAAAAGATTTCCACTGGATGTTTTGACATCTGCAGAGGAATCCACAGGATATTTTGGAATCCAGACCCCCAAAACTTCAAACAATGTGGCAGCTGCAGCCAAACTGGCAGTGGCTCCTGGGAACAGGGAGAGACACAACAACCAAGCACTGCATGAAAAAGTGGGCTGTGTCTGAACTTGTGCCCAGGCCCCACTTGGTCAACTGATGCAGCCAAACCTGAGAGCTTCTTGGATGTGCTTCTAGAGTTGGATCTTTACTGGGAATTGTTATAACTGAGAAAATTTTAACCACATAGGTTCCTATAGATGCAGCTTTATGAGGTATAAAAGTACTTCCAAAAATCCTTTTGTAACACTCTTTACAAGGTTTGAAGTGATTAAAAAAAAAAAAAAAAAGGAAAAAGAAAGTAGCCTTGTTCTATCAGTTCTAATGTTAAACTTCTTGAAGTTCTGCACCTTCCTTCATTTCCAGGGCTCTTATTCAGGATAGGGGTGCATGCCAACAGTTACTTCTGGAAAGAGAAGAAATCTGCTCAATCCCGCAAAGTACTGTGATGATCTTCTCCTAGGGAGTCATCCTTATGCTCCCCTCTCTCTGAGCTGCTTTCTTAGCCTTGAGGCAAGATCTAGTCCCATCTGTCCTTCCATCTACTTCTTCAGTGATGCCTTGCAATTGCTCCTTTCCCCTTCTGTAAGAAAACTCATGTTTGCAAAGTGTTTATGGTCCCATGGAGACAGCTTGCAATTTTTGTTTGGCATTTTCATTTTAAGTTTTACTGTTCAGAAATATTTATAGAATACTCCTGTGTGCTATGGCCAGATTTGTTTTCACATGAACCTGAGCCTTATTACTGTCTGATTTTTTAAATGATATATGCAGTATTGTCATTGTACCGATCACGATGCTCAAGTGGTATTGGGTAAGCGTAAGCAACTGTAGGCACAAACAGTGCTTAAATGTGATGATCCATAACAGGTCAGTCTTAAAAGCCACTATATCAGCATCCAGTGCTGTGCTATTATCTGAGGAATGAATGTTTTCACATGGTATTAACCTTCAATGCACAAGTCATCCTCTCTATAGGTTACAGGCAAGTGAGACTCCAAAAGAGTGATGAGGTAATGTTGCTCTGTAGGACAGATAATGTTTGTGCTTAAAGAGCGCTTAGAAATATATATTCAGTCCTTAGAAATAAGCTCATTCTAACATTAGTACCTGAAATTATGGTTGAATACAGACGATGTCTTCCATCTGCTAAAATGCTTTTGAGGAGGATTGCCACCATTCCATATGACAGTGCAGGGGGAAAAAAACCACGTTATTTAATTTCAGGAAATGTTTAGAAAAGCAATCAGAAATAATCAAAACCCACCATCTCTTTTGATAATGCAGTATGATATAAAAGTTAGAAATTGAAGCTAATTTCATGAAGCATTTCAGGAAGTTATAGCCCAGTTGATACTCTTGTGTGGAAATAAGTATCACACATTAATTTAGCAATAATAGTCTTTTAGAAAGAAAGAAAATTAAATAATTGTTATTTAATGGCACACTAAAAAACCTTCTTTTTCATTGTTTACCTGGCAGAATTCTCCATTTCAACTCTTGCCACAAATAAATGTGAATGTGTTACCATTTGTCCTGTTTAGAGAGCAAAAAATATATTTAACAAATAAAGTATCTGTCTTTATTTGGACCAAACATGAGACAACAGAATTTTTAAGTCTTGGGAATGAAATTAAAACAAATCATTTAAATAGCTTAATTGACTGAAAGTGTGAATAACAGATTGTAAGTATTTTCATCAATTCAGCAAAAGCACCATAAGTAGAATTTATCAACCAGTGGATAGAAGGAGGATTCCAAAATTGTACAGAATTGATATTTTTATTCCTATTTGTTATTTTCATTCCTGTTCTGAAAAAAAAAAAAGAAAAAGAAAAAGTATAAATAAGAACATGGCTATACTGCACATATATGTACTGTGCTCTCATGTTTTTGGGGGTCACAATAGGTTCAGCCTGGAGAAGAGAAGGCTTTGGGGAGACCTTATAGCAGCCTTCCAGTACCTAAAGGGGCTACAGGAGAGATGGGGAAGGACTCATTATCAGAGAGTGGAACAATAGGATGAGGGGTAACAGTTTTAAACTAAAAGAGGGGAGATTTAGATTAGATCTTAGAAAGAAATTCTTTGCTGTGAGGGTGGTGAGGCACTGGAACAGGTTGCCCAGAGAAGTTGTGGCTGCCCCATCCCTGGAGGGGTTGAAGGCCAGGCTGGATGGGGCTTGGAGCAACCCGGTCTGGTGGGAGGTGTCCCTGCCCATGGCGGGGGGGTTGGAACTCCATGATCTTTAAGGTCCTTTCCAACTTGAACTATTCTATGTTTCAATGATTCTATGAATATTCCTATTGTTACATGCTTTCCCAGAATGGAGTCCTTGAAGGTCCACCTGTGTATCCAAGCATGTCTTTCCACATATCAAACACAAATAGGACCAAACTCTACCTGTCTACCAGTGATCCTCTCAGGTTCACTTTGTATATTCAGAATAAATGCACTTTGACCCCTGGTAAAAACGGTGGTTTGGCAATAACAAGCCAGTCCAATTCCCAGGGCAAATCTCCCTTTTCCTTCTGCTGGAGGCAGGGCCAAGCACTACATTTTCACCTCTGACTGCTGGTGGTGAAGTCATACATAATGTCACTAGAGGTTTTAACTCAGATTCAAAGGTTAAATGGAAGGTCTATCCTTGCTTAAACCACAAATGAAAATTGTTAGTCCTTACTGAGTACTTAAGAAAGAATGGCTTGTCATAAACACCCAACTCACTTTAGCCACAAAATTCCTAGGATTGCCATGAAAGGCGGCAATGCAATGACATAGTGGTGAGAAGGGGCTGGTAAATAAAGCTACCATTTTTACAGAGCTTTATCATTGCTTCCACCAACATTATCTGTTTAAATCACTAAATATCTTCCATAATTCTTCAAACTCTCTTGTACTGTACTTTTCCCCTTAGCCTTCCTAGCTGTACTACTTACTATAGATTTTATTTTATGCTTATGAAATGTCTCTCTGCTGTTTTTGTTCTTCTGATCATAAAAAAGAGTAGTATCTTTTGAAATTATCCAAATGCCTTTATTCAGGGTTTTTATGAAAAGTTCTCCATAGAAAACTTTCAGATCTTTGATATATCTGTAGATTTTATACAGCTATCATTGTCATGATCTTTCCCAAGAGGTGAATGTATGTTATTTTTTACCAGACAAAGGTAATGTAAAAAAAAAAAATAAAATTCACTAAACAACTTTTTTTTTTAAAAGAATCTTTCATACAGAAATAATGCAGCAGAAAAAAATGTAATTGGCAATGAAAATGAATCACAAATTGCAAAAGTCTGTTAAGTTGCATAAAGATGTGGATACAACATTAACAAGACAATGAAAACTGCCATTTGTTTTGGGACAGGACTGTTTGTGTTTATATGCATGAGGAAGTGAGAGAGAGAGCCTTATACTTAAGTGAAAATAGTAAGCCAAATCAATCCTGTTATTTTTTTTCAAAGCATGGAAATCACAGCTTCAGATGTCACAAGCGCTAACATGATATACCATTCCAGCACTTGTAGCCCTAGAAAGATATATTTTTTACACTTACTAATCTGAATCTTGATATATTGGAACACCATTACCTATTTTGTTCTTTATCAGAGCACTCCACTGAAGTTAAATTTAACATCCCATTTATTGGAAACTCAGCTTGTTAAACCTGGCATTTTCATGTTTTTAAGGAAGCATGGAAACACGTATTTCTTAGCTTCTTTGCTATTTTAGCAATTCACATTTTCATTTAAAAGTTCAAATTGGAAGGAACTTAAATGTTATGCCTAGGTATTGTCAATAAAATGCTTCCTCAAGCCATGGCAATAGAAACACTGAATCTATGAGCAAGAGACACGACAGTAAGAGGAGACATTTAATATAATATAAGTTTTTTTTTTTCCCCTCCAACACCAAATAAAACTTTACTTTTGAAACTCATCCTTAACTTTGGGCTTAAAGGGTGCTTGCCAGATACTAGCTCTTCTTTGAGAAAATGCTTATTAATATTCATTAACAACATGTAAAGGAAGATCTTGTTGGGACATAAGCTGCCTTTGGATAAAGAAATTATTAAACCAGGAGTAACAGCAGATTTCTGCACACTGTGAGGACCCTGACACACCTACTAACTTATACTTTGCTATTTCTTTATAAATTTATGTTGTTTGGAGATCAAACTTTGTATGAGGTGTGCACAGATTTCATATGCTTTTTTCCTTCACATGCTTCCCTTTCCTGCAAGATGAAGTTGAGTTATTTGTTTTCTGAACCCTAGGTGCCTTAGATTACTGTGGAAAGACAGAATGAGTCCCTACTCCTCCTTTCCCAGGAGGCTGGGAGAACTATTACCCCAAAATGTTTTGATGTTTGGGTCTCTACCCTAGAGATCCAAAGAAAGACATGAGATGTTCTTGGTGAACGCTGCTTTGGATAACTCACTGCAGGACACCAAGCACATCAAAGGGCAGCTGAAAGAACACCAGTCAAGGTCCACATGTGTACCTGTGACCAGTCCTTATGAAGAGGACCAAGTAGTAATCAGAAGTAAGATCAGGTTTTTTTGCCAGCTTTGTTTTGCCAGCATCTTTGCACTTCTCTCAAAATTGACATTGCTGAGGTTTTGTCACCGAGGTGGCTGCTGACAAACCAATGGCATCCTGGGGTACATCAAGAAGAGTGTGGCCAGGAGGTCCAGGGAAGTTATCCTCCCCTGCTACTCTGCCCTGGTGAGACCCCATCAGGAACACTGGGTCTAGTTCTGGGCTACCCAGTTCAAGGAGAGGGAACTGTTGTAGAGGGTACAACAAAGGGGTACAAAGATGATTAAGGACTTGAGCCTTTTTAGTCTGGAGAAGAGAAGAGAAGACAGAGGGGGGATCTGATCAATGCTTATAAATACTTAAAGACTGGGTGTCAGGAGGATGAGGCCATTCTTTTTCCAATGGTGCCCAGTAACAGGACAAGAGGTAACGGGCAAAAACTTGAACATAAGAAGTTCCATCTAAACATGAGAGGGGACTTCTTTCAGACTTCTTTCACTCACACAGTTTCAACCATGCTCAGTGGAATACAGAACACGGAGAGGAGCTAAGAGGAATCCCTCCTGTGCTTAAGTGACTCCATATTCCTGATATATTGTGCATGATGCAGGTGGGAGAGAAGGAGTGGACCTCAAGGGATTTATTTATCTTTCAGAATTTAGTGTAATTCCCTTTAGCATCAGTGGAGCCTGTCTTTGCAGAGGAAAGAGTTGACTTCATTTGTAATTAAAAGGTCTGGTTTATTACTAAAATAAAAGGGTGAACTCAAAAATAACAAATGTTCCCCAATTATAAGAGGAATACATCTAAATATATACAATGCATTGTTTGAAGGGTTGCCTGTGCCTTGAATAAAGATTTGCTCCTATACATGTGAATATTGTATGTGCTGAAGATAAAATAAAACCTAAAGGATCTTGTCAGGATCCTGTTATACTGACAGAAGGGATGTCCCATCATATATTCATTCATTCTTCGTTTCAACCATTCACTTATTTCTAACAATGGGTGTTTCTGACAATTTTGTTAGCTGTTGGACTTCCAGGCAGACAGAGCTCTGGGATGAATGTTCTATTAGTCTTTTATTTTCCAGTCATTGAGGTAGATAACTGACAGGAGAAAACCATTTCCCAGGAGTTTATTTTTCCAAATTTGTTTCTTAATTCCTTTAACCAATGCTGTAAGTGTGTCAGCTACAGACGCGATAGGCTGGAGAGGAACCTATTGTAGAAGAAAACTGTATTTGCAAGTCTTAAGTGGTGCTTGACATCACGGTAAGAACAGTTTATCTTTGACTTCTGCTATGAGAAATGGTCCTTGTTATATGAGTGACTATACAAACACACTAACGTGGCTTTGTCAAGCTGCAGAAAGGTGCTATTTTTTTTCTTTTCTAGATTGCTGTCTGCTTTTAAATTATCCATTTAATGAAAGACTGTTAGCAACAGACCTTGACAGTGTATTAAACATTCACAACCACCTAGATTTACAGTTTAAATGAAGTGACTAAGTCGCTTACAAAAAGCCCCTTAGTTTAGAAAAGCAGGTTTTCACTCACTTTCATAAAACACCGTGCTATTAATAAAATGCCTTCAGTCTGCAATGTAGTTATATAGGCAGAATAGTAACGTAGAGAGTGGTTTTTAGATTTATTTTCTAGATGGATGGGTGGTTTCTTTTTAAAAGACAGCATTGAAATGGTCACCATGTTAAAAACAAAAAAAACACCACCACCACCACTAAAAAAGAAGCAGCAAAAACACAGCCCTCCTTTCTGAAGGATTATCTGCCCAGGTCAAAATATACACAATGCAAAAGTGCAAGGGCTTTGTTCTGCACGGAGCCTATTGGCCATTTCAGAGCAGTCCTCTGTGTCACCGAAGCGAGCTGATGACAGATGGTGAGACTGTCCTTGCGAATTTTTCACCTTAACGTGACAGGCTATATGGAAATGGCCTGTGATCACTGGGGATTCTCCAACTGTCCCTTGGTAATCAACGCAAACAGGAATAATTTTTAATTTGGAGCCTGGAGCAGTTTTAAAGATGTGCCTTTATGTGTAAAGTCTTCATAATCTTTTGCAAGAACTACGAACAATGGATGAATACAATGGATTTCACATCACATTTATAATAATTAACCCTTAGTTGTTTAGTGAAGAGAGTTTATAAAATAATTCCACAATGGAAGTAAAACTCTTAAAAACATAAAGAAAGAAAGCAATTAGTCAAAAGGAATCCTGGAATGCTTTGTAAACTACATTCAGGAAATATATTCTAGTCCCTCCTTGACACTTCAGCAAATTTTGATTGAGCTTTTTAATATTTTGTTAGTTGTATTTAAAAGACAGAGTTCTTCAATTTTGTATTAGTTTTCTATTCAAAAAGAAAACATCTTATGTGAACGCAGGGCCGAACAGTGCTCTACTTAACTTATGTCCAACAACATTAGAAGGAATACTTGACATACAAGATTCAGTTATTTACAAATCTTACTTCTGCTCCAATCTAGAGCCACCATACCTCAGAGAAAGAGGCAACTCAGCCTCCACTAGTGCAGGAGTAAAACCAGGCAACCAGAGCACTCAGCCTCTGTGGTAAACTAGACCAAAGAGCATGAAAACATTGGCAGTGGTAAGGGATGTAGAAAGGGGAAAGTTTCTGGGTACCGTCATCTCCATCTCTAGGGTGTGCTTTGCCTACAGCAGCAGTGTGTATCAGGCTCTGATGGCTCAAGGCATGAAGGCCTTTCTGGTTGGTTTGTTGGAATAAGCCTTGAGACACTATGCTGATAAAGATCAAGGTACAGGGATACAGAATTTCATACCCTGTTTTGAACTCAGAGTTGCTGTTTTGACCTCAGGCTTGAACTCCAACTTGGCAACTCTCAGGGCCTGATGCTGTGTGTTTATTTTTCCTTGTGGCTGCTTCAGGTGGCCTCTAGTTATGGCTGAAGAAAGGCCTTGAAGACTTTTTTGCACAAAGCTTTTATTTTTAAGTGGAAAGTGTCATAATGATTGTATTGTGTGACTCCAGCTTTTATTTTAGTTCTCTAAGTCCAGGTTTTCATTTTGCTTTACCTTGTACTTAAGCTATCCTCATTATTGATTGAAACATGGTCTAAGAAAAGACTAGAGATCACGAGATGAGAGGTTTTGGTACGCTGTTGATGACCAGACTGAACCAATCTCATTTATTAAAGCCATTTTTCCCTATTTCCAAAAATGCAGCTTGTTCATACTTCGAATTGAGTAAGAGTTTTCAGTTCTCAGTGACTTTGTTGACTGGGTCATCCCAGTTTTGCGTGCCCAACTCATTTATATGCTACCTGGTTTTGACAGTTTTAGTCTCTAAAATGGATTTAGGCATTTGTCTAACTCTCTAAAGCCAATATACCTATGTATAGATAAATATAGATTTTTAACCTACAGACAAAGATGGTTTAGATTCAGTAGAAAATCAATTCTGGGAATTTCAGGACACATATTTTATGAGGTTTAATGTACAGAAATGATAGCTGTTCAGAAATACAGTATATGAAGGAATATGAATGATGCTTATTTATGTATGAATGTATTTATTTAATTATTTATTTAGGGGAGGGAAAAAAGTTCGTTTTGACACTTTTTCCAGCCTAGATTTTAATGAGAAAAAGTTTGCTGTCATTTCTTCATTGTCAGCATCAGGTACTGTAATTTACTCATGTAATACATTGTGGCCCAAAGGTATATTGCCAGCCAACAGAGTGATTTCATAACAAAAGAATCAATAGCTCATTATTTTTGGACTCAGAATAGTTTGCATGTTGCTTTAGAGATTTCATGACATTTCGGAGATTATTTGCAAATTAAAACAATCTTTGGATCAATCCATTAAATTGTCAGTTAATCTTCTTAAATTATACTATGTTTTAAGCTCCATGTGAAAAGAATATTCATTTTCTTTTCTTTTTTTCCGTTTTTTTTTTCTTTCTCTCTCTCTTTTTT
>VZRU01011736.1:247767-296939 GCA_013398155.1 Pedionomus torquatus | reverse complement strand
CCATTTCCTCTTATCCTCTCACTGGGCACCACTGAAAAAAGACTGGCCCTTTCCTCTTGACACCCACCCCTTAAATATTTATAGGTGTTGATCAGATCCCCCATCAGCCTTCTTTTCTCCAGACTAAAAAGATCCAAGTCCTTCAGCCTTTCAGCATAAGAGAGATGCTCCAGGCTTCTAATCATCTTTGTGGTCCTCTGCTGTATCGTCTCCAGCAGCTCCCTATTCTTCTTGAACTGGGGAGCCCAGAACTGGACTCAGATAGGGCCTCACAAGGGCAGAGTAGAGGGGAAGGATGACCTCCCTGGACCTGCTGGCTGCACTCTTCTTAGTGCACCTCAAGATGTCATTGTCCTTCTTGGCCACAATGGCACATCACTGGCTTATCGTCATCCTATTGTCTACCAGGACTCCCAAGTCTTTTTCCTCAGAGCAGGAGGAGCAGTTGCTAATTGAGTCCATTTAGTTATCAAGGACAATCAAAGCTCTGTTTTATTGAATCAGTGGGCGCTAAACAGAAAGGCAACAGCTCTTTGCCTGCAGCTTCAAGGACCTTTCATGCTGGGTTTGTCATTTCTTTGAGCTGTATTTCAAGTGTTGGTTCTAGCCATAACCTTGGTGTTTCTAATCAGGTCGTGAGAGCGCTGTAGGTGTGTGACAGCTTGTGCTTCAAGCTGCTGTTTCTGTGGCAGTGATCAGACCTCTCTCCGCTGTGGATGTGGGAAATCTCTTTCGTGCCTATAAATCCTTAGCACTTGCATGGACTACTGAGGAAGGAACTGGATGGGTTCCACACCTACTGGAACTTGAACCCACATAAATGTATTCATGTCTGGGATTTCACTGTCTTTATACACATGCATACACATACTATGCGGGTGTGGGAATTGTAATATTTGAGACGATGCCCCTCTGAACCTCTTCCATGTGCCTATACGCTTTACCCATGGTCAGGACTAAGATTTTACTCCTGTTGCATAACGTGAAGAAGTTTTCATGAAACAAGCTGCATCTTTATAAAATCGGATTCAAGATGAAGCGATCCGTGGTGGAACATAGCTGCCAGATTCTTCCTGTCAGCTACAGATTATGGGGCATAGCCTGGCGAGCACCGGACCCTAGGAGTCTGGGTCCTGCCTGTTTCATTAAGCAGTACGAAGCTGGCTGTCAGCTATTAGCATGCAGAATATTAGCAGCTCCATACCTGTCAAAGAGGAAAAAAGGCCCTGCGTACAACTATATCACTGTAATCCATTAATCAGTTTATTGAACTGAACCTTGATAGGGGGTTTCTCAAACGCATGTGATGCCCCATGCTGTTATGAGTTTTGTGTTTTGATCTCAGATTATGCTGAAAGATTTGTGCTAGCTCCCTTTTGATTATGTATCTGAAGTTGTTCAAAGGCAAAAGTTATTTCTTCCAGAGCTGAATATAATTTACACTCACCATGTTGCCCCAGAGACACCTGTTTCGTGGTTTGGGGTGTTGGAGGTGGATAGAAATTCATCCTTCCATTTTGCTGAATCTGTGCCACCAGAAGCATTCCCTGCACTCCTGCAGTTCTTCTGCCGTTGGCTTCCAAATCTGGGCCTTGGCCACTTTGTGTCTGGCCACAGTGCGGTGAAATCTGGCTAGAGCGCAGCTAGGGACTGAGGCCAAGATGTGGATTAGGGAGGTTCCACTTGATGACATGCTTTGTAAGGGTGAGATGGTTTTATGATAAGAAAGGTTTGCGTCTCAGAATTAAATGAAATGTGCAAAAGCAAATATACTGCGGTATCTTTCTGAAAGCTTCAGTGCCATTCAGCTACCAATCCCCACCCTCTCCAGCCCCTCCCCATCTCTGTCCTTTGTAAGCTGTTGGCTGAAGATCCCAGAGTTCTCAAGAGGTCTTGGCAGAAGTTAAAACTGCTTGCATGCCTGGGCAGATTTCTGTGTGGAAATCTGGAAGGTTGGCAAGTGACAGATTTATGGATATTCTCTTTGTTCACTCCATTTGATGACCCCAAACACAGTAGCACCATAAATGTATAGAGGTATTGCAAAAGTGGGGTTTTTAATATTCTCATAGAGTTCAAATTTCTTGTCTTCTACATCCGTGGTCCACATCTGTGGTTGCCATCATCTGTGTCTGAGTGCTCAGGCAGTGCTCTGTCCCCTTCGAGAGAAAATAAAGGTGATTACCAGCCTTCTTGAACCAGAGTACATAGCTGACAGCTCTCTTCCAGACCTCATGTAATTCAGTAGAAAGCATGAATTTTCCACAGGAATCTTAAAATACAGGAAATTGGGTCCTACATATTCTATTAAACAGTATATGCCTGGTTTTAGTGCTTGGCTCTTCATAGTTTGTTAAAAAATGCTAAAGTGTCCTTTCCAATACTGACTTGAAAATATGTAAGACTGCCTTACCAGCAAAAAATATTGATAAAAACGGGCAGCTATCATAGAGGAGATCTTATGGATCATGCTAGTAGAATACAGACTCGGTATTTCCTTCATAATCTTGAAATTCAGATTTTTACTCACAGCTATCTACTCTTGGTAAGATTCTGGTCACTCTAAAAGGCTGGGACTTATTTTATACTGTAGATTGCAAGTTTGCTGGGCTAAAAATCTTAGGTTATTAATCTAAACTGAATAAACTTGATTTGTTATGTCAACATGTTTTTCAGTCTTAACTTTTATCTTTCCTCATGTGGTTTTCTTCCCAATAATTTGAAGAAATGTATATTTAAGGATATACAGAATGTATGGTGCTATAGCCAGGGAGCTGAATTTGCTAAATATTTTTTAAAATATGCCATTTCTTAGTAAGGTCTTAACATTATGTAACTTTCTTGCACAGCAAACACAGATCTTGAGCAAGAAACTGTCTGAAATCATGATATATAAGTGGGTGATACTTGAGTACCTCCAAAGAGTGACCTCCAAAAATTCCTACAAGGTGTCTGGCAGGAACATCGTAGTGAAAATCATCAGATTTCACAAGGCATTTGTGACATCTTATCTTTGGGGGATACCAAGGAGAGCTACTGAAACACAATTTTTCCTAAGTAAAGAATGCACTGAAAGGCTTTTTAGACAAAGATTTCCTTTCATCTTTATTTTGAACCTCATTATTTGCTAGGATATGGTGTTTTCTGACAAGCAGCTGATGATACATGTGATGATGATGATATGTGATGATATAATAATATTAGTCCAATGTTCTGGCAAACCAGCAAAAGTAAAGAAGCAAAAATGTCAAAAATTAAGCCCAATTGTAAAGCAAATTTCCACATTTTTGTTCTACAATAGAGACACAAATTTTATCAAAAGGAAGAAGACGACCCATGTAGTTAAGAGATAGACTGAAGAGACCAGATTTACCCCACAGACCAACTTACGTGTTTAAAAACTACCACCTTTTGAAAACACTCTAGATCTCCAGCTATTTAGAGGAACAGCAGGTATTTCCCTTGTACTTGGGTGTACGTGCCAGGTAATCAGTAAGAATAAAACCAAATATTGGAATCTGAATGGCCTGTGAGGTGACCGCATGGAGGACAACGAGTCAGCTGCGAGAGCCATTTACCATCGTGAATGCTTTTCAGTCTACTTCGTGGGAGATTTTGGTGTTGAATCTCCCAGACCTGCAGCTCTTGGTGAGAGTACTGGCCTGAATGGAGTCAGAACCAGTCCTTGTTATATGATAAATTTACACTTTTGGAGAAGCTGTGTTGCTGTGTGAATGCAAATCCTCACGAAAGGGACTGTGTGGTGGGTCTGACCTTTGACGATGCGAGGAACTAGCAGACCTCATCATGTTCTGCAGATAAATAGAGGGGGATATCCACACAGAAATCACATTTTTGCCCATATTTAGTACAAATATTTCTGTGTAATTTTGTGTACCTTGGCTTTCATCAACATTTCTGTCTATGTACACACCTCACCTAAAGATTTTTCTGTTTCAAAGCAAGACAAAACAAATCACTGCAAGGGTATCTCTGCAACAATTGCACACAAAATCCACAAATTAAAAATCTTTTTAAGAAGAAAAGTAACCTGAACATGAGTTTCTCTGCAGAAGGATTTTTTATTACTCTTAATGTCCAATGGCAGTAGTTCACATTATGAACTAATGGCCTGTGAAATGTCATTTAAAAATAAAAGATGTTTGAGTCAGAGGAATAACAACGTCTTTGACTGCCCTGTGTTTTCCCCCCAATGTTTTGAAAGTCATTTAATATTTTCTTCTTTTTTTTTTTTTTTTATTTTCAAAAAGACAGTTGATCTGAGGCTGAAAAAGGACAGACTTAATTACAGAGCATAGCCTTTTTGTCTCAATTTGCACAATTTTGACAACAGTGCTTTAAATGCAGGGACACTAGCACAGCTTAATTGAAATTCTGATGATGTTTTTTGCACTAATTGATACCCATGTTGGCAGACTGAGCTCAGCGACCCAGGAATGAATGGACAGGAAGAATGAGACTATCAGCTTAGCCTTGCAGGTGGTCTTTCCTGATCAAGATTAAAGAACATTGGCAGGGCACTGCAGGAGAGCCAGCACCGTTGATACCCTATGCTATTCTCATTTCGTATTTAAGCACAGGATTTCAGTGTTCAGGCTGAGATTTTCAGTCTGACTCCATTTGCAGTAGTAATAGTAATAATAATACCCAGAAAAGACTGAGAAATGACTTGATTACACTGTGTAAGGAGGCTGGCAAGGAGAAAATACCAGGTACAAAAGAGGCCTTTAATCTGGCAGAAAAAAAAAGCTAGGTGAGAACTAATGATTTGGCTTGGATTTAGCATGAATGCAGATTAGTATGAGATACAGATTAATAGCAGGGTAGTAGTAGGGTGTTAATAGGCTCTGGAACAAACTTCTAAGGATATGTTGGATTCTGCGTCCTTCCAAGTCCTCAGATAGCTGTCTAACACAGAGTCACGGGCTCAGCACAAATAAAACTGGCAGGTTATACCATGGCCTACAATATACAGGAGATCAGACTAGTCAGTTCTGTCCCTTAAAGGCTATTAATCCTGTTAATACTTACTTCTTACATAGTATTTTCATCAAAGAACTTAAGAAAGCAGATCAGTAGCAGTATTCCCATTGTACGGATACAGGGACTGTATCTCAGGGAGGTTAAATCACTTGTCATAAGGCATTTAAGAAGCCAATGGCAGAAAAAAGTAATACATAGCCCGTTTGTCAAATTCTGCCTTATCAACTGGACACAGTGATCAGTGGAAAAATCCTCACAGATACAGTTAATTTCATTTCATATTTAAAAACAAAGGAAGAGAACAACAATTGGTACTTGAAAACAAAATATAACGGAACATTAGACTAGCTTAATGACATCTTCTCCCTGTGCCTCTGGGATGCACACAGGACTCTCTTAAAGCTAAGTTAGTAGGTGAGCAACTACAGCCCGAGCATTATTTCAGTAACTTCAGAAACTGCCTTATAGAAAGCCATTTTTGAAGGCAATCTTATCCCATTTGGCAAATGTTTGCATGAGGAACTTCTATTTATTTTTTAAATTAAAGAGCATAACAATAAGCGGCCTAGGGTTAGGGCGGCAACGGCAGCAGTTTACCTTGATAGGAAGAGGCTTTGTTGGAACTGTGGGGCTGAAAAAGCTGACATGGCACTTAATCTGGCTTCGTGATAATTGAAAATGAGATGGCCTATTGGCCTGGGATGTGCATTTGGTTTTTATGGAGCTGCACCAAATCAGATCTTAAGGTGGAACCTATAAATGGCTTTTGTACATCTGCGCCAGACTATTTCTTGAAGCTTTTAATTTCACAAGGTAGAGCAAGTACTTGTATAAACCCCGTCCAGAAGGCTGACAAATTTCTGTTGATGACAGACTATACAAGAGTGTATGTAAACAGAGGGGGAAAAGATAACAAAAAGATATATAAGCATTTTGAAATGTTTCAATGTTGTTGTTTATATTAAGTTAAATATCTCTCCTGCACAGGGTAGACAACTGCCAAGATTTTCGTGTGTGACAGGCTGTGCCAACATTTAAATTCAGATGCTCCAAAATCCTGAGAGGAGAAGGGAAAAAAGAGACGTTTTGAATGAATATATAGTACAGGCTGTCCTCCATAATGTAGTGAAATGTTCTCTGGTAACTAAATGTGAACTGCTAGCGGTTCTGAATGCACTATCACATTCATCACTGATGTTTATTAATATTATATTTCTAGGGCAATAAATCCAGCTTATTGTTAAAATGATATTGTTCGCATGAACTAAGGTTCATTGACCTAGAATTAGGTTTTAGAATAAGCTCTTTTCTTAAGACTGAGTGTCTTGCACACACGTAGGCTGATGTATATTTTCACAAAGGTGCACTGGTATAAATTTGAATTTAAATCTCTCTGCTGTACCTGCTGATCAAGATAGCTGCGCTCTTTTTAAACACAATTAAATCCCATTGTTATCAATTGTCTGCAGCTGGAAGAGCTCACGGGAAGGCACAGCATTTTCAGAGCAGAGCAGATAGTTGTGCTTAGGTTGCTTTTTCTGGTAGGGTGGAAATGGTCACAGGGCTGAGTTGGGTTTGCTCTTGGGTCTGCACATGTCAGCAAAAGGGTGAGACACCAGTTGAAGTGTCGCCAGCAGGAGAAGAAGAAACTGGGAGCAGGTTTTGACCAGCTGAAGTCCTTCCCGTAGGTTCTAAGGGAGGCAGAAGGAAATGAGAGCTCACAGTTCTCCTACAGCCTTGTCTGAAGAGCCAGGTCATTTGTCTGAAGGCTTGTCCAGCTGGGCGTTTGCCCATGGTATAAAGCAGGGGATCTGAGAGAGAAGGAAGTTTTAGAGGCACATAGTCAGGATTTAGGAAACTTCTTGAGTGTTCGGATTCTGTAGTTCGTATGCTGCAGTCAAGCTTATCACGTAGGACAATAGCGATGTGATTAAGTCACGTGAATATTTCATTACAATTAGAATGGATTCATTCTATTTTTCATGTTTAAAAAAAATGTGGCGTCCTGGCTTTCTTGTGGGTGGGTTTCATTTAAATTTAGATGGTGCAGGAACATGCAAATGCGGCGGCACAATCATCATTTTGATTCAAAAGCCAATGGCCCTCCGAGAACCAGGCGAGTAGCTCGTACATGGACAGGATGGCAAACAGGAATGTAAAGCATGCTGGTGGGATATTACACATGCCGAGCCTGATTCTCCTCTCGTGTAGGCTGTTAAAACATGGGAGTAACAGCGCCAAAATCAACACGGTTATAGCAGTGCATGTGCAGGAAGATTCAGGCTTTCCATGTGTCAAACTCTTTGATCATTTCTGGGAAGGAAAGCCATCTAAAATGCTTTGGAAGCCGCATTCACCTAAAATGCTCAGCTGAACCAGCGCTTCAAAAATGATATTTTCTTGGTTCTTTGAAGCCCTTAGTCAGCAAAATCATTTGAAATACGTTATTACAGAGGCAGTCAGTGTCACCGCCAGAGCCCACGTTCCTTTAGAACGCCCATTAGGAACCTTGTTTTGAGTATTTTCCATAGTAACTCAACCATTTTAATTTGCTTTGGACCAAGGCACAGCAAGCTTGCAGCCTTTGTAAATTCCCACTGCAAATGCATGAAAATCTGTTTAGCCATGTTTGTTTGTTGCTCTCTAAAATTTAAAAAATCAGATCAATTTTTTTTTTATCTTCTAGCTGAATATGTATGTACTGACATGCAAAATGTCTTTATTATTTTGAACAATGAGGCAGGGGTTAAAATGACTAACATTATGGTACTATAATAATAATAGTAATAAAAAAGTCATCCATGAAGTAAAAACATATTTTCATCTACAATTTCCCTTGCTTAGAAATCTCAAAACAATATTTTATCTACAGGTCAGACCGAATATCCTGTTCTCAATTTTGACTTTCAAAACAAACAGCTAAAACTTGCTTTGTGCCTGAATTCTGCACATGCAATCTTTCCAACAGTCTTCCCAAGATGGTACTGGAATCCAAGCATTCCCTTTTTACCGACAGTGAAATTGAGAGGGGATAGTTTGGTAAATTTTATAAGACCTGGACATGAAAAGAAGAGAAATAAATCACCTGATTATTATGACAAGAATGAAAGAAGGCCCATAGATTGTATGATGGATGGAAGACTTTCATATATCAATTTTTCAGTAGGACTTTCTTGAGAAAGTTACAGTTTTCGTAAGAGGCATAACTTCTTATTGCACTAACTGCATAGAAGCATGAAGAAAAGAGGTGTTTATGATACCAGTGGAGAAAATTGTGGTTGCTTCTTACATTTCAAGTGGAGAATAAAAGATTTGTGTACATCTTACAGTAAGTTAGGCATTCTCTCTGTGCTCTCTGATTTATAATCTTTTTCTAAAACGTGCTTGTGGTGTCTGTTATTTTCATGGTCCTGGTGTTGTAACCCACTTTTCTGGTTCACTGGCAAGCTGCCTCTCAGACTGGTGTGGTAACACCTAGAATTTCTTACTCCTGAGAAAAGCTGCCCAGGTTGGCAGGCAGAAGAATATTGATCTGAGGACATCTACATCTTTCTGGCTGGTGTTACATTGCATAGTAAACAGGTTAGTTAAGGACTCTTTTCAGCAGCTGTAGCCTTGTCTGAGGTCATGGGCAAACCCCATGCCCTGGTCCCCGAGTACTAGAGTGAGAGTCAAAGCCAAGCTGGTGCTAAAGGTATCCCTTGGCCTTGACTTCTGTCTAAAATAGATGCTAGAGTATATATCTGTGGCATAATCTTTGGTATTTTTCTTAGTATGTGTATTTTTATTATTTGATATTTTGTATTAGGTCAACTTCATATTATGAAAAATGTCTCAGCTTGCCAAAAGTTTTGTTAGATTTCAAGAACGTGGGTTGAAATTTTCCCTAATGGGCATTTGCTTCAGTAGTTTTCTATTCTTTTATTCTCTCTTGAATTTCCTTTCAAAAAAAGTTTTGGTTATTTTTAGTAAGCAGGTTTGAAAAGCAGCAGAAATATCCTTTTAACCCTATACAAGAAAACAAAGGAAATTGCTGGTAATTTTCTCTTTGAAGAGCTCAAACATCTCTCTGCTTTGGACCTAGACATTTAGCAGGAAGGAGCTTTCGGTACTGTCTTGCAGCTGTGGTTCTTGCCAGCCTTGTGTTTGGATGAATGCATGTGGCTTTTGAAAACTGCAGCTTGCACATGCAGAGAAAGCTTGATTGAGGGGCTGGAGCGTGTGAGAAAAGGCTGAGAGACCTGGGACTCTTTAGCCTGGAGAAGAGAAGGTTCAAAGGAGACCTTATAAATGCTTACAAGTATCTGAAGGGTGGGTTGATGGGGGATGGAGCTGGACTCTTTTCAGTGGTTCCCAGTGTCAAGACAAGGGGCAACGGGCACAAGTTGGAACATAGGAAGTTCCATTTAAGTATGAGAAAAAAATTCTTTAGGGTGAGGGTGCCAGAGCCCTGGAAGAGGCTGCCCAGGGAGGGTGTGAAGTCCCCTTCTCTGGAGATCTTCAAGCCCTGCCTGGATGCAATCCTGAGTGATGTGCTCTGGGCAATCCTTCTTCAGCAGGGGAGTTGGACTTGGTGATCTCTAGAGGTCCCTTCCAACTCTGACAACTCTGTGATTCTGTGATTCTATGATTTCACCAACAACATGGGTAATAAGGAGCCTGAGGCTGTCGTGGAGTTTTCTCCCAGTTACAGCTGTGCCATGGTGAGCAGGGCTGGGAGCTCGAAAGATTTGTCTACACTTGCTCTGGGGAGACCTAGCTGAGCACAGGCAGCCTGGAGAAGGAAGGTAGGACTGGGACAGAATCATTCTGTATAAGGTGTCTGGAGTGGAGAGTGGGAATGCTTGGTTCAGAGCAAGAGAAGCCAAGCACCTGAGTGACTCCATCTGCACCAGCAGAAGAAACCTGGAGTTGCTGGGACTGACCTTGCAAATGGATACGGGTGAGGTGAAGAAGGTACCCTGGCTTTGGATGGAAAGTCTTCTCATTTTTCTAAAATGTTGTTTTAGTAAAATTTTGTTTCTAGGGAACATTGGGAACTTTCATAAAAATGCTTGGATTTCATGCTCTTCAGTGAGAAACAGGGCAGCTGAAATCATGCTGAACACTAGTGGCCTGCTCTTGATCAGAGGCTTCACCGCACTGACTGTCCTGTAAGAGACTCAAAGGTGTCATCCTGCACGTGTCTATGGAAGCAAAGAACCACTTGTGAAAGAACCATCACGTGGCCTGCGAAGTCTCAAACAAAATATATCTACCTTCAGAATTGCTTGTTTCCCTAATAGTCCCGAAACTAGTGCTTTTGTTTTGTTTTGTTTTAATTTTTATTTTGCAGCTCCCACATAGCAGTAGCAGTATTTAGCTATTTGTCTCCTCTGTCTCCATTTAGGATCACCTTATACAATGAAAAATAAAAGTGTGTCACCTTTCACCATGTTAGGTTTTGGCCACCTTCATTACAATTACTAATACACTGCTGTACTGCCTGGCAATAAGATTTTGCTTAATATTTACAGCAAGACCTTTGCAGATATTTGTTGCTGAATTTTTAGATTCAGCTATCATGGAGCTGAGCCGTGGGACCATTGAAACTAATGGACAGGACCATTCCCATTCTGCTGTTCCATTTCATGCATATAAGATAGTGGGTGTCATTCAATATCTAAAGAGCACTGGAACCAGTTTTCCTAATGTTCTGCTTCTTTCTACTTGAATTTCTCTGAAATTGTAATCTAGTAAGCTATTAAATAAGTAAACTAGTATTAAGTATGAAGTGTTGGGAGCCAAACTTTTGTTACTTAAAGCAGGTTGAATCTAGTGTTCTCTACCCCAGGGTGATTCCTCTAGTTACAGACCAATTTAAGTCAGAAATAAATTATAGTTATGTATGAATATCAGTTTTGTGATTTGTGGGTTTGTGTTCAATATTTGTGTATATGTGTGTATATATACACATATATAAAAAACCCCATTTTTTGGTAAAATAGTGATTTATCTTTTACTAACTAATAGTATGAGTCCAAAGTATTTCTTTGATTGTGACCTTTAATATAATTTTTTTTTCAATTTGCTGTTTAGCACCTGACTTTAACATATTTCAAATAGAGCTGTTTAATATACCCCATTATAATTTTCCAACCTCATCATAATCTATTTTTCTAACAGGGTCACCTTTAACACATGATGAGATGAATGTATTTTATTAACATCTATTCTTTTTTATAAGGATGTCTGATTGAAAGCTGCAATTTTTAATTTTTTTTTTATTTCACAAGATTTAAAAAATGAATCATATACAACTTTGAAAAATTCAAAAATGTGTTATTCTTGGATAAAAGTATACTCTCTTCTGCCAGTCTTCTTCTGTCTCAAATAATATTTTGTAATCTTCTACTGACAACTGACTCTAAAAGATGTCTAATCTGTCCTTAGACATGACATATAGCTGCAGTCTGGTATAATATCTGTTTCTGCTGCAAAAGGCATTTAAAATACTTTCTACATAATTTAAATGTACTGTGTAGTTTCTTCATTTTGGGGAGGAAAAAAAACCCCAGGCAATTCAGAGTTCCACTGCTGGGGGCTGTCTGTTAATCTTCTCCCATTGTTTTATTTACATAGATTTATGAAATCCCAACAGAATTATATTTGTTTGTGTGTAGTGCTGCAGCTTTGATATGAGGAGGAAGTAGTGGCTCTGTCCCTCATACACAAATTCCTCAAAATGTTTATTCAATTCCAGGCTCATTTGTTTAATCTTTTAGACAACAATAGGAATACTGAAAGCTGATCAACAGGACTTTTGTTTTGACTGAACTCTAAAAATATAGATTTTTTTTTTTTTTATCTGGACAAAGGTTTATTTCTGGTCTGCTCTGACAGAAGGGTGATAGGTTTCTATCTCTTAGTCTAATTAATACCTTTAATCTTTTTTAATGGTTAAACAGTCTCCCTTTGGTTGCAAGGCAGAGAAGAGATAAAGGCACATAAGGCTGGAGGTTAATCCATGTATTTCATTTCTTAATTTCTGCTATAGGGATTCCCTTTCCATCATTTCTGTTTACTTTTAAGCACTCTTCAGATGCTGGGAGAAAGAGACAACAAAAAGTTTGAATAGGGCTATCACTCAAGATTAGGCAGACATTAAACTTTTTGGAATTTAAGAGGAAATAATTGTTAGCTGAACAAATGGACTAATCGGGTTCTACATCCATTTTTTATTATAATGTCTGAGAAGGAAACAAAAAATAATACTGTTATGTGAATGGTTTTGTTCGGTTAGTGCTCCCTGCCTTGCATTATTCCAGAACAATTTGTATGTGAAATGCAGTAGCACAAATCAGTACAAATAAAAATTACCAGGTGGCTGGATTAGGGAAATACTGTATGTATTTTCGTTGATTTCTACCAGCGTCTTAGGTCACTTCTTCTTGGACAAAATCTAACGCCAATGTTATGTTACCTTGAGCATGAAATTATAAAGGCACAGAACATCAATGGCATTTCATTTAATACACTCTCACCTTAGAAGTATGAGGTGAGACTTTCATTTAGGTAAATTCTGAGGTGGTTTAAAGGACTTTTTTTGAGAAAAATACCTCCTGTATGTAGAATCGTGGGAATTTCTACAGCTGATAGGTGGTGTGGGTCAGGTTTTTGCCTTGTTACTTCTAAAAAAAATAATAATAAAAAAAAGAAAAGCCAGCCAAGATATTCTGTCTTGATAGCCTACAAAAGTATGTTGGAGATAGATACACTGTACTTTAAAGGTTGTAAATACTATCACAGGAAGAGCTTGGTGATAAAAATCACCTTTCCTTGACTTTTCCATTTAGAATTTTAATGTGTTTAAGTGAACTGTAGATGAGGGAGTATTCTGCAAATAAGATTAGAGCTCTGATGTAACCCTTCCAAAGAGATTATAAGATTTAGGATCTGGGCTCAGACATGTACGTGTCCTCAAAAGAGACTTTAAAAAAAATTGGATTTGTTGTTTTTATTTTCCTTTGCATACAAAGAAACACTGTCTTCTTCATTAAGTGATGCTTGTATGCTAGAGAAGCTTGAATAAGTGCCTTTTCATTTGCCATTAAACCGATACGGACTGTATTCTGAGCAGGAATTCTTCAAGGAAAAACACAAATCCAAAGACCACCAGCTGGAGAGACAGAAGTTAGACAAGAGCAGATAGTAGCTGTAGTACTTATATGAGGATTTTTTTTCTCACTTCGAAAAGTTACAAGGGCTTTACAAAGAGTCACGCTTCTTTGTGCTCAACATACTAGTTCAGTGCCAGATTACAACAGAAGTAGAAAGTGCCAAGATGAGCTTTCGGCACTGCAGATAGCTCAGGCGTGTTCCTGCCCCCTGGGACCCAGGAGCGTCCCATACACCCAGCAGCCACGTGTCATGCTGCCGGGTGGCTTGCAGTGGGCGAGTCCTCCCCTTCTCCTCCCAGCAGAGAGGAGATATCCTCTTGTGATATGATGATTTCTGGCAACAATGCATTGGGAGGTTGATATCATGTTGTTCCCGTGGAGGTAGCAGCCACGTAGACCAGGCTGGATGGGGCTTTGAGCACCTTGGTCTAGTGGGAGGTGTCCCTGTCCATGGCAGAGGGTTGGGAACTTGATGATCTTTAAGGTCCCTTCCAACTCTAACCATTCTATGATTCTGTGAGAATGGTTGGCGGAGGAGGTGACTAAGAAAGAAGGAATTTTGGGTTCACCTTGTGAGTTGCTGCACGCTGAGCAGATGAAACGAGTAAATGCAGTAGTGTTGTTAAGACATAGGCAAAAGAAGTTTTGATAGAAAAGTGGTGTGTATTTGTTGAAACTTTGGAAATTTTTTGCAAGTTCTGAGACATGGTTCTGAGACTTTGGAAATATTATGCAAGTCCTTCTTCATGTCACATTTATAAAATATCCCTGAATGGTTTATATTATGGAGATTAATAAACTAAGCACTTGATTTAAAGGTTAGGATTTTAGCAGAATGTCCTATAATATATGAAATACTTCTACAAGTGGTTCATGAAGTTGCTATGCTTGGGCCCCTCAGCTGCTTGAAGTGTAAGCATAATTGCTTTCCTGAAACAGATGTGAAGTGCTCAAATCTGGTACAAACAAACCCTCAATTGTCAATTATTCTTGTTCATCTGATTCACCGCAACTTTAAAAACTGAAAGAATTATAACTAGTTGTGTCAAAAAATTGTGCACTTGGTGGTGGATAGGATTACTGCTTGGTTGAGGAAATAATACAGTAGCTGAAAATGTTCAGGTCTTTTCCTCTCTTTTGTACTATTGATTTTCAGCTCTGCTCTGAATTATTCAAGCTGACTGGCAGTTAAGCCCATGGATAGTATCTTAAAATAGAACTAGGAGAATGGGCTTTAATTCCTATTGCCTCCATTTTTTGGGAGAATTAACATATTAGCAGAAAAGAGCAGCAGGTCCAAACAGCCCGAGGGTTTCCAGTGTTAAGGGAGACCATAGTTCTGGGTAGGCCTAGATTTGTCGAACAATGAATTCCTGAGTTCAAATATAAAGCCATCACATAGTTGCTGTGCTAATGCCACAGACACTGGAAGCCCTGGGACCATCAAGCCTCATAGGATCCTGGGCTGAGAGGGACCCTGGGGGCCAGGTCTTCCCAACAGATACTTCCATGGGCCGTGGAAATCAGGAGGATGTGGAACTACATTTAGATCTCGGGTAGCTTTGTTGGTGTTGCCTGCTGAAGTGCAACCCTTCACAAGATCTGAAATTCTGTTAAAATTAAATGGATTTGGGGTGTTTTCTAGTGTGCTCTTTGTAAAATTCCATGACACATTCTGTGATGAGAAAGGTGAAAAAAGCCTGAGTCAAGAAACCCTTTAACTTGTAAGGCATTATTGTATTTTTCCCCTGTGCTCAGTGCACTTCTCTTTGTTGTCTTGTCTTATACCTCAGCTATACAATACCTATAGCAGTGAATGTTGCAAGGCTGCACCTACTACAAGAAACATCCGATTTATTATTGGGGCAGCTAGGTATTACAATAGCACAAATAATTAGCATTAAGTGGCCTTTAATGTGGAATTTAAAAGAGAAGAGCATATTGCCTTTATAGACCAGTTCATTAGACGTGAATGTATATTAAAAAGCCTGATTTAATTTGGTGCTTCATAAGTAAGAGTTGTCATAGAGTAAAGAGACAATGACTCCTTTCTCATTTTGGCCTCACCACATTATCAGCAAGATATTGACAAACACAGAGAGAGGTGGAAGAGTCATGCAATGATTTCTAACCCAACCACATCCCCAGAATTGCCTTCCTAGATATTTTCTTATGAATGGTTTGTTGATATTTCAAATCTGTGCCTGGGCTCTGCCTCTCCAGGCAGAATCATGTGTATGAGTTCTTGATTTCTGCAACTGATCCTTTGAAGGAAGAAATTTCTCATTTTTACCTCCATAATCTTAATAGAAATAAATTAAAAATTGAAAAGGGGATGGGAGAAAGTCTCAGTTATGGTGATAGGTTGGAAGACCTAAAAATGTATAATTTAACTGCAAGATGATACTGGTCTACAATATTCAGAGGGTCAGCCCTTCACAAGAAATTATTTAGTGCACTAGAATTACGTGTAATGGCTTAAAAAATAGCCTGAACATATGTGAAATTTCCCCTCTGGTAAGTCTATTAGTCTTTGGAATAGTCAAAGGAGAAGTGGTAGACACCAACGACTTGACAATTAAATATTACACTGGAAATTTCGTTATAGAAAACGATTCTGCCTCTGTTTTGGGAATAAACAACATTATCTATTAAGACTTATGAATCTGTAGAATACCTGTTCACAGGTAATTTTTTTTTTGCAATGAAGGAAATATCTTTTCTCCAGGCAGCTTTGGAACACTTGTTCACTCTTCGTTGGTGATACCCTTGGAATCAAAGGTATCTCATGTTTTACCACATTAACATCATTATTTGTTAGCCTTTGTAAATTAACTGTCAAATGTAAAAAAAGACCTAATAAGTATCACATACAATCACTTTATTAGGGCAGTGAATTCACAGCCTAAATTCACTGACCTAAATTTGCAAGGTAAAAATCTAACACATTAATTAAGTATGAGGAGAAGAAAGGACCACTATAGAATTTTTCTTGTTGTCTATTGAAACAAATATGAAGTATCTCAATAAAAGGAATGCAGCTAGAGCAAATTTTCCATTCACAAACACGCATCCACTATTTTGCTATCTTCTTTATCTACAGGGTACTTTAAAAATGAATTAGATACTGAAGCTATTAAGCCATAATGCAACAATTTCTGAACTACTCATTGAGTAATCCCAGTCTTAAACAGATAATTGTCAATAACACAATAAACATTTATAGCCTGTGTATGCCCCTTATGAGAAGTGCTTTCCTCTTGGTACCTTGGCTTTCTAGGGAAAGTGTGCTTTGCCCAGTGTCTATTGTATAAATCGTCCTTTGCTACATTTGCTTTATGCATAAAAATAAACACCCCAATTTCATCCAGAAGGCCCTTTAGGGTTCTGAGGAAGCAGCATTTTTTGATTTTACTCATATAAACTAATGTCTGTTTTCCCCACAGCCCAGATTCTGCTTGAAAGCTAGAAACATTGTGATCCCACTTCATTTTTGAAAGCGTTTATTCTGAAAAACAACACACTGTAAGATAGCTCTGAATGACACTGTTGTGCTCCCCCTGAGTCAAATTCTCCCAGATAAATCTGGTTGTCAATTTTGTTATTGTGAAAGACTCCAGTTTTTGACTGCATCTATTCATTTGTTTTGGAATGTGAATAACAATGTACAGGGATGAAGTTAATATTAACGGAAGAATTCAAAGTAGACGTGGTTTGATAAATGTAGAAGATATGCCTGCTTTTTTTAGAAATACCATCTCAGGGGTTTTCAGGCTTTTCTTTCAGCTTATAGCACCAATAATTTTTTAGAAAAGACCTTTACTCAAAGTCAGCAGGCCACAGCATCATTTCCCACCATTGTTTTCATCTTAGCTTCCTTTCTAAAGAAAACTTCTCTCATTACAGAATCCACTTGTGTGTGTAAGGAAGGTTACAAGGCCAGCTGAAGTTATGGAATATAGCAGAGAAAGGAGCAGATACATTTGGTGAATACCAGAAGTTTTGCTGTCCGTCTTTTCTGTCCTACTCCATCCAAACCATTTCTCTTATATACATACTTTTCAAAATGTCTCAGATGAAAAAGAGATGCTCTTTCTTGAAAAGCTGAATCCCGTATATCTTCAGAGTGCCGGCATAACCTCTTAAATACTAGATGTGTATTTATGCAACGTTCAGAACACAAAAACATCCCTCATTGTATAAATTCTGAATGAATCATAGAATCATAGAATCATCCAGGTCTGAGGGGACCTCCAAAATGTCGTCTAGTCCAACCTCCCCGCAGTCGCAGGGACACCCCCAACTAGACCAAGTTGCCCAGGGCCTTGTCGAGCTTCGCCTTGAATATCTCCAGGGAGTAGAGATCTTATAGCCATAAACATCTCAATATTATTAAAGAGACTTTCTACCCTTAAATTCTTTCTCCCTCACCTTTCCCCACATATGCCCTACACAGAGCACTGCCTCTGCCATGAAGGGCCAAGGTGCTGGAAGTTTGACGGCTCATGGAGGTCAAGAAAATACTTTCTCTCCGTTCACGGACATCTAGAAACTGTCCCTATGAGCAGCTGAAATCTTAACAGACGTGACAGCAAAATAGGCAGAATGGTCAGTCTCTCCTGAGACGATCACAGCCTTAAAAGCTATGGGCATCCCAGAGCACTCGTGACATGGTGCAGATGACATAGACAGAGTGGTTCAACCCAGGATGGAGGTGTGACATTCCTGAGGGGCTGTCAGACTATCACAGAGAGGGAACTGCAATAATCCATGTGTGAGATGCTAAAGCATGGCCACGTACGGTAAAGTCCACACTGAAAGGGAAAAAAAATGGCTGTTATAATTGTCTAAGTATAATTCACACAGTGAAGCCTATCAGAAGGCATTTGTGTGTCAGTGATGAGACTACCTCTACAAAATGTATATATTTACTTTGTAAATTAACCAGAGAATGTGTAATTTATTTCTTTTGCTATTTCTTCATTAAGCCATAGTGTTGAACTAAAATATATTTGCTATAAAGTTTCTTCAGTAATTTATTTCCAAATGTAAGCAATGCATCTCTGTTTCATACTTTAAATGAATTAAGCCTGTTACTACACCTACAGTTGATCAGGAATGCTGTCTAAAAGTCCTAATTTAAAATGGAACTGAATGTGCTGTAACTTTAAAAGGTTTGCTACCTTTTTTAAAAAAAAAAAGAAGCCTCTTTAAAATTTATAAGCTCCTTTACCCAGAGCTTATGTGAATATACAAACTGGGAGAAAGATGAAGGCTCTGGCTTTATTTACATGTCACCGTAGTAGAAAGACAATCTCTAAATCGCCATCGGTCCAGCCACAAAGTGTTCTCATTAGCTTCACCAGGGAGCAAGACCTCTTTCTGTGTTGGAGAGAAATCACATCAGGAGGGACCGGTTTCTCTCCCGTGCTGGAGAGGATCAGAAGCGGAGGTTCCTTCTAACAGCTGGCATCTCTACAGCTGTGGCTGTGCCGGTCAAACATCTGTCTGGAGCAGCCTCCTATGGCTGGGTGAAGGTGTCAGCTTCATAAAGTGGTGGGCCTCCTGAGGTCCCCCAAAATTAAAAGGAGACACTGTGATACACTCCCTGTCCCTGGCCCAGCAGGGTGGGAGCAGCTGCCTTCTGTCTGGCTGCAGGAGCTCCTCCCTGTGTAAGTACACTCAACATAGATAGAGTCCCTTTCCCAAATGTATTGTTGGGGAAGTAGACATGGTGAATGTGAAAAAAATATTATTTTCTTGTTAAAAAATGGATGAGGGAGACCGTGAATATCTGATTTTTTTATGTAAGGTGGAAACTAGAAACTGCAACTTGGGAGGAGGACTGGGAGAGGGCAAATTCTTGGGACCGGGCAAATTCCTGGGACCACATGGGCAACCAGGGAAAATGCACTCCCATGTCCTCTTCTTGGGTCAAGCCAACCTCTGTGGTTCTGGACCATGCTCTTGGGAAAAGGAAAAAAACAGCCCACCAATAATGTAATGTACTTCCACAAAAGCCTCAAGATTTTCAAGTTGTGCTATCTTCAATCTTTGACTGAGAATTGCTGGACATGTTGCTTAATCTCATCAACAGTACCTCTGAACTGATTGTCGGTACGTTCCCACTTTCAGCTAACGATTTCCAGTTCTGGAACAAGCCATTTTTTTAAAAGTCTAGCATTATTGAGGAACTGCTTTGCAAAAATGAAGCACTGCAAGAGCTCACAATTTTCCACTTTCTTCGGGAGTGTTGATAAATGCCACCTTTTCCTGTGAGAAAGCATTTCTGTTTGAAAATCTTCAACCTGTTTTTTAATTCCCAGCATTGTTATTGAATTGCCATATAGCCCTGGGCAAGTTACTGAGCATTTTCTCTATCTCGGTTTATCTATTTAGCAGAGTGCTTACACAGCACAGTGCACACAGACTAACACTTCAGAAAAAAGTCATCCCAGCCAGTGCTATACTTCTCTTAAGTATTTTTAGGGAGGAGCAGCAGAGATGCTGATTATTATACTTCTGTGTGAAGAAGTAAAGGGTGAGATGTTCTTTCTGGTGTTTCTTGATCAGTATAATACACTCCTCAGGACTATGGAACAAAAGGGAGAGAAAGGGGGGGAAAATGAGAGATAGGTGTCCTCTAATTGGATACTTAATTTCCTGGTACTTTCAGTGGAAGTTGCTTCTTCTTGTCGCAAGTGTCCTACCTCTGGGTGAACAACCACTTTCTGGACCCATTGTCTGATGCCTTCAACTGTACTCAGAAACTATCATTGAGTGCAGATCAATGGGGCTCCCTAGTGAACCAATAAAGGAGGCTGAAGAAACAAAACTCTAAGCTAACAAGTAAGACGTGAAAGTTTTAAGAAAATACAGCTTTGGAGGAAATTCTGAGCAAAAGGAACCATAGATTCATAGAACTGCCTGGCTTGGAAAGGACCTTTCAGATCATCTAGTCCAACCTTCAACCTAACACTGACAAAAACTGTCATTGAACCGTACCTCTAAACATTATGTCTACCCAGAAGCAACGGAGAGGAAACGATGTCACCTACTCCTTGAGGCAGCAACCGGAGGAGATGGACACAGAGGGAAACAGAACCACAGATATTGCCTAAGTCATGTGTTTTGGGGCTAGGGAGAAAAAAAAAAAAAAACAAGAGGAAAGAGGTGACTTTGAGAAAGATCCCTGATTTGGACCAAGCTCCAAGCTGGAAACAGGGTGCTTGTAACATCTGGGTGCTTATGACAGCAGTGGCTACCTGGCTGCCCGCCTTGCTGTGGTCTGTGTCTTCACCAAAACACAGCACAGCATACCACACAGCCAATTTTGACTTGCAAGAAGTTCAAGAAGAAATCTCAATGAAGACCTGCAGATCAGACAAGTCACATAATTCAGTTCGGCTCTCCTTATTCTCAATGAACATCCCTACTGTCTCTTTTCTGCCTGTTAGGCCAAATTGTAATATTTGCCACTGTTCAGGCTTGAGGGGGTATCGTGCAATATTTAGATTATACGGTGAAAAAGTGTCTGACCAGATGTTATTTCTACATTCTCTTTCTAGTGTCCATTCAAAGGACAAGTAAAGAGAAAATTACCGAGGACTGGTTTTAAAGTCCCAAATGAATGAAATTCAACAGTCTTCCTAATATCTGTGAGGGAATAAATAGCATTGTACACTTTTTATAATTTCCTTTCTGTTTGTAGCCTAGGTTGTTGTGTCATTCTCTCTTTTTAATGGCCTGTGGTGCCCGTTCCTGATACTAGAAGGAGCCTCTCTAGGTGGTGGCTACTCATATGCATATCAAGCAGCCAGCGCTAAGTGGGACAGGTCCACAGTGAGCAACCACCACCTCACAAGGCGGACTGGGGAGGGGAGGCTCAGAGGAAGAGCTTAGGGGTGATTTCTGACACAAAAGAACGTGTAACCGAAGTTCACCTTTTATTTCACACTTCAAATTCAATATGAAGATGCAGTAGCATCTGCTGCACTGCCTGGTTCTACATGTTGAGGAGCCTTTGATGAAAACAACATCCATTCTTTGTTGACACTGTAAACACAAAACTGCTGACATCTTTTATACAGGAATGCTTTGCTGATTATGAATTAATTAAAAAAATTATTTTTATTCTGTTGTGCCATGGGAAAACAAGTTCCTTTCCTGGCCACAGAGTAGTTTGCATGCTTTAAATAGCTAGGTATATATATTTTGTTTAGTTTACATTTTTTTTTATTTTTTTGAAAGTCATACAGTCTTCAAGGCTGAAAATAAAATTCCTCCTTTCATTTCTAATATTTTTTGGGGGGGATGGCTTCTTGAGCAACCTGTTTAAAACCAACGGCCAACTTTGACATAAGAATCCAGGTGTGGATAAATCCTGTGGGTAATTATCATGCCCTTTTACCTCCTTTTTCTTAGTAGCCCTATGATAAGAATAAAGCCAGCTTTGAAAACACAAGTGTGACATACTGCATTTGAGATCCAAAGTAACTATGTCTAATGAGAGGAAGTAATGACTTTATCTTTAAGCTGTAACTTAACATAATTCTCTTTATATACTACTCATTTTAGAACTAGCTGCTTCCAGAATGTAGTAAATGTTTAATATGACAATGCCCACATGATGTTTATATGTAAAAGATTTAAATCTATTAATACCAGTCCACATAAAGCTGTTAGGCAGAGCTGCAGCTTTCTAATTTATGTACATACGTGCACATCTGTATGTACAAACAGGCAACTGTTTTTTATATGGAGAGATAGTTCTCAATTGTGCAAACCAGTAAAATATTCCAGTAAAAAATTGTTATAAAAAAAAAAGCTCTCTAATACAAGAATTCATGCTTTTATTAGAGCTAAACTGAATCTACTGAAATGAAATAGTAGGGCTGCAAGAAATTAATCTAAGTAGCAGGATAACAATTGGAGGTACTTAATTTTTTTTTTTCCTTCTCCAGCCTTTGGTCAGGTACACAATCATCAAAGAAGAAGATTAATAAAACAGTGTAAACTCACAAAGATTGGTGATAAAGAAGATTTGCAAGAGGGTACCTGTCTCAATCTTGCTGTATTTAAGAAATGTTTAATTCTAGTTTAGCTTTAGAAGCATTTTGCCAAGAGCAGTTAAAACTACTGTGGACCTTCCAACAGGGACCACACCTCTGGAGATACAGATTTATATTTAGAATGCCAAGGGCATTCAAAATGTGCCCAATTAATCATAGCCTGCAGGGCTCAACCTCCATGGTAGATTCTTTGCCCACCAGTCCAGGAGGAAGCATCTTCAGTTTGGGACAGCCTGTGGGGAGAAGAGTCAAGAAGGGCAACCTGTTCCAGGGCCTCATCACCCTCACAGCAAAGAATTTCATTCTAAGATCCAATCTAAATCTTTCTTCTAGTTTAGAACCATTCCCCTTGTCCTATCACTCCACTTCCTGACAAAGAGTCCCTCTCCTGCTCTCCTGAAGCTCCCTTCAGACACTGGAAGGCTGCAATAAAGTCTCCCTGGAGCCTTCTCTTCTCCAGGCTGAACAGCCCCAGCTCCCTCAAACTGTCTTCATAGGAGAGGTGCTCCATCCCTCTAATCATCTTCAGTTTCTTCACAGGTAAAACGAGGGGACTTACATACTTGAAGCACTCTTTAAAATGTGCTGGTGCAAATAATAAGCAAACTATTAATACTGGAAAGTCAGCTAAAGGTTTCGTGTTGTTCATCATCATTCATAACTCATCTCCTCATCCCTTTTTCATCAGGTAGCACTCATCATTCTCACATGACAGCAGTCAACCTCTTTTGCTGTTTATCTTTCCATCTACATACATTTAAAAAGTAGTAAATACTGGAATTAAATGCAGTGTATTAAAAGAGCTGATGCGTGTTGCATCCTTAATGGCGGCTCAATTGCAGAGTCTGGCAGAAGAGGAAAGGTGATGAGAAAAGTAGTTCTGTCATCATTTTAAGCCGAGGAGGGTTCTGCGACACTACAGCAGTGGCCACTGTGTAAACAGGTGGGTTGTGACCAGGCAGAAGGTATGGAGGAGCTCTCACTGGCAGTGAGTGTGCATCCTGAGTACGATAAATCACTTTGTCCTGTAGTGGACAGAAATGTATACTGCTACAATTCCAGCACTACACAAACACTGAACTCTCTAACACTATATAAATATATAGTGGCCAACCATATCCTGGGCTGCATCAAAAGAAGCATGACCAGCAGGTCACGGGAGGTGATTCTCCCCCTCTGCTCTGAGCTTGTGAGACCCCACCTGGAGTCCTGTGTCCAGCTCTGGAGTCCTCAACAGAGAAAGGACATAGAACTGTTGGAAAGGGTCCAGAGGAGGGCCACGAAGATGATCAGAGGGATGGAGCACCTCTGCTATGAGGACAGGCTGAGAGAGATGGGGCTGTTCAGCCTTGAGAAGAGAAAACTCTGGGGAGACCTTATTGCATCCTTCCAGTATCTGAAGGGAGCTACAGAAGAGCAGGAGAGGGACTCATCAGGAAGTGAAGTGATAGGACGAGGGGTAAGGGTTTCAAACTAGAAGAAGGGAGATTTAGATTAGGTCTTAGGAAGAAATTCTTTGCTGTGAGGGTGGTGAGACCCTGGAACAGGTTGCCCAGAGAAGCTGTGGCTGCCCCATCCCTGGAGGGGTTCAAGGCCAGGCTGGATGGGGCTTTGAGCAACCTGGTGTGGTGGGAGGTGTCCCTGCCCATGGCAGGGGGGTTGGAATTCTATGATCTAAAGGTCCCTTCCAACTCTAACCATTCTATGATTTTAAGGCCAGAAATTTTGGGGCTGTGTCCATGTTCCCCATCTCAAAAGATCACCACTGGAAAAGAATTCAGCAGCATCACAGATCCTTGTGCAAGACCTTGATCTCAAAGATCTCAAAGAGGAATCCCAAACCCACAATTTTCTTCTGAGGAAATTTGCTCTAGCCTGCTGTATCTTGATGTTTTACTGTAAACTTTTTTTGTCTGTAGCTTTTTGACAATGGAAAAACCGGGATAAAATTCCTGCCTTCAGAAGAGCACGCCCTGCAACAGACTATGCAGAGTGGAGGAGTTAACCATCTGAGTAGAGGTAGGTGTTACAGCTTCCCTCCATATGATGTCTTCTAGTTCTTGCCACCCCAAATGTGTTCTCACTGAGATGTTGTCCCCAAGGTGTTTCACTCTCCCTCTGCTCCAAAGCAGAAGCTCCTATGTTGGGGCTGAAGGCTTCAGGGAACCACTGATTATTTTTGAGAATTTGAGCGTTTTTTATTATTTTTTATTTTTTTTCTCTGAGGATTTTGTGTCTCAGGCTGTTTCAAAAGCTCACCGTGAAGGCCCTAAATCACTCAAGCAATTTTAAGAATGTTACCTAGAACCACTACAGCTGCCTTTGGATGCAGACACTTCTGAGGTGAGTAACTGTGGCCTTTTGAATCGCCCCGTTGAATTCAACAGGGCTGTTGGCTTGTGCCGGGTTAATGTGCTGACCTGGACCGAATCAAAGATATTCTACCCAAATTTTCTCTTCTCCTTAAAACAATGGCTGTGCTACAGAATTAGCATTAGACATTTCCATTTTGCTTTTGTAAAAGCCTGTTGTTTCTTTGTGGTTTCTCAGTCAACAAAGCTTCCTCCGTTACTGTCCACAGCTGGCACGATTTTCACTGTCTTATTTTTCCCTTGGTGTTTATAATTCATTGATATTATATAAATTTGGGAGGTAATAAGATTTAAAAAATAACTAGAATTAAATTGCAGTGTTGTTCTGGGATATTGCCACAGTTGTTGACTCAGCAAAATCTGGATTCCCCAGTGCCATTCTCGAATTTGTGTGAGGAGAGCATTTAGGGCTTTATATAGGTGTTTTTCTGGAACTATATGAAATATGAAAACACAGAAGGAAGCACATAAATAGAAATTTGAAATATATGTGAAATGACTGATCTGTAGATCCTCATCTTGCCATACACTACCATCTTTCTGATATTATTATAGAAAATAGTAGAAATGAGAAGAAACAGCTATTTCTTGTATCGAAGTATTTTTTTTAATACATGGAATACAAGTTGTAAAATAGTTTGCACTAGTGGGATTCTGCAGAATTCTTTCTCCTAGAAATTAGGGAGAGATATAGCTCTGTTTAAAGCTATTTTTCCTAAATAATGATTGAATCTGTTGTTCTATCTTACACTGTGGCATTATTTTGCTTTATGCTTTTAGGGATGAGCACGTAGGGTAGCACAGACCAAAGGTAGGACTGGCCTCCGGTGACACTACAGATAGGAAACCGAATACACTCAGCTTGCACAGCAGAGTATTTCTAATGTTTATATCTCTGAATGGGTTTACCGAAAACATAAATAAAAGAAAGGTGAGTCTCACCTTCAATTTCTTCAGGATGGATAGGGCAGAGTGCAGACGTTTAATTTTATGAAGTGAAATAAAAAGCCAGGGGTTCGTGTCTGTTTATTTCGGATGACTGGTTAATTTCTAAAAGCAGTTTTCATAAGTTGTAATGAAAGAAACAATTATTATAATTACCACTGGAGGAATTTTTTTTTGTTTCTCATAGAATTGTTTCTCATGTAGAATATCAGTTAGAAGTCTTATGATTGAAAATGTGAAGACTATTTCAGGACAGGCTTCAATTTCCAAATCTTGATTTAGAAAGCTCGTGTTCGTAGAACATCCTAAATTGGAGGAGACCCACGAGGATCATGGCAATCATTTAATTCTTGTCTGCTGAGTGGGGGAGAAGTAGCTGGGTTCCTTGTGTGTGATGAATGCTAGGGGAGGAGTGACATTTGTGTGGGGTGTACTTGTCCTCACAGCTGTTTCTGTGAAAGTTTTGTTGCTAGTAAGCATGGGCCTCTTGCACCAATTAGCTGTTGTTGCAGAAAGAAATCCTCATCAGAGATGACAATCATGGGAAGAGGGCTCTAACCAACAAGGCAGAAACCCGAGTCCTAACTCTACAGAGTGAAGAGCATGGTCAGTTCCTTGGGTAGACAAATACAAGAATTTCTAGATGCAGGTTTTTCATGCTAAGTTGTTTGATGTATAAATGTAATGAGATAGAATAATCAAAGCTGGAATTTAAAAGATAAAAGCAAAACTTGGCTGGACACTCGCAAGTGCATGTTGTGGTTCTATTTCTGTCTTGGTCCTGCAAACGTCCTGCAGTAAAATCTGAAAGATCCTGGGCTGCCAACTAACTTTGAAGGGTATCTTTCATCAAGGAAGCAAGTTATTAAAATAAGTGTCTTATTTCTCTCCATTGCCTTATATTTATGCCAAAATTCAGGCGTAGCCTATTGTTTAGCTGGAATATGGATGATGCTCAGGGGTGGCAGGGGATGTCTGTGTTACAAGAGGTCCCTCTGCGCAGCCCTGACAACTTAGTCCTGGCTTCCTCTCCCAATGGATGTTGAAGGACACTTCTGAGGGGACTCAGCCTTATGGAACTCTATGGAAACATAAAATAATATTCTTCTTCTATATTTGTCCCATGATGAAGTTCATCTCAGAGCTGAGAAAATGGATGTTTGTGGAGCACCAGGCACTCATGACCTTGCATGACACCTGGTATTTCAGGGAGATGTAGCTTGGGCGTGGATACAAAGCTCCTGCCTTAGGAACAGAAAAAAGCCAACCTGAAAAGGCACCATGCTGAAACCTGCCAAAGGCACTGTGGGCTGGGGCATCTGAGATCTGATGAATAAGACATTGTGCTGCTAAATGAATTAGCAAACCATGAGGTACTTGAATACTCTGACAATGGAGGCTGCCTAAGCACTCCCGCTAACTAGGGAGACACAATCTGATAGTTTGTGGGGTCTGGTGGAAATTATATGATAGCCTGTCTATGAAACCCAAGAATATAGGAATTTGTTGCAAATCAGGCCTAGTTTAATTTAATGAACTGGTATTAACAAGCTTCATGTTCCACATCTTTCACTGTCTCTCAGCTGTGTAGTATTCATTAAAAAGAATATATGTAAATTTTAGCAACATAAACAGAATTTAAAATAAGGAATAACACAAGAAAACACTCAAGAAAGCTTTCTGGTGTTCCTTCAAGATGAGTCATCTGTTTTCTATATCCTATTCTCTGGTTTGTCCTTTAAAATGCTGCCACTGAATTGATTAAAATGCCCCAACTTCGCCACTCCAACAAGGGCACTGCGAACTTTCCTAGTGTTCTCCCATAAAACAGACCTTGGCAAATGGATCAAATCCCACCTCCACTGGGGTCAGAAGGAGCTTTGCCCAGAGGGCAAGGCTGCCCTCTCTGTCTGAAGCCAAATCTCTTCTCATACATCAAGAAATCTTTGTGGTAAAATAGAAAAGCAGATGCCATCCCCTTTCACTGCTTCTGCAGGCAAAGTATAAACCTCAGTGCACTCAGCAGTAAATTCCTTAAAACCTGTATGTGAGCTGAAATGGCTTCATCCGTTGACCTTTGCTCAGTGTGCAGCCCTTCATCCAACCACAGTTGCACGTATCAGATGGACTGCACGGGTGAGGGGCCTGTGCTGTATGCCTGGGTTCTGTCTTTTTCTGTTTTTTTACTGGATGGTGCTCTGCTCCCTCTTTCTTCCCTTGTTATCTGTTGGGATGAGTCTCATCCATTGTCTCTTCCATGGGTTAGGGTAATGGATGCCCTTTCTTATGAGAGAATGATAGTTGCCTTGCATTTGCCTTCTGTTTTGTTTCATTTAGGATTTAAGAGTTTATGTACTGGCCTGATCACAAACTGTTGCCCTCTGTGGACAACAAAAAAAAACAAGTGAGGGAAAAATATTCCAAGTCTTATAAATCTTATATAAGAAAAAAGACTTAAAACAGACTTATAAAAAGACTCCAGGCTTATAAAAAACCCCATGTCTATATATTCTATATTCCAAGTCTTCAAGAAGCCAGATTTGTGGAGGAATTAACATTAAAAGGAAGACCTGTGGAAGATGCTGTGCTTGCAGGTGTGGAGGTAGCAGCCCTCTGATGGCATGCAGGAAATTCAGGACCAACAATCTCAAAGCACAATTCCTCTGTTGGCAAGCTGCCGCAGACGAACTTGTAGTCCTGACCTCTAGGACCAAAGGGTCTATAGTCCTCTGTGTTTTAGGACCTGGTCCAAGTGAGCTCTGACCTCTTCCTGGACAGAAGGGAGCCAGCAACATTTTGCCAAGACCAAAAGCAGAATGTTTGAATGCACGCCTAGAAGTACCAAAATGAAATTTAACTTGCTGAGGGAGGATGGGGATGGGGAAAAGAGCCAGAGGTACCAAGAGTATAGACAGATAGAGCAATGCATTGGCCTTGCTTTTTCTCAATTAAAAATATTGGCTGTTTAAAACCTTTTATTTTGTGATTTATTCAGAAAAAAATGAGTTCATTATTGCATTTCATTAAGTGGTAGATTGTACTTAGTTTTATTTTACCAAATGAGAATTGGAGCAAAGTAGAAATTTAAGCTTAAAAGCCATTCTTGTTGTTTAGGTGTATAATTCTTTCTCCTGCTTTACATGCCTGGAACTAATGTGGCATTAAGTATATTCTAATTTTAAAGAATTTAATACATGCATAATCTGCTTTACAAGCAGAGATTAGATTTTTTCATATTAAAATAAATTGGGACAACTGAGAAACATAACTTAAGGCATATTCATTTGAAGAAAATAGGCAAAGTCTTTCATTTTTTTCAGCATTCTTTTTAAAGCATATACTATGGTTTAAAGAGTATTGTGTGGAGCTTTCATTGAAAAAGACTCATGTGTTCTGTGACTTGAAAAGAAAAATTAAGACAATACAACTGAACCTATGGGTAAGCTTTTATTTATTGTATGCATTAGTGGTTTCAATATTTTAAAACACAGAAACAGGTGCTTATATGCAGTTTGGAACACCTGACAATGCAGAATTCTTTGCTAAAAAACAAGAACAAAATCTCAGCTGTGGGAGATCTTCAGAAATATTCAGCAACTTCAGATGTCTTCGTTCTGGATTTGGAATTGCAGCTGGATCTGACTCCCAGCCAGGGGCACAGCATTTACCTCTAAAAATAAATTCCCTTTATTTTCAGAGGGAAAATTGTACCAAGTTCAGCCTCCAAAAAATGGAGGGGGAGTTGGGGGGGGCGGCTGTATCACAAGGCATTTTCAAAAATACTCCATAGCCTCCACGGTCCCCAGTACACCTTTTTGTTCTCTCTCTCAGTAAAAGAAGTCAGTATTAAAACTTCTAGGCAGAAAATGGTTTTTCAGACACCAGGAATGACCTGTTCTTTTGTTGCAGAACGTGGGTAAATCCTACCAGACTCCAGAGAAGTTTGGCATTTCAAGCCTGTAATAGGAGAATAGCACCAGGTGTATACTGGGACTTTTTTATAAGCCTCACAAAATTGTTGTCAAAATAATAATAATAATAATAATAATAATAATAATAATAATAATAATAGGTGCTCTTTTCTATGAATGGTTTTAAAATATTTGGTCTTCAGTGTTGGAGATTGTCTCAAGTTACTACTAAAAGGACTTTCAAACAGCGTGCGAGCCTTTTACAGTGTGTACCATTTTATTTACATCATATCTCTTTTATCAAATTAACACATAAAAAGCTGTCATAACAATTTCCGATACTTTTCACCCAAGTGACCTTCTGGAGAGCAGATCTTGGCCAAGGAATAATATTACAGGCCTAATCCTGTTTCCACTGATGTCCTTTACAGACTTGCAAGTAAATACACTTGTTTCTGTCTCTTATAAGTCATAAACAAGAATCTGACCTTACTCTCCCTCACACACATGCACACACAAAAGACACACCTCAAGACACATCTACATGATGATTACAAGGGTTTATGCATCAGCAAAGTCACAAAGAGGGCATTACCTACTAATTTTCTTGCCTTTGAAGAGGCTATAAAGTTCATACAAAATTTGTTATGGTAACAGCCTTGACAGCTTTTCTTTCCTTGCTGTTCAACTGCTTTGGTGGCACACATGTGTAACACCACCTTGTTTGGGTCTAATATTTGAGAATTTTGGATGCAAAGCAGGTTTCATACCATTTCTTCTTTTTATGAATCCTGATCCTACCCTTTTTTTCACTAGCTTTTCACAAAGAATTGTAGAATCGATCATAGAATCATAGAATGGTTAGAGTCGGAAGGGACCTTAAAGATCACCCAGTTCCAACCCCCCTGCCCTGGGCAGGGACACCTCCCACCACACCAGGTTGCTCAAAGCCCCATCCAGCCTGGCCTTGAACCCCTCCAGGGATGGGGCAGCCACAGCTTCTCTGGGCAACCTGTTCCAATGCCTCACCACCCTCACAGGAAATAATTTCTTCCTAAGACCTAATCTAAGTCTTCCCCCAAAAGAAAAGGTTCTTCCTTTTTCTGTCTCCATTGAGAAATTCTCACTTCCAGGCAGGCAGTGACCTGGATCTGGCTCTCCCTATTTCAAGCACAACAGGACCTGCAGTGTGATGGCAAGACATGACAGCAGGTTGGAAGAGACAGAAGCAGCTTCTGAGCAGTACAATGTGCCTGGTGATCCTCCATCCTTCCAGGAGAGCTTCACAAGAGCACCCACCAGATGTTTCCACTGAACTCAAAAGGCAGCTTGGGAGTTCTTGCCAAGCAGCATCCCTAATAACATTCCACAAGATATCTTCAGATGTTTTTTTCTCCTATGGGCTGTAGTGCCATGTATTATGTCAGATGATCACAGGCCAATAAGATACAAAATATTTTCAAAATGACATGGCAGTTCTCCTATGATAATAACAAATGGGGAAACTTAGCAGTGTGGAGCAGTTCTTTAATACCAGTCAGGCTAAATACTGGCTACACCACTCTTTCATATTTGACGGGTACTTTATATCCTACAGGGCATTTATTTTGCCACATTGTCTAGGAATCACAATTATTTTCTCCTCCAAACTGGACTAGTATTTTGATGGGAAAGTACCATTTTCACATACGAGTAGCTCTCTTCTGTTCAGTGACTGGCATCAAAACTTCTGGTTCTCTTTACATTTTTCATGTAAAAAGTGCCATGCATAATGTATGAAACCCCATAATTTGAATGCATTAAAGAAAATTATCACAGATTATTTTATTTTTGGTCTTTTGTGTATGGCATATACACTTAAAAATGAGAAGGGCGCAGTCTTTTTTTCAGTCGTGCTCTGTGAAAGGACAAGAGATAACAGGCACAAACTTGAATATAAGAAGTTCAATCTAAACATGAGGAGGAACTTCTTCTCTTTGAGGGTGGCAGAGCCCTGGAACAGGCTGCCCAGAGAAGGTGGTGGAGTCTCTGTCTCTGGAGACATTCAGAACTCTCCTGGACAAGTTCATGAGCAACCTGCTCTATGAGAACCTGCTTTGACAGGGGGGTTGGAGAAGACGATCTCCAGAGGTCCCTTCCAACCTCATATCATTCTGTGATTCATTCTGTGATTTTAGTGCTGCCACAGGTTGCTCTCTGGATCTCATCTGCCCAACCCGTACAGTAGGTGCTTGTCTACAGCGCAGAGAAATGGTACCTGTATAGCTTGTGAGCATCCCACTGAGTGTTCTGCTCTGGTCCAGAGAGCATCAGCATCGTTGCACACCCCTGCCATTGTGGTTTTTTGGATGAGGGCGACCCCCCAGCTACATCTTCTGGGGTCTGGGGTCTCTTGTGCAGCTACATGTGCAGGGCTTTTAGTCTGGCACTGAGATCCATACTTGTAATCCCAGCCTGAGTTAGGAGCAATAAAAAAGTGCATATAGAAAGTTAATACTTCTATAAACACGTTTAAAAAGAGACGTTTTTTTCTAAACAGACATGGGCATAAGCCATGCATAAAGGATAAAAGGGGTTTAAAAAAGCCTTGCTGGCCATAACCCTTCTAAAATAGGTATCTATTCTTAATTATACTTTTAATTATACTTAAGCAGTGAAGCACTATCTCTCTCTCTTAGATAAAAAAGGGCAATTTGATGCCGAAGTCCAGAGGTGGCATATCCTTTTGATAAAGACTGTGCTGTGTAAATCAGGCTAGAAACTTAGGAGATATATTATTGGATTAGCTTCCTTATGGAAAGCTAACCCTGCTGGTATCTCAGACACATTCTTCATCCCTCCATAAAGCAGTTATCTTTAAAACAAGTTAGTGGAAGTTTATACATAACTATAGTATCCATATTCCAATTCAATTATATGAGTCATCTCCACAGGTTAAACAGAAGATGCAGGTATTCCAGTTTGTTTTGTAATTCAGATCATTTGTATGCATTGGGTAGCCTGATTTATAGCCATATTTGCACTTTGAAATAAAAAAGAGAGTCAGAAAGGAGATACTAACACCTCTTTAAATATATTGCTTTATTTTTCATGCTCAAACCACTTGACCTGTGCAATACCAGGTTCTTTACCAATACAAATAAATTTAAGGCTTAATCCTTAATAACACATACTGCAAACATTCAAGAGCGGCTGAAGTTATCAAGTTAGTATCAGGGGAGGGGAAAAAAGAATAACGTACTTCAGCAACAACAACAAAAACAAACCACCCACTTTAATTTAAAGTATTCTTAGGGGAGGAGGGACTTCATTAAGTGAAAAAATCCGGGCAAAAGGCTTTTGAAGATAGACCAATATATAACTTTGAACTATATTTATAAAATATTTAGCTATCCACTAGAATGGAAAAAATATTTTTATTAGACATACTTATAAATCATTGTCAAAACATTTACTGAAGCTTGTGGTAAACATTATTTATAGGTACACTGAGCAAACAATTGATTCTATATTCATTTTTTCCATTAATAGTGAAGTGGCTCTTCCCTCTAAAATCTTATTTAAATCAGAATATTATGAATTTTCTAGACATACATGTATGTAACTATTGTTCCAAATGTACACAGTTTTCCTGTATTTGTTTTTGGACTTTTTTTTTTTTTTTAATGGGCTTGTTTTCTGTCTAAAATTTACTTATTTTGGGACACAGCTTTGAAAAAACAGCAACGTGTTACGGCTGCTCCACGACTGTATGTTGACAGTCTGGGGTTACATTCTGTATTCTTTTAATTAGATTAGCAGATTAGTATTGTAGGTCATTATGGTTTAAAATAACTTTATAAAAAATAAAATTTAGCAATCAGGTGATTTGACGTGCTGGGCAAGAAGTAAAATTACTGGAGTTCAAATCCATATAGTTACCTTTGAAAAAAGCTTTAAAGCACCGCAGCCATTCTCGTGCATCCATGGATGTGTGATTTCTGAACATACATAGATATTTCCGTAATGCCACATGGTTATTTCCTTTTAAATACCAAATCACCTTTCCATCACTGGAACTACCTCTTTGAAACTTAACTTTTAAATTAAATCAAAAATGCTCATGGGACTAAGCATCATGTCGGCACTCGCTAAAGGTAATGGATTTTTCCAAAATGAGTCCCTTAAATAATGTAGTTCAATAATGTTGATACAGTAGTAATCTATGCAAATATATATAATAAAAATTATACACATAATGAATACTAAATGAAAAATATGGGTTTTGATCTGCTCTGTGTATATAAGGTACTTGAATATAGGACATTACAATATCTGAGAAGTTTATGAAAGTTTTTCCTATTAATACCTTATTTTAAATGCAAATCTAAGAGGTATTAAACCTCTACTGTGAATTGTGTTGAAAAGAAATAAAACACAAAACACATAAAAGCTGTTTACCAACAAAAGTACTTTCAATTGCAAAAAAAAACCCCAAATCTTTTCATTGAATAATCTTTGCTTTATGTGCCTTTTAGTGAGATATTCTACATAACAAAAATTATTATTTGTGAGCAACAGAAATCCCATTCTGTAATTAAAAATTGAACAATTTTATTCTTCATATTTTAGCTTCCAAAACCTCTTCATGAAGTATCACAGAGATCAAATATTTAGTTTTTAATAACCATGACTGCTTTTGGATACCTGGCCTATTTAATTTTAAACTAACTATGTAATGTCTGTTTCATATTAACATCCTTAGCATTACTAATCTGTGTTTGCTACTAACCACATTTGCTGCACTCTTTTCACACTTGCTTTATGAAATAGTTTAAGTTCTAGCTCTGTAATAAAAAAAAAAAAAACAGTGTTTGGAATATTAGGTAACACTCAGGGGAAAAAAAACATATCCTGACTTTAGGATTTATAAAGCTATGGATAATTATTTTCAAAACAGTGATTAATAAGTGTCCATTTTCATGTCATCATTGGTAATAGATGCAATCTCACTCAGGCACCCCGCCATTCTGTTTAATACAAGTGTATCCTAGTGTAAAAAGGAGCTTGTCATACTTATCTCTAATGGTGAATGATTTCTCTCCCTTTTCCTGAAGACACTTTGCACCCAATATTCTCAAATCCTATCAGGCTACAGGCTGACAAATAAGCTAACAGCAATGTAGGGAACAGGCTACATTTGTGTGTGGGTGTATGGCCTCTGGAAGATATGCAGAAGATACCGGGATCTCTTTTTTTGCCTGTAAATCGGACAAAACGCACATATGAAGAGATTTGTGTATAGGCACAGACAAAATTTCTACATTTCGGTAAAATACCATAATCCGCGAGTGCAATACGTTGCAGAGAATCCTTGCCTTTCAGAAAGTGGGAGGAAGATTAAGCGTTGTTTTCTTGTCGTTACTGCTGGAATTCATCAAAATGCAAAAGCAGAATGGGTCTGTCATTATACCAGTGGCCAGTGTCGCAATTAATACCTGTAACTTCCACTGGCTTTCGCATATTTCCCTATTTTCTATGTTTAATTCTATTTTCAGGCATTTGTACTGCACGAAACAGACAACGATTTGTCCTGATTCATGGCTTAGGAGGAGCAGCTGATTAATCCCATGTCAACAGTCTTGACCCTATGCAGAAAATAGAAGGCCTGTTTAACAATATATCAAGGGTATAGTTGCTTATTTTCTCTGGTTTGTAAAATCTATAAATCAGCCACAAAATGCAGAATAAGTTAGGACAGTGCAGTTCAGTTGGTATCTTTTTCCTTCTTACACAATAAATGTGTTTTTTCTTTCAAATATTTGGGTGTAAAACAGCCAGCATCTTACCATCACTTTCTTTTTTTGTATGCTGTCAGCATTAAAAAAATTAAATAAATAAATAAAAGAGCTGTATGTATTTATTGGTTGGTTTAGGTTTGGCTTTTCATGACCGGTGAGATCTGTGCAGCATAGCAGTCCCATAAAGCAAAACCGCCTCCATTCCTGCCACAGAAAGCTTAAATGTCACAGCTTAGAGCTGTACTTGTGTGAGTAGGCTTTACTCTTCCAAGAAGAACCTATTAGCTTCGGTAGGGCCACTTATCTTAACGAGAGCTTGCAGAATCGGGTCCTTCCAGCAATGTACACAAAGAATATTTTGGGTTTTTTTTCAGGGCGGAAGGTTTTCAGGATATCCTTTTAATTGTTTAACCCTCGAAAGGATTCCCTTTCTGCCGCAAATGGGTCTAAAAAAATTATTCTTCTTCTACTGATGCTTTTGCTTAAGTACTCAGGATCGGGTTTATATTTGTCTGCTTGATATTACTGGGTAAATTGGACAAAAAAACTACACATAAAAGCCATTTACAGTGTGGTCGTAGGCAAGAGAGAACGGAATGTATGTGTTTTCATTTTTAGTAGTGAGGCATAGTGACTTGCCCAAGCCAGTTTGGAAATGCTCTTGAAATTTTAAATTTTAAGGTGTGCAATTCTATATGGCAGCTCCAGAAAAGAAGGTGCCCTTTATTATTGTAAATCATATGCGGCCAGCTAAAGAAAACCCACAAAAACCCACCCAAAAAAAAGCACCAAAAAACAACCCCCCCACCAAAAAAAATGTACATAACCTAATGAAATAAAGCCAAAATCTGTGGAAATCTTCTCATGTAAACTGCATAATAGCACTTCAAATGGCCCCTTTCTGTCATCCACTGTAACCATCACATTCCCATTTCTGCTGCAGTCAGGTGAACTGTCAAAGAGCTATTACGGTTGGCTGCATAGAATTCTGAGGAAAGACAAATCTGTGCAATTTTCTCCTTGGACAATAAATGGTTCTTTTGGTGCCTTTAGGTTTTCCTAACCAATTTTTGGTAAAGAAAAAAAAGGGGCTTTAATTCTTCTTCCTTATTTTTTACACATATACGATAATGGGGCTTTATTTGGGCTGAAACCTTTACTATGAATGTGTAGCTCTTTGATGGATGCACATTAGCATTCCAGTATGTGGGTAAGATTTATATATTTTTTTTTCCTTTTCTGATACATAATGTAGCTTCAAGTAAATGCTTAAGATGGTATGATGGCATGCTATATTTTAGTGTGGGGTTTTGCACTATTAAAAGAACGGGTACACACCGATTGGAGCAACGAAATGTATATACAAATGCAAAAATCATCTGATCTATTATTAAAAACTAATAACAACCCTAAAATATTAAATGCATTTAGTCTTTCATGTCTGTTTTAAAATACTGCATGCTCAGAAGTGAATACATTATTGTGATGTGTAATACCGCATCTTCTGATAAGCCTTATCTCATAAATAAAAAAGACGTATAAATGACGTGCTTTCTTCCCAGGCAAGTATTTTGTCCATTCCAGTGAGGTATGTCGTATAAGCAAAATGAGAGTTTGATTATGTCTTTCACATAGTTAATAAACACGTGGTTGTCAGAAAACGCAAGGAGGTTTCTCGCTGGCTGTTTTCGTCTTCTATAAAAAATTAAGGTGTTTCAGCACTGACCTTTGCTCTCTTGAGTCATCTCCATTTTTTTCAGTTCAATTTGCCTCACTGATCAGTAGCTCAAGTTGGAATTTTTATGCCCTTAGAAGAAAGGCAAAAAAGCAACTCGTTCCTTTAATTTCTTAAGTTGGATTTTTGTGGTTCTTATGTATACGATTTGGCTAAAATTGGAGACTTTTAAAATTAAAAAGAAAACAAAAAAAAAAAAAGCAGCTCTGAATTTTTGTTATAACTCTGTCGTTTCACCACTGCATTTCCTCAGAGCATTCCATGTTTTGCAGCTCTTCTAAGCAGTAATTGTTAAATAAGATGTTCTTTATACTGAATTTAGAGCTATACTAGAGTAGGAATTGAGCTGCACTCACCATGTTTACTCTTTTAGAAAATAAGCTTTTAATTTGCTATCTTCCTCTGGAAATAGATTTATCGACTTAATTCCACATATATAACTGCACCTCTCCACACAGCGCTGAGGACGGAGCCCCACAAACAAGTTTTGACATAGGCAGGGAACCGTCCCTGCCCCGAAGCGTTTACATTTATGACAGAAACTTCCATTTTGAGGCATTATCACAGCATTCCCGAAAAAATAAACCAAGGCGATGCAGATTAGTGGGGGAGAACCCAGCCCTGAAACGACAGAGCTGGCTTCTGCCGTTTTCAATAGACGGTGTCACAGGAGAAGGGTCCTTCTGTGCATTTGCTAATCTGATGAATCTTTCTCCTCTGATTTCCCCCCACGGAGGATGTAGCATCTGTAAAGATACCCGATTTTTAAATTTTATTGAGTTATTTTACAGGGGGTTCAGCTTGGGAAATGCCGTTTGGGAGCTTATTTGCTTCTGCGTGGTGTTCATAGGCAGAATATCGTTCATTGCTGCCTATCTGCTGGACTGGACAAATCAAGGTGACAATCCGTGGTTAACTCTGTCAGGCCCTTTGTCCTGCTGCTTCTGTGGCTCGAAATACAATGGAAACAGAGTGGAATATATAAGGGTCCAGCTGCCTTGTTGTGACAGCGCGGTCCCCCCTTACAGTTGCCTCGGCCCCTGCTTGCCTATCGATAGCCACTCCGTGAGATGACGATGCAAATCCTGGGAAACCTCCTCCGAAAAATAAAAATAATAATAATTAAAAAAAATTGTCACGTCACGAAAAGAGAGAAAAAAAAATAAAAATCCTCAGGCTTGCCTTGAAAAATAGAAACTCCTAAAAGCCTCTGGGTTTGGTAGAGTTGCTACATTCAGATGCAGGGCCTGTTTTTTTTAAACCTTCTAAGGGATGCAGGTAGGCTCCTGCCTTTAAATCTATCATATGGTGCCTGCTTACAGGGTTCTGCGTTGATGTTACTTTTAAGGCAGTTTATATTTCATTTAAGCGTGCAATTAATCATCTTTACAGTGTTGATGTGACTGGCATCAGCAGCGTTATTTAATTAAATTTGAAATTATTGTACAGTAAATACAGGCTTCCAACTAGCCAGGCCAAATTAAATGCTGAGGTCTATTTCTTACCCATGGTGTTTCCAATTTAAATGTTCATCCAAAAGGTTACACTTCACGGGTTGAAATCATTTTTATGTTCTAACTGTTGCTAAACCCAGAGATCAACTGCACGTGAGACCTGTGCATCTATTAGCTATAGGAATGTGTACACATCATCTATATTTCTCACATTCCATTTCATATTAGTGATTTTATGACTGATGCTCCTTCAGCACCATTTTTCTCCCTCTACTTTGTCTCTTCTGCCACGTCAGCCTGGAGCTGCTTTTGCAAAAGAAGAAGGGGGGGGGGAAAAAAAAAGAAAAAAAAAAAAAGAAAAAAAAAAAGGGAAAAAAAAGAAAAAGAAGTCTTTCCTCCATTTTGTTTCAGCCTGGTAATCAAGCAATTAGCCCACAAAATGGAGGTACTCTCCACTCCTCATCCTGCATCTTACTTGGGGTGGGCTCTACCTGTGTGCCAGCAGCAGGCAGAGAGCATTTTGCTGCTGAAGCCTGCGCCATCCATCGGCCCTGAAGAGCGTTCCCACGATGGCCCCGCAAGTGGCCACCACTTTAGGGGGGCTCTGGAAGGATGAGGAGGAGGAGGAAGAGGAGGAGGGAGACCTTCCCGGTGGGATCACTGGAGAACTGGCGTACGGCACGTGCGCTACCTGCAAAGTTGGCCCCGGCTACGTGAGAAAGTGTGGGGCTGCCCTCCTTCTCCGGCTCTGCCCGCTCCCTAATTTTATAACGACCTGGAAACGTGTGGGGAGCCAAAGTTGAAGGGGTGGGAGGGCTGCTGCCTTTCCCCATCTTTTCTCTCCAAAGGGGAAGGGAAAACAAAACAAAAAAAAAAAAAAAGAAGAAACCAAAACCAAACTGAACCATACCAAACCAACAACACCATTTGTTTTATGTTACGGCTTTCCACAGACAATTCACAACATGTCTAGCAAGGAATCAGACCAGAAATACCGTCTCACTCCCATCATATATATAATACAGCTTTTGAATACTGGAAAATCTGTCATCCGTTAAGTGCAGCTCAGGTCTTCTGTGTGAAAAGCACAAGCCTTCTTCTTTTTTTTTTTTTTTTTTTTTTTTTTTATTTAATGCAGTGCTGCCTTGTCTGCACTTTTTTGAAATTGCATATTTATCAGGTCATGAATTATTTATGAGTGGGGAAGGGAGGGGGAGGGCTGGAAGGGGAAGGAAGAGTGAGAAAACATATGCTTGGGCAGAGGAATACCTTAAATGAATCCACTACCAACTCCTTTGAAGCATTACTTGTAACTACTTTTTTTCTTCCCCCCCCCTCTTTTTGTTTCATTTCTCTTGTGTTCCCCTTGGTCGTCTGCTATTTCTATTGTGTTGTCGGTTGGGTTTATTTGGCTTTTAGGGAGCAGGAAGGGATTGGGGGTGGTTGTGTGCTACATGTTGGAAGATTGTGTGCGGAAATGAATCGAGCATTTCTTTGACTTCTAAAGTACAGGGTGTTTAATAAATATTAATCCTTTAACTGTCAGGATGAATTATTGTCAAAAAGAGGCTGACAGATTGAGGATTAATGACACGTTTCATAAATTAGAAATGAACTATCAGCAGAATGTCCAAAGTAGGGATCAAGAAGGGACCTGATTTGTCCCTCAGACCAGTTGAACATCCCATCTCTGTCAGACCTGAGCTCAGGCTCGTGCGGAAAACAAAACCAGCCCTCCCTCCCTCCTGCAAACACACCTTCTGTGCTTCCTGCACCAGGATCTGCCATCTAGAGCCTTTCTTCTTTAGGATCTGCATGTACCGAAATAGCAAGGTTGTCTCAGACACCAGATAATTTGATTAGACAGAGTCAGATCTGCTATTCCTTTTTTTTTTTACAGTTTTGTTAGAGGAAAATTGGGGGGAGGTGGAGTAATTTCTGTTCAAACATCTCGATCTTGTGTTTTCCCACTAGGAAAAATACGACATCACAGAAAGCTGAAGACATGGCATTATAATGGTAAATTGTAAAAATGGTAGCTGCCTCTTCAAAAACACACAGAATTTCCAATATAAATTATGTATTAAAGGAAATATGTTTGCATGAAACAAGTAGCAGTAAATTAATATAAGGTGACAGGATTTTTAGGAGAGGCTAATGTGTGTCAAAAAATATCGTGTATAGTCTTTAATCAAACTCATGATCCTCAGTTGAATGATTGCTGGTAAAGCTGATTTTACTGTATTTTCTAATTCATTAGAAGCAAATCGCTGTCTCCCTCTCCCCCTCTTTTTTTTTTTCCTTTTGTGATTATTAGGGGAAAATTAAGTTAGATTTGTGTAAGATCAGATCTTTTTGGGGTGGCTGAATAGAACAAGCAGTCATTTGGGGTGCCATTCTTTCTCTCGGCGCAGAGGTACACAATATGAAACTGGGCTTCCAGAGTGTATAAAAATGTTTAGCTTAATCACTCCCTAATGACAGCGACTTATGTCCTTAGTGCAGTCGATTTGTTTCCTGGGTTTTAAAAGTAGATTATTTCCATGGTGCAGGCTTAGTGTAAGCTGTTGAGAAACCACAAGCACTGCACTTCAGCCTGAGTTTGGGACGTTCGCCAAGGGTAATCTGATTAAAAGGGCATTTTTTACAACATGGTGGTGCTTTGAAAATTCTGTGCAGCCAGATAGAGTGGGGCCAAAAAAAAATTGCTTTTTCAAAGCTAACAGTTTTGCCTGAGCCGAATTAAAAGCATGATAAGCAGCATCACTGGAATGATTCTCTTCGACAGTCTTGCAACTGGATAAACAAAGCATCCTTAGTAACACATCTGTTACAGACCCACAAGCAAATTCATGATCTATTTAATGCAAGGTTTTCGCTTGTTTGTTCTGCCTTTAATCACATTTGCTTGCTGCATAGGTGTGAGGTTCTAAGGCCTTGCTTTATCTATAAGAACGAAAATGTTTCCCTTTTTCTACAGTAGCTTTTCTTTTCCGTGACGTGACATTTATAAATGTTCTGCTATGAAAGTGGTTATTTGTGATGTGCTCTAAGAACCAGTGTTGGGTACCATATTCCTGAGAAGTTTAGCAGCTGTATGTTGTTAAAAGATAATTATCCTATCTTGAATCTTGGATTTCTTATAAGAGATAGAATGTAATACTAATTAAATATGTCATGTTTGCACACATCAGAACATACTCAAAAGAACTGTTCTTGGATCATTTGCCTTGTTGAACTACTTTCATATTCTTCTGCGGCACCGAAATAAGGAAGGAAAGATAAGAGACTTCTCTCCCCTTCTTCACAGCCCTGCCTTTCTCTGAATGGCAAGTTCATGCTGGTCTCCTCACATGCTGATAGTACAGGACTGCTTACAGCAAGACATTTGTATACACACTATACTTCAAAGTCACTGGGTTCGGCGAGACTATACAGCAGATCAGGCTGGCGCTAGGTTCTAGCATGACAGGCGAAATGAAATTTGTTTTCTACAAAACGGGCTATTTTAAGTTTGCTTAATAAATATTGGATGACAAGAAGTGGTTTCTTATCTTCTACTGCATCACATGCTTCTCTGGAAGGGGAAAAAATGTATAATGAATTAAAATGAATTAAATCTTCCAAGTCTTTGTCTTAATTGTAGCTGCTGACTTGTAAGCAAAGCCAGAGTGTGAAGCATCATAAACTACATTTTTTCCCCAAAGAGGCCTCAGCAATAAAATTACAACTCTATTTCCTTCAAAATAGGAATTTATATTTTGTTTATTTTTTTTTCTTTCCACAGAGGTCAGAGCATCTGTATCTTCCCCCATGCGTGTGGTGAAGTGTGTTTTCCCTGTCTCCAGGAGCACCGTGTCATTTCCCACCTATCAGTGTTTTAAAGCTGACAACCTTCTGACTACGTGAGCCTTTTAGAGAGAGAGCACTCGCGGAATTAGTCGTGACGTGAGGGACAGGCAACGCTGCATTTCCTCTAACTTTGCTTTACCCGTCCGTCCGTCCATCCATCCATCCATCCATCCATCCATCCATCCATCCATCCATCCCACACTCCGTACCTACACGTATGAACCCTTGTGCTCATACAAAAGCCACGGCTTTCAGTGGCGGTTTTCACAGCCCTCAGCATTTCTTGCCGTGCCCCTCTCGCCCGTGTGTGCGTGCACGCCTGCGAGATGAAGACGCAGGTCAAACTGATTTTAAACCCAGTGGATGGAGAGCCAGGGCGCAACTCGGCAGCAGCGTTTCCAGCATCAGGCTGCGCATCCCAGAGCCCTGGTGGGCTGGGAATAGCTTTGTCGGGGCAGCTCGGCTCGGGAGCCTTTGATGCTGTGATAAGTTCAGTTTAGAGTATTTACCGATACGTGTCTGTCAAAACCGCTCGGAGCTAGGAGATTCAGGCTTTTCCAACCCCAGTGACCGGNAAGGGAGGGAGGGAGGGAGGGAGGGAAAAAGGCAATTTTACTGGGAGAAAGCCTGAATGAAGGTGTCTTTGTGTCACACTTTATTTGCTGTGGTGTTGCCCCCGTCCCTCAGATATGGAAACAGAGCACAGGCAGAATTAATTGAGAAACATCTGTTTACTAGCACTGTTTACCCTGGGTAGGTCAGCACAGCCCTGCTTTCTGGCTGGCTGAGTGTTGCCAAGCAGGTTGCTTTTTTTTTTTTTTAAATCTTCAGATTCAACATACACCTTTATTTAAAATTTTCCTTCCCAGGCTGAATTTTGTGCCTCTTAAAATGAGATATTCATTCCAGGAAGATGACCTGCTGTTCTCAGGGAGAGAAGGGGAAACCATTAGAAAAGAAGAAGATTTCTTGATAATCAAGGACACCTGTGATTCTGTGTTGCTTGCAAGAGCACAAAGACCTATAGATCTGCTCTTTCTTCCAGAGTGAAATGTCTGTGATCCATAAGAAGCTCCAATCCTTCCTTTTTCTCTTACCAAAGAGAAAAAAGGAAAAAAAGAAAATTATGCGCCATCAGATCAGCTGCTCTCTGTTTCTTCTTTAAAAAGCTGAGGATGTTGCTATTTAACATAAAACCTCCTGACCTTACTACCGCAGCTGCTTTGAAACACCAAGCTATTTAATGATGCAAATTGCAAACAGAGGGAAAACATCAGAAGAACCTGTCTGAAAATTAGTGTGTTTGACTGAAAATTAGCTAGCTTAATCCGAGTTGCAGGAAGTGGAATTTTCTATTCAGAAACCTGGCTTAGAGCTTTTGTCTGTCAGGGTTATTCTCAAAGTGTACCGGACCTTCAGGAGTGTGAGAATTAAGGCTCCGTGTAACACTCACAGTGTTGTGCCTGTGTCTTATTTGCTTATATTTTAGCCTAAAATCCTTCAACATGAAAATCGTGTGGTACCCAACAATAAGCCTCGGTTCAGTCAGACCAAGTGTCTGCTGTGGCTTCAGGTCCCTACTTCCTTTCACAAAACCGGGATGTTCTGTGGGTGTAACTAAAGGCAAACTGTGTGCAGGGAAGATGCTTATCCATTCATCCAAGCATGGAGGGGACCCTCCACAAACAGGCTGCTTTCTTTTTGCGGCGAAGAAAGACCTCAGCTGCCCATGTCACCCTCCTCTATAGCACTGGGATTTGCATTGAGAGGGGCTCTATGGGCAGGGTGATTAAGATGACGGAGTGGGAAGGCCAAGCAGCTGCTGGTGGATGCTAAGGGTCTCTCAGCCTGTGTCCATCCTCACAATTCTGTATCTTGGCCAGAGGATTCACACTCTATTTACTCCTGCCGAGACCCCATTGCCAGGTCTTCTCAGGGACAGAGTGGACATCGTCCATCGCTTTTTTTAAGAAAGAGAAAGTTGAACCCACTGCTCCAGGTCTTCATAACGCTCATCAACATATATTTTGTAAAGAAATTAAAGGCAGAACAATGTTGCGGGTTTGGTTCAATTTAAAAGCTCTGAGTTTGCCACCTGGACAAAAAAGACTGTCAAAAATATGTACTTCAGTAAGTTTGTCTCCCAGTTATGCGTAGTTAACTGGTGTCTGTCGACACCAGTCGTGAGTAATTAATTAGGTTATTTAGGTGAATTTGTGTTGCTGCTGTGGCATTAAGAACGGGGTACTTCAGTATTCTGCCACGGGAAAAATGATTTGCCTAAATAAAGAGTATGTTTTGAGCCGACAAACCACAAAGCTAAGGACCAAAGAAAAATATTTAACTGGTAAAAACGCGTATGGAAAGATTCATAGAGAAATTATTCAAAACACTGAAATGGGAGGGCTTGAAATCAGAATAAAAAATTATCTTAAAATGTAAACAACTAAAGATTCTGATTTCTGTTTTCCACTGTATCACTGGGATTTCTGGGCAGTCACAGTGTGAAAATCAAGTTGTTTTCGTTAGACATCCGTATCTGGATTTAGTAACCTAGATTTCGGTACCTTGGTTTAGATGTTTAATTTAATGGCAAGTTCTTAATTAAGACAATCAGAGTTTTGTCTGAGTAAGGTTAGACGAAAATCAGTGTTGTAGTATTTTATTCAGCATTTTTGTAAAAACCAGAGTTTTAAAAGTGTAGAGTGATTTTGTAAGTCCTATACTAAATTTCTGCAAAATCAAGGGCTAAATAATATATCTGTGCAAGCTGAATAAATCGGATAATGTTTTATAACAGAGGTAGTTTCATGAGTATCTCAAATTTTCTAGGTCCAGAGATTTTTACTGTTTTATCACGTAAGTGCCATTGATTTTCAGATGATCCAGCAATATTTTATTCCTATTTTCATTCGATTCAGGTGCTGCATTACCAACTGTGTCCAAGAACAAATATATCCATAGAGGCACTCATATTTATAATAATGGCTACAGCCCTGTTGCAGAAGATTCGCTATTAGGAAATATACTGGCTTTAACTTTATCTGTTATTCTGCACGGAGAGATCTCTAACAATGAAAATCTAAGGAATGAGTTGTATTGTGTAATTCTGCTGTCATGGTGAACCTATCTTTCCATTGGTATAAGCAGCACAGATGAAATAGATATTTTTCACATTTACTTTTTTTAGCACCGCATCTCCCGCGTCTCTAAACTCCATGAAGGTTTAGGGTAAAAATGGCCATTCCTGAAAACATTTCCTATTCTTCCTAATTCTGCTGGCAGTGTTGCAGAATCGCATCCTTTATAGGTATCTGTCACAGTATGATAGTGTGATACCACTTCCTCACTTGCTTTAGTCCAGCATGTCATAAATTTAACTTCTAGGAAATAACTCGCCTTGCAAAGTGCTGCGCTCAGTTACAAGCTTCACATTGAAAGGAGGTGATTCTCTTCTCCCCCTTTTAAAGGTAAAAAACTTGGGGTTTTGTACTAGCAAGGAGCGTTTAGAGGTGTAGGTGCTGAAGACGTTGCCTTTACCGAATTTGCCTTGCATTAGTACTACCCAGTCATCACAAAAACTAGCTCTCAATAATATATTTTTTTTTTTTAAATTTTAATTTATAAAGCAAATAATTTCTGCATGTCTGTGCTCATACCAGATTAGCCGGTTATAAACACGTCACTTGAAAATAGATTTGTTTTTCAGTGAAAAATACAAACCCAGTGTTTACCCTGGAAATATTTGGAAAAAATTAAACAACAGGGAAATAAAAAATGAATATATTTTATGGAGGATAGTTAAAGATTGGGGTAATGTATTTAATTTCTCTCATCTTTTGTGAGTGCTTAAGTCTGCAGGTTTCTCAACAGAGCCTCTATGTGCATGACTTTATTCTGACTACTATTGTCAGAATGAAACAGTAATCAATGTATAATTCCTGTTTATAAAATAAATGCATCTAAGCTGTCCATATGAAGCACTATGCAATTAGTCTTTTAGAAACCAACAGACACTATCTGCAATACATAGTTATCAAAAATCAGTGGAATAATTTTTAAATCATCTAACACATGGAAACAGTGGGAACAAAAATGTGTAGAAATTTAAGGAATTGATTACCAGTTGGATCTAAATTCAGAGGGCATAATGAAAATTTCCTTATGCTGTTTTACCTGCTACAAGACTTATTTATGTTTTAAAGCATCGTTCACACCGCTACCGTGCAGGAGTTAATAATAATCACTAAGGCAGCGGGGAATACTATGCTGTTTCCCTTAAGACAAGGAAAGGCTTGTGAAAGGTTTGAAAAAAAATGTGTTGTAAATACTGAAATAAATGGCAAATTTTAGAGGAGAAAACAAAAACGGAATATAGAAGCTGCTGGTCTCCCAGGTAAACTTAAGTATTGACAGGTCTGAATTAATAGAGACTGTTTTTCAAAAGGTTCAGTGTCAGCTATATATTGCATTTACTCATTCAGTTCCCACACTACTCTTAAGGGGATTGCTTGATTCCTGACACTGTGTGACAGAAAGAAACTTTGCCACAGAGCAGAGAAATAATGTCTGGTTTGCTCTCTAAAACAGAGTCAAATACCAAAATTCTCTCCTTTTAACATTTTAAAGGGATATGCTCATATCCCCACATAATTACATAAGGGGTTCTATTGGACTCAAGAAAAAATAAAGTTCTGGAGTTCTTTATTTACATCTTTGCTGGGAGACGCTAGCTCCTGCTAAAACTGGGTTTTAATCCTGAACCTCTAAGTATTCAACAGAGGATGGTTTAAAGAGTGCAAACAAGCACTCACTGGGTTACTTCCCAAGGGAGTGTGTCAGAAGAGTGTGCCAAGGAACCAGAAGACCACAGTAAGAATATATATATATCTTGCATCAAAGTCGCACATCCTTTGCAGTGCCCCAGCAATAATCCTACCAGATATTCTCCTGAGGCAGAGTTTACTCTGGGCAGATAAGAGGCAGCTGCCAAGACCTCACTGAATGCAAGAAAAGATTCACTGTGCCCACTCCACTGGAGTTTTATCAGGCAAGCAACGCGATATTATATGCTAAGTATAACCTGCTACAATTTCATGATTGTAGCTGGGGACGGCATTTATTAACTTGCAAAGAAAGTGTCTTTGAAAGCCAAATACTGTGCCCAGAATCCCATACAAAAAAAATTAGGAAACACTGACTCTTCAAAGACATAGTTACCGCAAACACAGTTTGCTCTTCTTCGGGTACAATTCCAGAATTCTTACTCCATTTCACAGACTGGTTAATGATTTTGGTGGCAGGACAAGTTTAGCCACTGCTCAGTTATAATGCATATAATATTCAGCTTGTTTGAGATGTCACAAGTTTTTTGAAAGGGCATATTGAGCCATATTTTGATCTTCTTTGCCTATCCGGGGAGTTTTAACCCATCAGATGATCTTTGAATCTTTGTACCACTATGAAACCTCGGAGACCATATTCTTGGTTGGGGTTCTTTTGTTTGGTTGGGTTTTTTGTTTGTTTTGGCTCTGTTTTGGTTGCGGTTTTGTTTTTGCTTTGGGGTTTTTTTTGACTGACTCAACTTCTTCCACTCTTACATTTCCTTTTTTCCCCCACTTATAGAATTTAAATTGTAATACGACTGAATACTCCTGGAGTTAATACAGGAAAATTTTCAAAATGACGTTCCATATGCTGGAAAATGTGGAAGCAAGTAGTTCTTCATATACAAGGCTTTAGTACTATATACATTTTATGTCATACTCAATTATCACAAAAAAAAAACCCCAATTTTTTGATCTTTTTCTCGTCCTTTAAAAACCTTTAAACAGCAACCACCTGCAATTTGTTTCACCCCCTCACAGCTTTAGGAAATGGCAGAGATTAGAGCTACAAAACTGGAGATACTTAAACACATATCTAACATATACATAGGCAGTTGCATTAAAAGCGGATGGTCTGGCTGAATTAATGAAATTAAATAGAGGTGGCACATGAAACTTTGTAGCAAAACTTCTATATATTCTTTATATCTTAAGTCGGAGATTCTAAGTGACAGGGAAAGATTGGTTAAACAAAATAGCCCAAGATAAAGGATCTTCAATTTAGTCATTATTTTTCATTTTTGTATCTCTCTGGACACTTTTTTTCCCCACCTCCAGACTGGGGAAGGTTCCTGCATACAGACGTCATCAGCGGAACAGTTAATTTGTCCCCATGCAATTATGTCTTGCAGTCAGTGGGACTGGTGCCGTGAGTCAGAGTTTGGGAGTTTGTTCCCATCATCCTTCTGGCAGGGAGTACCAACAGCTTCACAAGAGAGTCCCATTTCCCAAATCACCAATCTCAGGCCAATTTCGCTGATGAGTTTGTGCTTTTTTAAGTATTTGCAAGTTGGAGGTTTGAGTTTTATCAGATAAAGAAGCCTGATGCTCCGGGGTTTGCGTTTTGCCCAGCTCAAGTGGATGAAACAGCGACTTTCAAATTCTTTGAGCTATACTACTTCTTCATGAGCCTGTATCTTTGTCACCTGTGCCAGGCTGACCCAACACATGAAAAATCCTCTGTCTGCTCTCCCACCGGCGGGCAACGTGAATTTTAGCCTTGCTGATGGGCAGGTCTCAAGGATGGAGCGAGTGCAGTCTTGTTGCGGGAACAGAGTTTTGCTGTGTTTGTCAGTGGTGTTTCAGGACTGTTCTTACACAAGCACACAAACCACACACACACACACACACCAGTTGTTGTTTCCTCACTTTCTCTAACAAAAGGAGAGCTGTTGTCAACAGGTTTTTTTTGTTTTGTTTTGGTTGGGTTTTTGGTTTTGGTTTTTTTTTTTTTTTTTTTTTTTTTTTTTTTTTTCTTTTCTTTTGTTTGTTTTTGGGGGGGA
>VZRU01011736.1:216054-247682 GCA_013398155.1 Pedionomus torquatus | reverse complement strand
GTTTTTGGTTTTTTTTTTTTTTTTTTTTTTTTTTTTAATCCTTTTTCTACTCTCTTGGTTGTATTTGGCGGGCAAAGATCATCATGCTCTGATTTAGTGTTTTCAAATAAGTGTGCCCTCTGGTGCAGCGCTCTATTGAGAGACAACACAGCCCAGGCAGGAGAGTTCAGCATGGCCACTAATAAAACACAAGTGCTGCTTTGTCAGGCCACGAGTGATTACTTGAACAAGTGCCAACCAAGAAACCAAACATTAGAGCGCAGCTCTTCAGACCCTCAAGACAAAGGGCCAATTGACTTTCCTCATTAGTTTTTGTGCCAAACATGTAAACACAGTTTCCTCTCTATCTTTGATGCTCAAAACATGCCAGCTTGTTAACATCTTGGGTGGTACTGTGGTTTATGAGCCTGTAAAGACTATTATGTAGTGGTGGGTTTTGTCCTAATTGAAAAGATTGGCTTATCCTAAGGACGCCCGAAACTGGCATCTTTCTGACAATTTAGAAATTCTGCCTTTGCTCTAATAGAACTGCCTAAAAGAAATTTAACGTGCACAAGACCTTTCTCTGTCACACACAGATGTTAGAGTTTTGTTAAGAATTAGGATTGGTCTCCAGCTCATTGAAAAATAAAAACAAACAAACAAACAAACAAAACCCCCTCCCAGAGCATCTTTGGCTACGTAAACTGCCTGATGAAATCTCATCTGTAACTGCTGTGCAGAAAGCTCAACGAGATTTTTTTTGCTTGATGTTCTTTGTTTTGCACTGCTTTTATTTTAGGGACCTCTGACATTTTAACTTCCTCTGCATTTTCCTCCAATCTTTCTTGTTTCTAAATGCTGTGAAGGTACAAGATAATGGGACAATTTCAAACAGCCTGAAATGTTTGTGAAAGGTGTTGAATTTTAGTCAGTGCGCAGGGAATGCTTTCTGTCTTGCAACCCCCCTTCACATATCGTGTGACTGCTGACACAAAATTATACCAAAGTAAAACACTGAGGGTGTCTTAAAGTGGCCTTTTTATGAATGGCTATGCAAGGTGGTGAGCTCTAGCAACTGGCTTCTCTTTTCATTTTTGTGAATGATACCTGTATTTCTTTAGCTGAAAATCCGAGTTTATTTTTTGTTTCCCCCATCCAAAAATATGAGGTTTTAAAAAATGAGGCTGACTATTAAGAAACAACACCGACAAAACCTGTTTAGCTCATGTTTCCAACTAAAATTGAGATTGATTTGCTACCCTCTAGCAAAAGAAATATAACCTCCCATTCGTGGGTCTAATGAGAACTTAGTTATTGTCAATGAAGAAACAGTAAAAAAATAGTCACAAGGACATTATTTTGGATTTTCTTTCAAAGTATTAAAAGACAAGAAAGGAAAAGAAGAGGAAAAAAGGTGTTCTGGTATTTTCTTCTGCTGTCACAGACAGACAGACAGACAGACAGATAAATCCATTCTTTTTAAATAAAGGATGGAGAGAGCATGGAGTTATTTGCAGACTGAGCAGGGAGCACACTGTGCTTAGTGGGAGCCCAGGGTTCAACGACACTGAATGAGCCAAAGGGCTAGATTTTTGGCGGAGCACTGGCAGCCAGTGCAGAGGCACAGATGTGGGTCTCCTACTCCCTTATGCTGAGATTTTGGGTGGCACTGAAAAGAATGAATATTAGTTGAGCAGGAAAACAAATGTATGGAATCTAATGGCACCTCATAGCCTATCTGATAATGAAACACCAATGCTTTCCTCCAAGACTGCCCCAAAGCCAGGAGACCCCAGTGTCCCATGTCTCTGGCTCTGCAATTTGTGGCTTGTAGGGTCTTTAGCAGGTGGCTGACCAGGCTCTGGGCTCCTCACCCCTTCCCTGTCCCCACTGCAGGGTGGGCTGCCAGAGGTCTGGAGGTGCTGCCTGCAGCTTAAGATTTCTGCCTTGGGCTCTGCGTGATTTAGGTCTCAAGTCTGCAAGCTCTGCCTGTTCGAGGTTTCCCAGCATCATCTCGAATTAACCCTAACCCAGGAGTAATGGCAGAGGGCTGTTAATCTTCCTCGAGTGGACCGTTTGTGGACAAAAATATGGTCTCCTCTCGAAGCAAGGCGATTTTCCAAGGCAGGGCTGTAGAGGACCGATAAGCAAGCAGGCAATCTCCCAGCTACAGATATGAGCCACCCCAGGGGGCTGACGGTGGGAATCCCGCGACAGATTAAGTTGCAGATGTTTGCAAAGAGCAGTACCTGTGCTGTTCACCTTGAGGGGAAACGAAGCAGAGAGCGACCCCGCCTTCCTGGAAATAAAAACACCTGTGGTGTGCCACCAGGGAAGGATGAGCAAATTGGGGGGAGTGTGGGCTGGAGAAGGTATTAAAAACTATGTGTTTTCATGTCCAGGTGCACTGTTGGGTGCCTGCACAGGGTCAGAACGGAGACCCAGAAGGCCCTCCTGGGGAAAAGGCAGGCTTAAACCATAGGGAGGTCCATGGAGTCAGTACACAGTCCAGAAGAGATTGTGAAATAGCAATTTGATTTCCCAAGGAGGTTTTACTGAATTGCTTCCTCACACAAAATTGCACTGAGAAACTCCAAGCCAGGGCAGCACCTGGAGCCTTCTGAGGCTCTTAAGACTTAAATTGCTCTGGGAACAGCTTCAAGTGGGACCAAACACTGCAGCCTTATGAGTATCCAGAATGGAAGATCTCAACCATTTCTGTGAGAGCTGGAGGCCAACTCTCTGAAAAGCCCTCTGAAATTTCCTCAGCATGTCAAAAACTATAGCTGCCTTTGGTATTTAAGGAGTTTTCCCCACCAGTGAAGCTTCTCCTAGACTTCTCAGTAGTACAGGTGACATCAATATCCTTGTGGTGCCAAAGCAGATTCTGACTGCAAGGGGCAGTGACAGGTTTGGAGGCAAAGAGCTGGAAAGGTCCATCTGAGTAGGGTGAAACAAAAGGGTCGGTGACATTAAAGGTACTTGTGATGACGACTCAGAGAATTATGGGTGGGGATCATTTCTTTTCTCTCCTCCTTCCTCAAACCCACACTCCATCTCCCTTGCCCGTTGTTTTGGGCTACAGGAGCCTCAGTTTGTCCCCATATTCATCCCCCTCCTTTCTCTTCTGAGATCTCTACTCTCTCCTTCAAGCTGCTGACCTCCTTCATCTTGAACCCCCCCTAAGAAACAGCTGTGAAAGTTCAGTTATTCAAGTTCTGCCATGTTCTGGATGGTGCCTACTCAGTGGCTGTGAGGATGCCGTGGTTTACGCAGGAAAGGGTTTTCCAGATATTCCATATTTTTGAGCTAATTTGGTTCTGCTCTAAGAATGAGTAAAGCCAAATACCGTCTGAGGCAGGTGATAGCAATTTTTGCTCAGGACTGAACTTGTGTATGTGACAGGCTGGGTCAGAATGCTGAGATATTACTGCGTTGTCTGTGTTATTCTTTATGTTGTGGCTTTTTTCCTTCTGAATTTGATTGAAAATATCACGCAAAACAACCTTTTCTGTAACCTGGTGGATTTGAACCAGAGCTGAATTTAGCTCAATGCACTCTGCATCAAATGCTACATTTGTAGTTTGTTTTAAAACTCCTCTTTGTCTTTTTACCAAGTTTCCCTTAAAGAAATAGCCATTTCAAACTGTTTTTCCAATTGCCATACCTTCTGATTGCCTGACGTTCAGGGTGAGTACATTAATAACATTCAAGATATGGTTTGCAGTTTTTCTGACATCTCAACACTCTGGAGTTTCAGCAATCAAATTTGACCTGCAGAACCTTGCACGCAAATCCCTTGAATCGATCGCGCCGCACAAAGCAAAGCCTTCTCTAGCGTTGCCGCTAAAGGGAAAAATGAAGAGTATGGTATTGGTGCTCTTTTGCTACCAGGTTCATCAAGGCAAAATCATGAGCTCACGACAGACCACATAAGTATAATGAAACTCTCAGCATTTTGATGTATAAGCCAAGACCAGTGCCTTGACCTTTCAGGGCCAGTAAAATGGATAGAGGAATTGTGGAAGAGATGTCTGTTCTTATCCCGAGTCAGGCAATGTATATAGAGATAGGGTCACTGTGTGCAAGACACACCATTCAAGATGTGTTAAGATGCTTTCCTACTGAAGTTCAGCATTTTGCTGAAACGGTAAATTTCAGGTGAAAACAAATTTCAGACATCACTGTGACAGAGTGAGCTGTGAGTCCGTGAGAGAAATCACTTTCTGTTAGTTTTGTCACCACCTACCTCTGGAAAACAAAATGATTGTCAGTAGATCAGAAAGATGAAGGTTAAAGTTAAAAAAAAGGTATGAAAGTATATGTATCTACCTTGCTTCCAGATATAGCCTCTGTCCAAGTGTTACTCATCTGATCATCTGCAGCAGAGTTTGTCGTTAGGGATTTGTGGGTTCTCAGAGACAGGGAAATTGCTCAAGTTCTAGCAGAAACAAGTGGTCAAAGCACACATTAAATCATATTGGAAACCGCTGCAAATTACTCGATTCTACAAGTTTTTCTCCTTCTTTGTGCATGCAGTAAAGTAGCACGGAATGCCGCTTATGAGGTCTACCGGTGAGAAGAAAGTACATGACTGTAGGTGTTGGATTCTTTTCTTGGTAGGGTTCATCCTCTCTTCAAATCCACAGTGATTATGTAGTGAATTAGTAGTGGCAAGGTAAAGGCAGTTTTTCTGGTGGCAAAGAAAAAGATGTGTATTGTTATTATAACTGAGAAATCGTTACATGGTAAAAGGATAGACTGTCATTTACCAACTGCTTTTTCTATTTAAGGGTCTCTCGTTCTGTTGTTCCTCTCTAACTGGGTCCAGACAAAATTGAGAGGTCGGGTCAAGGATGAAATTTCTTATTTAAAGGTCAATCAGTTGCAACTGGACTTCAATTGGGTCTGTTCTTGCAATGAGTTCTGCACAGGCAAAAGCCTGTGCTGGCTCAGAGCAGGGTTGTGTCTAGTCTTTGGGTCAGGGCAACAGGAGCAAGGGCTATCCAAAGACAATTGCTAAAGGGGAAACTTGCACGTTTTATTTCTGGGGGAGAAATAAAAAAACCCATGACTTTATAGTAAAAAACAATTCCAGTAAGCCTCATCAGAGAAGTGAAAGACAGCCTAAATATATGACCCTCAGAAAAACAGTTTGTGACTACTGGTATAATACAGGACACAAAGAAATATCCTTTTTTTCCTTCAGTCACCTCCCTCATTTGTGGGGATGTTACAGGCATTTCATGATACTAACTGAACGATTTATCAATTTGAGAATATTTTATGCCTGGTGTAAAGGAAACATTTAAAATTCATTTTTTCCTTCATCCCATAAAAAAAAATAAATCAGCAGGAATTAGTATTTTCCTATTTCTGAATTCTTTGTCACCTGTAGTTTATGTATGTCGTACTCTTTTATCCAATCCCCCTCTTTCACAGCCTTTGTATGTCATCTGCACTCAATCCAGAACAAATAGAAATATGGTGTGATCTCTTTGTCTGTGCGATTACTATTTATACTCTATCACCACGCTTTCTCCTTTTACAGCACCTGGCAAAATGGGATCCCAATCTGCTTTCACGCTGTAAAACTACTTACTACAATGTGGTAGCGACACATTTAGTTTCTAGCTGCCTGTGCACATCCAGAAGGAAGTTTTGTGTGATTCAAAGTAATATGTTACTCTTCTAGAAAAATATTGGTTTTCTCTGAAGCCAAGCCTTTTAAGGTGTTAAAATCATTACCTTTGTTCTTCGCTAACACGTAATTTTATTCTACTTATGGAAAATGACCTTTCTGCTTTATTAAGCCCATAAAAACTTGAAAGTTGCAAAACCTACTGGAAAATGTTTACACCCAACAATGCCTTTTTCTAAGTAGCAATGAAAGTGGCTGCATAGTTAGAGTCCTTATCTGATCATTTATTTAAACTCTTAACATGATTGAATTCTGTTCTGGTTTGTATTCAGGCAGCTCCTCCAAATATGTTAGAGATATCATACATTGAAATTCCAAAGTGGGTGCAGGGCTCCCTACTTTTGTTCTTCTGCACTGATAGTTTTTAAAATGAAAGCTTTAATCTGTATTATATAGGATCATTAATTTCTGCATTTTACACTTGAGCAACAGCATTCTGATTATCTGCTGCAATGAAAAATAAGCAGCCCTGCTCCTGCAGACTTAATTACTTACTGCAGGGCCCATCCCTTCCTAGTTATGGCACGCAATCTGCAAATGGGGTCAAAAACATTATTAAAAACCAAATTACCCACTGGATGGAGAAAACAAACATGCAAGTGTGACCTGGAGGACCTCACCAACACAGGAGGCAATCCTAGCTGTGCACATTACACAGCTCTACAGAATCTGCTAAGGAGCTCTGTTCTCAGACAGCAAAATAAGCAGCCAAATGAGCTCATCGCACAAGATAGCCATGCATGCTATCGTGGTATAAAGTATTTTTACAAATGGGGGAGGTGAGTGATGTAAAAATACACCAATGCACTTTAGAAAACACGCCTGCTGATTAGGTGCCTGGATAGTGTGAATTTTCTAGAAAATCTGGCTTTGGCAGCAAGGACCAGGAACATGTCCCTAAAAATCTGTGTGGCCCTCGTGAAAATTAAGCTCCATTTGCCAGATCCTTCTAAAAGTGTCTTTCAGCCTTGAAGAAAGTTATGAACAGACTTCCAATAAATTAAATATATTGCATCTACCATTCTTTAAAAATAGCGCTGCTTGCATTTAAGAGTAAGCAGTAGAAACTATGAAGGATTTGGGAGATTTTAAAAGTTAATAAAATGCATTAGTGCTTACAGAAACACATGAAAATGGAACAGAAAACACAACCGAGTCCTTTGAAAAAATAATAACCTATTTGTTTAAACATAGTGTGGAAGAACATGGCATAATATTTATACGATTTCCTTAGCTGAATGGATGAAAAAATGGATCTGAGATAAAATTTTCTGTGTCTAAAAGTCTAATGGATGGTAATAGACTTGTAAACTATAAATGAAATGCTGATCTATTTATATTAACAGAGATACAGTACTTACTGGCAATATTTATAGCAATAGTATGTTGATCTAATTTATAAGACAATGGGCCAAGGAATCTATTGTTTTGAAATCGCATAAAAGCAATAATAAAACAAAACAATAAAATATTTAAAGTGCATACAAGGAAAATAAGTCCATAAAACACACAGTTAACATTAAAAGATCATTCAGTACCATTTTGAATTTGTCTACTTGAATACATTGTATTTAATTAATTGTAAGCACTGAAAATTGCTGAAACTTAAAAATACGATTCAGTCCCGCACATAATAGTATAATATTTTTTCTATGAAATAAAAACATTATAAATTATAAATAATAAAACTCCAGGAAAATGATCAGGTTACGACAAAGCAGTAGTAAGTTATCAACATGAAAAAATAGGAGAGATTCAGACATTATATAATTATGTAGATATCAAGAGCAATTCCATAGTAAAGTTTGCGCTGTAATTTAAACTTCAAGCAGTATTAAATTTTTAAAATTTGCATTTGCTGAATTCCCTCTGCAAGTCCAGCAGAATTAATCTTCCCAGGGTAGGATATTTTTTTTTTTCCCTTTAATCACCTACTAATGTTTTTCTATGACCCTGTGCCACTGGGTTGCTGCTCTGCTTTCCTAACAAGCCCATCTGGATAGTTCCCCATCATCCGGATTTTTTCCTCAGTGGATTGATATTTCAGCCAGAAGCCACACGGGCATTTTACTGTTGAAATCAGAAGGGTTTGAGCTCTTTATGCTGGAGGCTTTGGAGCTGTGGGCTCCCTCTTCTTTATTTTCTGGTGCTTCATGGCTGTTTCCCAAGCTCACTGGTGGCATCAGACATACTGGTGAGCCCCAGAAAGGCTGGTGATGATGAAGGGAAGGATAGGGGTTCAGATGAAGAGCTGGGGGAGACCTGCAGTGCTTCAGCCCTCCAAGGGGTGGCACAGGGAGTTTAGAGAAGGAAAAATACTCCTGAAGGTGGATTTTGGAAAAAAATGGGAATTTGTTAGAGGGTTGGGAGGACTGGAAGGACTAGCAGGACTAAGAGTGTCTTGTGGTGGAGGGGTGAGGATGGTCTCACTGTGCACGTAGTCAAGGAATTGGAGAATCATGGAATCATAGAATAGTTGGAATTGGTAAGGACCTTAAAGATGATTGATTTACAACCCCTATGCTGGGGGTGTGTGTGTGCAGGGACATGCCATGCAGGGACACCTCCCACCACACCAGGTTGCTCAAAGCCCCATCCAGCCTGGCCTTGAACCCCTCCAGGGATGGGGCAGCCACAGCTTCTCTGGGCAACCTGTTCCAGTGTCTCACTGCCCTCACAGGAAAGGAAATCTGATATCAGGGAGCTAGATCTTTGCTTAGGGGCTGAGGAAGAGAAAAGCCCAACTGCACCTAAGCAAGATAAAGACATGTTTGCAGCTTCCTCTGCTCTGTGGATCCACTTGGCAGCCGGGTCCCCCACAGCCTGGCTCAAAATCTCTTGGCTGCATCAGCCCTGTGTGCAGAACATCAGAGTGGGCCTAGCTTGAGGGGCTCATCTCACTGAATGGATGAGTTGGCAGCTGAATATGAGCCAGCAGTGTGCCCAGGTGGCCAAGGTGGCCAACAGCATCCTGGCCTGTATCACGAACAGTGTGGCCAGCAGGACTAGGGAAGTGACTGTCCCACCATACTTGTCACTGCTCAGGCCTCACCTCCAGTGCTGTGTTCCAATTTTGGGTACCTCATTTCAAGACATTGAGGTGCCGGACTGGGTCCAGAGAAGGGCAATGAAGCTGGTGAGACGTCTGGAGGTCTGGAGAAGCCTCATGAGGAGTAGCTGAGGGAGCTGGGGTTGTTCAGCCTGGAGAAAAGGAGACTGAGGGGAGACCTTCTCGCTCTCTACAACTACCTGAAAGTAGAGTGTAGAGAGGTGGGGATCAGCTTCTTCTCCCAAGGAACAGGCAATAGAACAAGAGGAAATGCCCTCAAGTTGCATCAGGGAGGTTTAGATTGGATATTAAGTAAGACTTTTTCACCAAAAGGGTTATTAAGCATTGGAACAGGCTGCCCAGGGATGTGATGGAATCACCATCCTGGAGATATTTAAAAGATCGGTAGATGCTGTGCTTAAGGAGATGGTTTAGTGGTGGTTTTATCAGTGTTAGGTTGATAGTTGGACTCAAAGATCTTAAAGGTCCTTTGCAACACAGACAGTTCTGTGATTCCATAAATCTGTGGTGCCTGAGACCCTGCTCTGGCTGTGGGGAGTTGGAAGCTCCAAACCCTCATCTCCTCCTGCCTCTTATGAATGGCTTCCTGAGGGGATTGCTGCTGGTTGGCCAGAATCAATGTCTGCTGGTTGGAGTCTGAGGGCAGAGGTGGTACCATGGCTGGGATTTCACCTCTGCTGTCCTCCCTGCCCTGCCATGGCTGGGGACAGCATGCCTTGGGCGCTGCTGGAGAGCCCCTTCTCGGCGAGCTCCTACATCCCCACCTGCTTCTGCTCATGAATCCCTGACATCAGAATGAAAATGCAACAGCCCTGTCAGGCCACTGAGTTGGGGATGACGAGAAACATTTCAGCAATACCAGATGATCAGTGCAACAAACTTGGTAATTGACAACGCACTCTCTATTTTTATTTGCCCTGATGTGAATTGTTGTTGCAAGAGCAGCCGCTCAAGGAGAAAGCCTGAAGTCCTGTTCTTGCCGTTGTTACAAATATTACTTGCCTAAATATTTTTGCAATATTCAGTCCTGTCGGGTCAGTGTCTGAATTTGCAGGCCAATACCTGATATTCCCTTTCATATTCCCAAGGCCAAGAAAACTGCAAAGCCAGAAGGTAAAAGAAATGAAAGCAGCCTATCACCAACACCTTGCCACGTGCTCCAGGAGGAGTTAAATCAAATCACAACATTTCCTTAACATTTTGCACAATGACCGTAGAGGCTTTGTTTACCCTTTCCATCTCAAAATATTCCTGGAGCAAAATGCACGGCAGTGGCTGCAAAGACAGGTCCTGCCATAGCAGCGTGGAATGAGTATTGAGGCCCCAGATTTTTAACTCTTTGAGGGAAAAGTGGGAGGAGAAAAAAACTTTTCTTTTACGTTCCCCTGGAGGACTTCCAAACTTACCTTGGCAGGGAGAACCAAAGGCAACCTGACTTCTCTGCTCCTTCAGTGCAAGCCAGTTGTTTCTCATTTCCTTCCTTCAGCAGAACTGGGGGTTCTCTGCTTTGTTCAAGTCTTCCAACTCTCTCACAGATCCTCTTATTGCCAGCCCCTGAGATTTTTTCCCTCAGCCTCTAGACCAGTTTAGCTCCATTTCCATTCTCCTTGCTGTGGCTTCTTTAAATATGTAGCAGTTTCTCCCTAAATTCCCAAAGGAAATATTAGTGCCTTTGCTGAGAAAAGCTGATTTTTATTGGCCAGTTAGAAATCATTCACAGTTGTGGTTTTTCTTGTGTGTGTCTTACTGTCTGCATGCCATTTCAGCTGCATTATAAATGGTTCACTATCTTGCAGTTTTAAATTGTGTGTTGGCCCATTTTAAAAGTTTGTAAAATGACAGTGGCTCATTTCAGTTATCGGCTACCCCTTAGGTGAACCTCTTCGAGAGCTATGCTGTTTTTCAGGTAGAATTGAAATTATGTGCAGAAAGCCTCCATGTTTCTGATCGCACAGCATCAAAAGACCCGATTTTTGTCACTAATCACATGAATGTTAGCCTTTCTTCTGAAACACAGGGCTCTACAAATCTGAAGAGATGAGTATCTGAGCTTTCAGAATCAATTAAAAAAAGCCAAAATATTTTTTTTTTTGTAACACAAAAAGCGTCACAACTTAAACATTTTAGGAAAAGGAAGAGGGATGCACAACTATGGAGGAGAGGAGGTGCTAATCTTGCAGTTTGTAAAGAAGTGAATTATGGTTTGTAAACACTCGCAGTCAATAAGCTCTTCTCATGTATGAAAAATGATGCTGAATGCACATAAACAAGGAGGAGCAAAGCTGTATGGAAACACTGGCTGGTATGTTTTACTTAATGGTGCATGCTCGGTGTTTTATTTTACACAGAAATTCTTCTTTTCTCTTTTCCTTTCTCTTTATTCTTCTTGTGGCCAACCTGGACTCATATTGGATTTATTGGCTTCTTGCGCCACCAATAAGATGCTCTGTGGTACCTGGTGGGTTGCCTCCTCAGGCATGCCACTCCTAGAATGAAAGCTCAGCAAACAGCACCGAGGCAGACACACCAAGAGACGGGGGATCTGAACACAGCTCCAGGGAGCAAGAAGACGTGATTCATTCACAGCCAGTGACAGATCAATGGATTTTGTAAAACTGAGGGTACGGGGATTACTCCTCTCTCTGGCATGCCTGACACCATTTTCAATGATAAAATAGGCCTGCTGTCCTTTGAATAAAATCCTCATTAAAATATAAGACAACTCCCAGCTGGACTAAGCCAGGCTTGGGTTTAAAACCTGTACAAATAGTGCAACAGGGTCATTTCATTCTGATTTACTCTGAATTTTGTATTGAGTGATTTCTCAGCCCCTGCAATGTCTACCATTTTTGTTTAAATAATCTTAATTAGAAATTACTTCCTCTCCAGCCCATTTTCTTTGTCATCCTGTGCTGTGACAACTGAAGAAATGCAGTTTCAAGACCTGGGGCCAGAGGGGTAGAAGAGGTGAATGAATTCTGCAGGAAGGTTTTGTTTAATGCCATGTTTATAAGGGACAGTGTTTATGACAAATCAATTAACTGAGGTGTTTTGAAAAGCTGTAGGAACAACGTCCAAGGACTGAACAAATTTTTTTTGTTGAGGTTTAGAAGAAAAATTACCCCTTGGAAAGCTAAAATTACTTCACTGAAAGAATCGAGCAACACTGATCTGATTTCAGAAATCCATTTGGTATTTGCATTAATGTCTTCTAACAAGACAGGTTTTTTCTTTCTTCTTAAGCTGTAAAGTAAAGCCAACTGAAACGAACTTCTGAAGTACATTTATGAAGTTAAATATTTGTGAGTCATGGTAGACTCAAAATTAAAAAATAATGTGACCAACTTACATAAAAGATAAATTAGACCCATCCTAGCAATTAAGAGAATTTCTTTTACCAACATAATGTTTAAAAGTAAAAGGACTGTTAAAAGCAGTGTATATTTTAAGCTAATATTTTCAGAATACTTTCAAATTTTTCAGACCATTAGATAAACATAATATGTGAAATGAGATGATGAACATCGCAAAGTGCTTGTCTATACACTGCCATAGAATGGACCTAAATAAATTGTCAATAGATACAGAATGCAAATGGAAGCAAATACTGATAAAGACAAAACCATGCATGTCAACAGCACTGTTAAAACCAGTGTGCTTAATTAAAAAAAGTGAAGTCAATTAAAATCTAAACAACAGTGCAGCATGTACAAATGCTGGAGTAATCATTAGGCCTTGCTGAATAACGGAGGAGTATAGAAATTTTTTTTAAAAGTGAAACAGCAGGGGTGATACATTACACAAAGCAACAATCTACAACAATATGACAATTGAATTACTTCAGCCCCATTAGGCAGGTGCAGAAGAATAATTAACATGAATTTCTTCAATGGAAAGAAAAAAAATAAACTTTTGTCTAGTACAAACTGCTATTTTTTCCCTCCAAAATGATGAGAAAATATGACAATGAGCAGACGGATTAAAATGAAACCTTTATACTCATCCTCTCTGTGAGACTGGTTAATCATGGGGTAAAATATGTACACATAGTCTGACAACGTTAAAACAGACCACCATAGCCCATGTCAGCTTGTGATCTTCTGCTGAGACATAAGCATTGATTGCTCAGATTAAAAATAAAATATAAAAGGTAATAGGTTTTGAATTTTTAAAGTCTTTCTGAGGTATTCAGTCAAGCCTTGGGTTGCATTCAGTATCTGTTTTTCCATATCAAATTCAAAACAAATATGTGACCTTCAATTTCAGTCCAAGCCACAATTGTTCTCTAGAATGACAAGAGTGAAGAAACTTCATGATATCTCAGAAACGGTAAGCTGCTTCTTAAATTCCAATTGCTTCTCCAACATTTTTCCCTTTGGAGTTCTACTAGAATAATTCTATTTAGTTCTTTTGAAAGAGATTGATTTGGAGACAGACAGCCATACAGTTTACTGATGAACATTTCATTTTCTTCATTTAGAATTAAAGAACTGGGTAGACACTAGCACTGGTCGTGTTAGAAATATATTAATTACAGATATGGACAGGAGATCTCACGTTAGATGGAGTTAGCGCATCTTAAGAAACTGCTGCTCTGCAGCCAGAGAAACTGCAGAAGAATTAATGCTCATTTTATGAGAGAGGTTCCGTGCTCCGGTAGCTTTAACTAAGCCATTTTACATTTTATGTAAAAGCCTGTGAGGGGTTGAAGAGCCCCACGTCTCTCAGTTTGTCTTGTCCATACCATTACCCACCCGCCCTCTTTGCCCATGGTCCTTGGGCATCTGGTGGGCTACCAGACTATACCAGTCTGCTGCTGCCACTCTCCAGCCTTAACTCAGCTACCATCTACTAGTGTATGTTGAAGCTGATGAAGGAGAAGACCTACTTAATGCATTCTGCCATATGACCAATTTCACATGGAATATGAGAACCTTTGGGCAGGGCCTTCCCCTTTTGATAGACTCTCTTCTCTGAAGTCGCTGTCTTGATCTTTCTTGATTAGAAAGTAATACTTGCTGGCTTACTTTCCAGCTTTATTTATGGCTTTTTAAGGATAAAAATTATGAAAGTATCTCTCCCATGATCCTACTGTGAGTGTGCAGCTTCTGAGGTGGACAGGTTTGATTCCCATTTAATAAAGAAGGGAATCGAATACACATCTCATTTCCAACCCATGCGAGATGAACCTTCTGAGATTAGCTTAATTATTGTGATGAAGGAGAAACAGCACCTGGGTGGGAGATAATACATCTCTGCAGTGTTATTTTCGTTGGTTTCTTTTGGGAGATCTCTGTCTGGAGGTGGAATGAAAAACAGAGGGTGAAAAACAGAGGGTCCATATACAAACAAATGGGTGAACATCAGGCCTACTCCTGGGTTACTCTTCCTAGTGCCAAATATTAGGATACCACTGCTGCTATCAGACAATGCTAGATTGACACACAAAGTCTGTATTTGTCTAATCAACATTAAATTCTAACTTGTACAAAACGTGTGAATTCATATCCATGGTAACCATTTTTTGCCTTCATCATATGAGGGACATTTGTTGTGGTACCCTAAGCATCATACTTAAGAGATGAACTGCATTCAAGTTATCTGTGAACACCATGTCCTTCCTTCCTCATTTCCCACCCCTATTTAATTTTGAGAATAATAAAAAGGCTTTTTAAAACTGGTACAGAATGAATAATCTCCCAAATATTTACTCCCATTAAAAGTAGATGCTTCTTTGTTTCTATGAATATTTTTCAAGTGACAATGCTTTCAGCTGGTTCACTTATAAAAAAGACTGCAAACATTCCTGAAGGAATTGGCAGCTTTTATTCACAAGAGAGTATTCTCTGGAAGAGAAGGGAAGTGTTTGGTGAATCCTCTTTCTTGCCTACCCTCAGCAGTTATCTCTGCACGTAAAGAGGCTGGATGAGCCCCGAAGGTGGTAGGAATGTTTGTCCGTCTATGAGCATGTTAGAAATGCCAAGTCAGTGTGACTAATGGATAAGACAGAAAGCAAAGCCGGTGATCTAAGATGAATAGAAGCATTAGAGGAAAAACAGGAATGCAAATCTCACATTGTTAGAAACACAGACCTTACGTCTGCTCCAGAGTTTTGTTTCATCAGCTCTTATAGCTCATGGGCTTCTTCCCTGTAAGGAATAATTGTAAAATCTGCAAAAAATGGGAGAGGTAGAGCTTGTAGAAGCTGATGTCTGTTTTCAAAGTTGCTTGATGGAAGCTGCTAAGCAATACTGAAAAAGCTGGCAGGAATCCCAGAGTTCGGAGGGAATTTCCACGTGCTGACTCAGACATGAATTATGAGCTCACTGGAGTCCTGCACCTGATCCTACCGAGGTTACGAAATCTGGAAGCAAGACTGAATTCAAGGTTAACTTCTGAAATTCTTAACAGTACACACAGAAGTCGCAAAAGGAAGAGTGATGGATGTAAACACATAGTATATGGCTCACTGTCCTATAAAGTATTGCTCTGAGGAATGATTACAGAGACAGCTGAACATTAAGTCAAGAGACATCATCTGGTTATGCAGACAGCAAAATCCTTGCCCTCTCAAATTGACAAAACAGATTAACTGGTGCTTAGTCAGCCTCAAAGATCCAGCCACGATCAAAATATGCTACTGCTGGAAATACTTTACATACAGAAGAGAGTATTGATGGCCTTTAAAGGCTTGCCTTTTACCAGACTGTCTTACTTCTTCACATGCTACTTTTAGCTACCAAATGTCTGTACTTACATTTCAGTATGGAAGTTAAATCTCTTAACGAGGTTTTTATATATAAGTCCAGAATTACTGATGAGAAATCATTTTCCAAACAATTCTAGTAAAAAAGGAAACTCTGGATTCCAGTGTAGATTCAGAAGTAAGATGATATTTCTGAAAGAGGAGGCTATGCAGAGCCTATCCCAGCCCCTGGGAGAGCAATTTAATCGAGCTGCAGGGCAATAACGGGAAGAGACCCTTCTTTAACTAATGCTTACGTATTCCTATGGGAAACTTGCAGACAAATTCTCACAATCCAGCTTTTTCTATTTCCCTTTTCATTGGCGAGACAAGTTCTGAAGACCTGCTTGCCAGTTATATTTTTATTACCCAGTAATACTTTAAAACATTTTAACTTCTCTATTTGTATGGGAAACATCATCTCCCTCCTTCCAAAATATCTGAAAACTTATCATCAACCACAACATCTGCTATTCAGAATCTTGTTGGCAGTGTTTGTGTCTAGAACAAATAAAACAATTCAGAAAAAAATCATTTGATAAAATTAGTCTCTGTCCACTGTGGCTCATCAAATGCAGCATGATTTTCTCAAACTTCTCATTGATTTGAAAGTTTTGTGAAAAACACCCTGCACAGAGTTCGTAGTCTTTCAATCATTTCTCAGCAATCTCTTCCAAGCACTCAGTTTTCAACATCAAGCTTATGATTGGATATAAAGCAGAAAGATTGCTGAGACTGATTAGAACCTCTTCCCAGGACTAACACTTGCGATTACAAATTGGAACTGGTTTCTCTCTGTTAATTTTTTCCCCTTTTTTTTTGCTATTAAAAAGATTCAAATAAGATCTAGGAAGTCTAATAAGCCATTGATTACAGACATGTTGTGATAAAATGATTTTGTTGTTATGGGCAAGGTTTTCAGAAGCAAAGTAAAGTTTTTATCCATTGAGGTCAATGACAAAATTCTGTTTGGACTCAGTGAGAGTGGCATTTTAAACGCTGCCAAGTACTTTCCAGAATCAATGAATTTCTTTAGAAAGAGGGAGAAAGATTTAACAAGTGGCAGCTTTCAAAAAATCCCAGGAAAGTGCTATTGTATGCTTTATATTGCACACTGAGAAAGGCAAATATCTATTTTCTTTTCTGAAATTGCACTTATCTTACACATAATAATAGCTAGTTTAAAACCAAACCAAAATTGCATTGAAATATATAGCTTTTATTTCATTTGTTTATTTCAACTTCCATGCCCTTTAGCTTTAACGTCATTTTCTTTTCACTGAGCTACTTGAATTTTATTAACATTTCTTTTTACTTGGTGCTAAAATATTTGTGTTGACATAATTAGATCTTATGGTCATGAAATAACACTTATTCAGCTGAATATTCAGCATTTATTCAGTACACGTCCTGTTTCATTAACAATCTCTAACCCACAGCTCATCCTCTCCACTGACAGAAAGCAGAGTTCATGAAATTTGCAGTAAATTTTCTGTGAATGAAACCCACTGAAAACAGTATGGTTTTTGATAGCAATTGTACTCCCTGAAGGGAAAGGAATTTTCTGCCCAATTTTGGGTGATAGCCTTGGGGTTTTTGCTTATAAACCAGAAATTATAATCTTAATTTTTTTGGAGTTAAAATTCAGATCAGACTTTCTTCCTAGAATTAGAGACCGCATTATTTTCACACAAGGCTGGAGTTACGTACCAGCAGATTCACGCAATTTCTAGCAAACACTTAAGTGACAGCAGGCTCGTACTTTAAACACAAGGTTTTGAGGGATAAGTAGTTCTGTGTGGACAGGAAACTGGTGTAAACCACGGGGACCTGCCCTATCATGAGCAGAATCCCAGAAAACATTTCTGCAAGATACTTCTAAGACTTACTCCAGTATGAAGCAGTTACTTGTGAGTCATGTCCTCATGTGGCATAGGTGACATACCGTAACAAGCTAACTTGTACCTAACAAGACCCTTTTTCAGTCACCTCAACTCCTTTACCAGCTTTCAAGATCTAGACCTGCCCACATGCATGTGAGGAAGAGAAAGCTGCAGCTCGGAGGGCCACGAAGATGACCAGAGGGATGGAGCACCTCTCCTATGAAGACAGGCTGAGAGAGCTGGGGCTGTTCAGCCTGGAGAAGTCAAGGCTCTGGGGAGACCTTATTGCAGCTTTCTAGTATCTGAAGGGAGCTACAGGAGAGATGGAGAGGGACTCGTTGTCAGGAAGAGTAGTGATAGGACAAGGGGTAATGGTTTTAAATTAGAAGAAGGGAGATTTAGATTGGATCTTTGGAAGAAATTCTTTGCTGTGAGGGTGGTGAGCCACTGGAACAGGTTGCCCAGAGAAGTTGTGGATGCCCCATCCCTGGAGGGGTTCAAGGCCAGGCTGGATGGGGCTTGGAGCAGCCTGTTCTGGTGGGAAGTGTCATGGGGGGTTGGAACTGGATGATCTTTAAGGTCTGTTCCAAATCTAACCATTCTGTGATTCTACCATTCTGTGATTCAGATCAGCTGGGTGGCCATTTGTGGATTTTAGGAGAGGGAGACAATGCTTGTGTGGATATAAACACAGTAAGAGTTCAGTCTTCAGCAGGCAACTTGCTCAATTTCTGATGTAGGTTTGTGCAAATTAACAGGGGACTTTGTGATTTTGGGCTCAGGGAGTTATCTCTCTAAAGGTCTGTAAAACGCAAGAAAGAGAAACTCTGATATAGAATAAGCTTCTGGTTTAAAGGAGTACACTTCTCAGTGTGAAAGCCCTCTTTGTTCCTCTAAGATAAGCAAAAACTTACAATTAATTGGGAAGGAAAAAAATAGTACAGGGAGCGTAGCTTAACTTAGCTGTGAGATTGTGGTAGAGCACATCTACAGAGTATTTTTTCAGACAGATTTGATCTCTCCCTACTCGCTCCCTGAGCCAACTGCAAAACCCAAATCTCCGTATTGGCAGACATGTAGCCGTAGTCCTCACAGCACTCATTCTAAACTAATAAGTCTGGCAGAGGGAGAGAGTATATTAGCTCATTCTTAGTTCCAGCAGCTACCCAGAAGGCATTACAACACACTTGAGATATATCTCATACAAGCTGCTGATATGCCCACACGGCAGAGGAGTGACTGCAGTGTGCTGTAGGGACACCTCAGTGCACCGGGAGCTGTGACAGCTCAAAGTGAGGTATTATACTTTACAGCCCAAGCAGACTATTACTGAGTTAAAGCTGGTTTAGCTGTAGCTCCCGTGGTCAAACCTATGAAAAGAGTCCAGGTTCTTCCCCCCAAAATAAATCAGTAATCTCAGGGCAGCATATATGTTTTCTATTCCTGAGCTCAACAAGCCCTGTTTTAGCCTCAGGTATCTCTGAGCATTTCCTGGGTGCAGAGTTCATGTGATATAACTTCTAAAGAGCTCCTTGCTTACAGTCTCCCAGGTCAGAAAAAAACAAACCTGGAGGAGTGGGATGAGCTAGAAGAAAGCGTAACACATGGTCAGAGGAGAGGAAGTGGCCCTTTGATGTCCCTAGCATTAAGTTAAAGAAGACAGCACACTTCAGAAGCTGAGAAATACAAATGTTTTCAGCCACGACAGGCTGAGAGGGAGCTGTCGGCTGAGATCAGGAGGATCCTGATCCTGATTCCTGAGTCACCAGCAGGGTCACCAGTGCTTTAGTGAGGAGCTTTGTTTACTCCTTGCAGAGATAGAGGCTGTGGACGCTGGGGCAGAGAACATCCCTGCTGCAAGGGATGTTCTGTGCAGCCAAAAAGGCCAGTGGCATCCTGGGCTGTATCAAGAGCAGCACAGCCAGTGCATCAAGGGGAGTGATCATTCCTCTCTTCTTGCTGTTCTTTAGATGATACCTAGAGTACTGTGTCCAGTTTGGGGCTAGCTGGTATGAGAAAAACATTGATCAAATAGGGCAAGTTCAGTGGCGGGCCACCAAGATGGTCAGAGGCTGATGCACTTGTCCTACAGAGTAGATTCCAATGGACTTGTTTTGTCCTGGAGAAGAAAAGGTTCTGGGCCAACTTAAGCAGGACCTTCAAGTACACAGAGGTCACCAGAAAGGCAGTCAGGCTGCTCACAGCAGTGTGTGGCAGGAAGAAAAAATGGCAGTGAGCATACATTTATATAAGACCGGCTTAGATTAGTTATAAAGAAAGTCTTTTTCACCCTGGAGACAGCCCAGCTGTGGAAGAGGCAGTCTGGGGGCTCCACTCAACCTCCTCACTTAGAAGTTTGCAACAGCCAACTAGATAAAGCCTTGAGCCACGTGTTCTGATCTCATAACGGAGCCTGCTCTGAACAGGAGGTTGGACTGAAGACCTCCAGAGGTCCCTTCCAATCTCTCTTACTCTGCGGTGATATTTCTTCAACTTTTTTGAAGAGTTTTATTTTGAGGGAGATTAAAGGCTACTTCACCAAAGCATGCACACTGCTCAGGCCTTTAGGAGGCTCCTAAAAACTCTCCTAAAGGCAGCAACTGTAATCAGACATATTTTGATCAAAATATTAGCCAAAATAACCTGATTGCTTCATTCATTATTTACTGTGAGGTAACACTAGATCTTTGCATGAGTTTCATTCTTCCTTCCATGGCAGATGTCTTTTTTTCTCAGGCCTTTGTCCCTGTTTAGTTTCCCAAATGCATTTTCCTTCTCCTCCCAGATTTTTTCCTTTGTTCCCAAGCTCCTGTTACATGAAGATATAACTTATTTTAGCAGAATTCTTCATATTAGACCCTGATTCAAAAATACACATAAGGGCAGGAACTGGGTGGATTACCAAACACCAGCTGCTCAGGAGCAACTCATTGTGTACTCTTAGCCCATTGCAAACTTTGTAAGAAGCCTATTAATTTATGTTTCTTACATCAGTGTGTAAGTTGAAGTCTTGCTTCACCCTTTTCATGAATAACAGAGTGAGCACTGGTGTTCAGAAGATAAGTATTAACACTTTAGGGCAAAACTACTTGCTTTGTGTTTCTGTTTTTGTTGGTTTTTTTTCTCTCAGGTTAGAACAGAACATCTCAAAACAGGCCAGTCTGGTATATATTCAACTGGGAGTCAAGGAAGACATTTCTTCTGACCTTAGTGTCTTCTTGAGAATGAAATACAGTTGGTAGACTCAGCCTTATTAATTGGGAAATTTATGTACTTACAATGTTTCTAACTTCATTTATCGTGGCATGCTACCTTCATGCACAATACTCTCACGTGTATTGTACAACATCAGAATAAGCTGCATGTCAAATCTTTGAGCAGTCCAAGTAGAACCTGTTTGGAACATTCAACTGTGTTAAACCTGTGAATAATTAAAGAAAGAAAAAGGTAGTTTGACCTGGGGCAGGGAGCAGGGAACTGACTTAAGAAATGCTTGGGGAAGCTGACTGTAAAATGGTGTCCTATTTTAAAAAAATTGAGTCATGAATCTCTTTCTCTCAATATAACACCAGGGAAAAAATTATAGATGCTTCACCTGGTCATTCTTTCTTCTTTATATCTACTCTAAAATTTTCTCTTGTGCTGTCTAAAATGGATCCAAGTATCTCTGCAGCACAGTTCTGGTCACCTGCAGCTGGCTACAAAGAGGACTTGATCACATCACTTTTGTTCAGTATAACTAAAAACTGTCTCTAGATCTTGTTGAAATTGGCATTTTCAAAGGAATTTAAAGGATTAAAGCTTCTATAGCTGATGGACTTTTATTGGCAATAACAGCATTGGGTTTTGGAGGGATTTATTTTGAGAATACAAGTCTGGAATTCTTCAGCTCCCACATCATAGCTGTGCTCAAAAATAAGACCTTTTTTTTTTTTTTTTTTTTTTTTTAACAGGAAAATGAGTCATTATTACTTTTAATTGCTAAAAATGCACATGTACCATGAAATGAACTTTTCCTTTCTTCTCAGTTAGACCCACAGGTACAGCCAAGACCCATTTGCCTTTAGACTGAGATGTTGGTGTGTATTATTCTGCCTGCACAATTATATTTAGCTACTTCTCATTCATCCTCATTGGCTTTAGTTAACTTGCTAAATGCAGTTGAAGTCAAATTATCAGTTGCCTGGATGTCTTGATCAGCCTAACTGAAACTCTACATAATGCATGCTGTTTAGTCAGCTGGCCAAAAGGTATCCTCTGCTATTTCTTTTACTTTGGTTTGAATGAAATGAACTGAATTTTATAAGCAGGATATTAACTAGGAAGTATTCACAGGTCACTTGTCAAAAAGCTTAGCAAAAGGCGATCTCCTGGGCTGCAGCTTAATGCTTGATAGCATTGCTTGTCTTATATTGCATGGGATTATGTGGATAGCTTGAAAATGCAGTTATAAGGTTGGAGGTGCAGAGTGATACTACTTCTAGATCACATCTTCAGTCCTTGTTTGAGCAATGGTGGTATAAAGCACTTAAGAAAGCAAATAAATGCTTTAGTCCGAGTTGCTTTAGGCCAACAATGGACTAGATCATCTCTAGAGGTCCCTTCCAACTCTGACAATTCCGTGATCCCATGAAATAGGTGAGCACTCCCCTACATAAAAGTGACTACCTTAGAAACAGTTAAAGCAATCAACAATAACTTACTTTTACTCTCAATCAGTGATAAATTTATCCATTACCAGCTGTAGGGAGAGTTTCCTAACTGCTCAATTTTAGAGGTCATAATTTAGAGCAGCCCCTCAACTGTCCTGACCTGTGCTAGCCTGACTCTCTTTGGCTTCTGCTCAGCGTTCCCCACTAATTAGCTAAAACAGATCATCATCCACCTCACAGTCTTGCATATATCCTATTCCAAAAACCGTTAATTCTACCTATAAAGGGCTAAGGTGGCTATCAGTGTCAAGATGCAGGTCCAGATGCATGAAACGCTAAAACATTTCCTTTGCTAAGCCTGCATCTGAAAGTCCTGTGGAGTCACAACAAGGTGGAGTCACACGTGCTTTAAGGACACCCCTCATTAAGGCAGTGATTAACAGATCTATATCTTACCCCCTTTGTCTACTCTAAGTCAAGATTTGGTTTAGTCTAAGGTTCTGGTCATGAATTCTGAGGCATTGCATGGACAAGCCAAGAGGTGGAGGTAGCAAAGGAATGGTCATCTGTCTTCTGCAGTGGAGTTCTGCAAAATAGGCACAGCAGAAGTCAGTCAATCTCATGGTAAGCAGTGAGGAGGATGGGAAGACCCTTCCTGTCAGCAGACTGAAACTTGCTTGTTAGGGGATTTGAAATTAGACAAACTCAGTCAAACTGAGACTTACCTCACATGAATATTCAAAGTGAGAAACAAGATGTTGTGATGCTCTGCCTTCAGACTGATGAAGTAATAAGGTATTCAGCGAGGTAAGTCGGAGAGTATCAAACAAACATGAAGGTACCTGAGAAAGCCATGGATCAGAGGTTTGATTGTTGTTAGAGAATCTGTCTTTCAAGCTGCTTATCTGTGCTAAAAATTGGTTTGAGCACTTCGAATTGCAAGTGCCCAATCTGCATAAAGTGGAAGTAATATGCTGACAAAGTCCTGTACAGGTAGCAATCAGCATCATCCTGGATGAGCTACAATATTGCTAAGATGTTTTAAGGACGACCTGCCAGAGAAGCATTACAGTAATTAACCCTGATTGTCAGAATGCTGGGCAGGCCTGTGTCTCAGGAGCTGAAGCATTCAAATAAATAAATAAAAGAGTGCTTGATGTACATCACTGCTTAGGGACTGTGAGTCTGAAACCAGCATCCTGAGTCCATAAAGATAATAGCTTGCTCTCAATTGATGTGCATGGATGACAACAGGAACCTTTAAAGGTGATCTGCACAGGCAGGAAAAAAAGGGAGTTGTACCATTTTCACTTCTTTGTAATGACTAAGGAAGGCTTGAAAGCTTCTCTCCCCCCCTCTCTCCTCCCCATTTCACATCTTATCTGATATGCTTTCCTGGATGATTCTACAACAGACTACAGGAAAGTATAATTATGAACCCAAATTGTACCATAGAAGTAATACTGAGTTAGGAAAGAAAAGGGCTTTGGTTTCTTTAATTAAAACCATTGAACTCTGAGAGTTTTTAATCCATATTGTTGTTAGCAGCTAGTTAATTCCAAATTTATTTTTCTTAGAGGTTTACCTCTCTTTCAAGACTTGATACTTTCAATTCTACAATGGAAAGCAGAAAAAAAAATCTAAATCCATTTCTTTGGGTACTCCACAGAGATCTCTCAGAAAATAAAACAAAGCCTGATATTACCAGTATGTCTAGTTAAAAAAAGAACATAAAATAAGTGTGAAGCTGCCACTCTGTGTTGTCACACAGCAAAGCAAGGAATGATGGTAAGTGACATAATGCCATTCTCTCTGCCATCTTTGAATCTGTAAATGCTGCAACATTAAAAGATGCGTGTTTAAGCTTTTAAATGAGATCTCGTGTAAATAGCATCAATATCTGACATATTAGCATGCAAAAGTTGCTGCAGCAGCCTATTCAGCATGAGTAACTCAACAGAATTGAAAGAAACTTGGAGATCAAAAACAAGCTGCAGAAAAGAAAAAAAAAAGGACATCGCACAAAAATATACAGAAACCAAAGGGCTGGGGTTTTCTGGCAAATTAAACTCTCATCTGGTATCTCACAAATCAAGATTGGTTTGGGGGAGCTCTTTTGTGACTAATAGTATTGCTCAGCAACAGCATTTACTACCCTAGAAGGAGAGAGAATAATCAAAGCTGACCCAAACAGCATAAGCAGATAGTCCACATGGGGGAAAATTTGAATGATTTATGATAGCCAAAGCGTTCCTTAAATCTCTCCCAAAATAAGCATCAATAGGAAAGCAGTCACAGATGGCCAAAAGATCAATCAGAAAATAACCCACAGGACGCTTAGCCCCAAAAGTAATTGATGCAGTCGTCAAATCAGTTTCTGACGGTACAGACACTTCTGTATTCAGTCTGTTCCTCCATGCTGTGGATCATTTGGCTTGTCATTCAAATCACTGCTGCCCAATACAGGCTTGTAGCAGTGATGAGGCGTTCAGGTAATTTCTGAAGTTTACTTTCCGGAGTTTATTTTCCACACACTCACAAAGATGCCAGGTGAGGACCAAGCTGCTGTTTCTGGTAATCAGGCAGTTAGATGATATTTACTTTTGAGACGTAGTACTTTCCCCAGATATCTTCCATATTGTGTACAGGAACATAGAGCCCTGGGACACAAGATGTTCCTTAGTTACGGGAAGAGAAGAAGGGCACAAACCTGGTTGCCAACATGCTTTTCAGGCAAAGCCTCTGGGTCATTAGTCAGAGCAGTAGCAGTGACTTTTTCATCTACAGTTCAAATATTACTGCATAAAGTAATAATGCAGAGTATTTTCCAGAAAACAATAATCTATTCTTCTAGCATAACTAAGGCACTTTTCAAATCGTGAGAGATTTAAATGTTAAAAGGGAGTATATTGCCATATCTGGCAGGACAAAGGAGAGAGAAGGGAATTCCACCTGGAGATACACCCACTGAGGAACTGAATCAGAAACTGAGTTTAATACTTCTTTCAGGCAGTAGATTGCCAGCTGAGTAGGAGCATATTTTGTTTGCTGGTGTGATCAGTAGAAATGACACATTAGTAATTTCCAGCTGCCTCCCTGTCTATAAAGTGCCTGTCTGTGCACTATCCAGAAGTTTAAAGTTGTTCAGAAGCATAATAGCTGAAAAGTGTTTGAGGTATTGATGGATATTTATGTCTGTTCAGCTGAGGAAATGAGTCCTCTGCCTATTTGTGTAGGCTTGAGCATAAAGCTATAATGTTTTCTGGTGTGCCTGTACAATAAGAAACATGTTGAATGTTCTAACATGTGGTAGGTACGTCATTTGGAAAGATCTTGGTGGTATGGGAATCTGATGTTTTGCATGTAGTAGAATTTTATGTCACTTTGGGGTGAGATTGGAGTTTTTGGGCCAAAGAGCCATTCCTGAGTGTCATGAACCCTTGTTGCTTGATCTGGGAATGAAGGCTCTGGAAAGTACAGGCACATACTCCTTCCAGAACCATGCTGGGATGGGGAGAGACCTACTGCGTGAAGGGAAATAGGAAGCAGCGTTACCTACAGCTAAACACACCAGAGATAGAGGGCAGATTGTCCTAACCAAGATGATAGCATTCATCCTAACATATTTCCAAAAAAAGATCGAGGTCCCAGGGTCCTACTACACATAATAAATCTGTAATCTCAAAACTGGATCTCCACAGCTGCTTAATAGTCACCCACATCTGGCCCAAGGGATAGACCCAAGTATTTCCAGCCCTACAAGTGTAGACTACTGAACCCCGAGCTGAAGGAAAAACGTTATATGCTGTAACACTGAGGTGTATAATTCCCTGTCTATATATGTTCATTTCTACATGCACAGGGTTCTACAGTCTTTGTATTCAAATCCCCACACTTCCCTTCAGGATTGTGAATGACACTGTTTCACAAGCCACTGGCAAAACTCAGTTCTAACACTAGAACCAAAAAATCAGCCACGGCTGTTAGCCAACCACTGGGTTGCAATCAGGTAGTACAAGGGGAAGATTTCAAATTTTGTAATCAAAAGAAGAAAAATGAAACTTTTCCGAGAAGAGTGCAATTACATTTCAAAGTGGGTTTTAAAAAAGAATTATTCCTTCTTAACACGCTAATAATACAGAGCATCGAAAAACTAACAGCAAATATGGTCAAGATCCAGAATGTCTGCTCCAAGTAGGGAAATTGCATTTGTACTAGATAAACCCCAAGTTGTTATGGATTAGAATGGAACATATTAACGCATGTAGAGATCCGAGGTGTAAAGGCCTTTGCTACAGGGTGAGTGGTGATGGATTCATAGAAAAAAAAACAGTATTCCATTAAAAAAAAAAAGGAAGTAAGCAGTATCTGAAAGGACTTTTTGTCTTTTTTTTTTTTCCCCCCACCCCCCAAATTAAGATCAATTGTCAGAATAAAGAATTACATGATGAATATGATGCATGCAGGACAAGCAGTAACGCAGTATATAATATATAATTCTTGTCTAGATTGTGTTTTTGTGATTTCGCCTACATTTTAAATCCAGGATGCTGAATGGTGAGTACTGCTTTTGGATGAACAAGATGAAATACTATAATTATTCAGTGCCCAGAGATGTTGAGTTGACACCCTTCTCCTCACCCTCAACACTCCAGGCACTTTTCAGATTTCCTTTCTAAACAAGTCAATAGTTTCTTCTTAAACCTCTCCCTCTGCCTGTAAGTGCCTCTCTTTGCATACCCGTGTCCCTGAGGAGACATTTCAATTCACAGACTCGACTCCTGATGCAACAGCCTAAAACAGCTCCCCTAGAACTACTGTAGTCTATTATCAGACTGGGCAGTATAGTTGCTCTGATGCAGCAATTCAGTAAAATGTTAAAAAATTCTCATGAAGAACTAGACTGTATGGTTTCTTTGCTAGGTTTAGTGAATGAACTCACTCGCCCCTCTGTAACTTGTAAGAAATAGTAACCAAACTTTTTGCTGTCATTTTAAAGAATTGTGCAAAAGGCAGGTAAAACTCTGAAGAGTTGCTCTTACGCTTATCTAACAACAAAAAACATAACTTTATTGAATTTCCCTAGGGAGTATTTTCTTTTGCTTAGCCTGTTTTCTTCAAAAACCAACAGAATTCAGTGGTCTTCCATGGACTACAGCAGGATTAAAAAAATCCACTGCAATTCCTGTTTGGTTTCTTTTTTTTTTTTTTTCCCCCAGAGATCTGCACTCCTTAGTAATAAGCAACTTAAGCTATGTTTGGGCCACTGTGCTTCTCTATTTTGTTATTTCAGGAAAAATGCAACTGGACCCATCCCTGGAGGTGTTGAAGGCCAGGCTGGATGGGGCTTGGAGCAAGCTGGTCTGGTGGGAGGTGTCCCTGCCCATGGCAGGGGGGTTGGAACACCATGATCTTTAAGGTCCCTTCCAACTATAACCATTCTATGATACTGTAACTTTTTCTGTGGAAGTGTGGGCTCTAAAATAAAGGTAGCTTTTGTGTTTCCCTTAGATCTCCTTTTACAGCCTGCTGCTCTGCCAACCCTTGTGTCATTCTGTTGGGACACGACAAAGAAAATTTCCTCTCATTCAGTCACTGATCAAGTAAACCTCTTTGCTACATTTTGGACCAGACTCATACAGAAATACAGCTATGTTTTGCATTCTTGTAGGAGATAATTTTGATCTTATTCATTCTTTTAGCTGTATATTCTTCTTGGCATGAAGGGGGACACCCCTCCCTTCTTCTGCCCTTGATATGAGGTAATAAAAGAAGAACAGAAAAAAAATTCCGTTCCAAGTGCTGCACATATTTCTTTGTACTCCTGAATTCTGCCTCCATCATACTGACCATAAATGGGGGTTAACAAGGCATCTTGAAGTGCAAAGCAGAGGTCTGTGACTTTAAAATGGTGTTTGAATAGAAAGCCAAAACATTCTTTACCTAAATAATGGTGAGGATTGCTGACCTGCTGGAAATAAAGAAGCATGACTTCTAAAACTGTCTGGAAAGATATCCACTGACCTCAGTGTGTGCTTGCTCTGGCCTGAGGAATATTCAGGTAAGTTCTGATGCTATCACGCTTTAAATAAAAAAAAGTCAAATGTCAACTCATCCACGATTTCAAAGTGTGCAAACCATTGGACCCCATTTGTCCTTTTTAGCACTACTTGGCAGCTTCTGCATTGTCACATAGATGGTCAAATGAGTGGAGTTTGAAAATAATAGATAATTTTAAAAGTCTTTTAAAGAAATCATTTAATTAGCTTTCATTTCTCCTTCTTGCACCTGATAAATGAACATATTAAACTGTGAAGACTCAGGAGCCTCCAAAAGCCTTTGATGTGTATTAGAATAATCTAATAATTAACCTCAGGATTCACCAGCATGACACATTGAGGTGAAGCGAAACAGTGCTTATGATGAAGGGAATTCCAGATCTGCCAGCCCCAAGGTACCAAGCTGGCTTCGTTCTCCTCAGCTTTGCCATGGAGAGCTCCAAGCTATCTTTGATCTACCTTTTGTTGCATTTTATTCTTGGTGAGAAATCCTTTTTTTTTTTCAGTGTGGATTTTTTTAAAGAGCTGGGCGCATCGTGTGTAGAAAGGCAACGTTGAGAAATAACATTTTGCTTATATGCAAAGACAAAGATTTTGCTTATATGTAAGTAAAAAGACGGTATATTTATATGTATGTGGAGAGAAGGTATGTTTTCTCTCTGGGCTATTTTTGTCAGTACCTGATATCAGAGAGCATTGCTCGGCCCAGACTAGCTATTACATCCTTCGTACTGATGTGGTTACCGGGTCTAAGTGTGAGCCCCCTCTCTAAAGGGAGACAGTCAAAGCTCACAACTTGCTCTGCTTCTTTGGCTGACATGGCGTGGTTACAAGTCTTACCTCTGTTCTGGAGAAGGGTGGTACTTCAGCTCCGATAAGTGCCTCTGAGGAACTGCCTGTTTTCTGTTAATAAATTGCTCCCCTTGCCTTTAACTGCAAGCATAACAGTTCATAATAATATAACTCGGTACTTGTACCAGGGCCAGAAGTAGTCACTGATTTTATGTACTCAGATTAAGTAAGTACTTTCATCCTGATTTTGTAATGTACTGGAAAACCTCGATGCCAATTGGACCGAATAGTGACTGAGGGCATCATCAGCTCCCTGAAAATGAACACTCAAAACCTGGAACTGATTAAGGAGTGGACATTTGAAAACCTGGGCAGCAGTTTCTGTTGTCTGTGACTTGCTGGGTGCTTTTATAATATGCTGTGGGAGCCAAAGTAGGATCAGACTCAATGAAGAGGGCCACAACAGTGATTGACCAGCCAGGGTCACTGTATCTCTCATTCATAATATGATTCAGGAGGTAGGAGTGGTTGACAAAAATGTCTCCAGATTTGTGCAGCAGCCATGCTGAGAACAAAACTACACCAGGTAATGCTTTAATCTACTGCTTAAGGACTACATCTCTGTAAGCATACCCTCTCTTACAGTTGCATAGACATTTCCAGAGCCCCCTCCAAAGTAAATCAAAACACTCTAGAAGATGTAGCAGTGACACCACTAATAATGTGCAACCAAGTCTGTAGAAGGATGTCTAGGAGGAAGCAGGGCTGGGAAGGATTGCTCTTGCTGAACCAAGGAATCACTGACCAAGGAGGGAAAAGCCTTTTGAGGTGTCTGAATATGGCCCCTTACCCCTGAACACCAAGTATTAATTTTGCAATGTTAACAGAGGATGTATCTAACCTGTAGCTATAAAGTTGTATGAGAAAAGGAGCAATATATGTAGCAGTATTAAATTTTGCTCTATATTCTTAGTCAAGGATCCAACAACAGTAACCAACTTTTTGATTTTCAAAAAAATAGTGAATTTCGCAGTGCCTTTAACAAGAGGCCTCACAGAAGCTCTAGAAAGGGCTCCTCAAGGGAGAGGGAAGCTGTTCTCTCTCTTTCTTTTGGATCATCTCTATTAGATGTATTTCCATCGTACACCCACTGCCTCTCAGTGCACTTCTAGATCCAGATCTTCAAGATCATTGACACACCAAATTCAGCCATAGTTTTTTCCGTACTTAACATTTGCTGTGCATTTATGTCTTTTGAAAGCAATGCAGTTTATGCAGGCTAAAGGTAATATGTAATATTGTAATATGTAATATTGTAATATGTAATAACTGCCTGGGTGAAATTTTCTTCCATCTTTAGGGGAGCCAAACCGAGTCAGACTGAAAGTGAAGCTATAAGGTATTTGTCAATGGAGCTCCCTTTCCTTTTACTACTTGAATGCAGTGAAAAGCTTCAGATGAACTGCAGTTAATAATGGTTTGTGGTCAACCTAGGAGTGCACTTCAAGCATATCTCCTTTTGATTGTGCTCTTCAGTACTGTCACTGGCGATGTGACCAATGGAGCATGGAGAGCAATGTATTACTTAAGAAGAGGTGCAGCATTGGGAACAGGGTGTAGGTTTCCAAAGCAAGGTGACCATCTTCAGTTTGAAAGCAGCAAAATGGAGATTTGCAAAGGAAAAGGGGAGCCTGGGAACTTGGGACTGAGGATTAAAATGGGCCACGTAGTAATAGGGAAGAAAAAGGTTCTAACGTTTACAACGTGACACAAATGTGTATGAGGCTGCTGCAAAAGAACAAGTCTCATTCTGGGATGTTTTTAAGAGCACAGTTGGATGTAAGACAGAGGAATGAAATTATTCTGCTCTACTTGCCACTGGAGAAGCCTCAGTGGAAGTACTGTATCCAATTTGGGGCATTGCACTTAGACAGATGTGTACCAACTGGAGATAATCCAGGAGAAAGCATCAGGAATGTTCAGTTTCTAACAAATGTGGCCAAGGAAGAAAGGCTGAATGAACGACCTTTTTTTTTAATTTAGTAAAAAGGAAAGGAAGAAAGAACAGTGAACTTCACCTGTCAATTTGTAAGAGTTTTCTATAAAAAGAAGATGGTTAGTTATCCCTGGAGTCCAAGAGAGGAAGGCCCAGAAGAAATCATCTTGTTTTCCAACAAATGAGATGTAAATTATATATAAGAGTGAAAAATCTAATCACAAGATTTATGAAAGTATTAAAGCAAGGCAACAATGCGCAAGGCAAATTAAAATTAGTGAAGACTTTTAGATTTAGGCTTAGGTCTTGTGGTTTAAGTATAACTGATCCTTGTTCTCTGAAGGGATACAAAGAAGATGACCTCTTGAAGTCCCTTCCAACACTGAGAAATTTCAAAAGGGTGGATTCCACCCTTCCTCTTCTGAGTGCAAAGATGTAGAGTGGGGATTCAGAGATGGTGCTGGGATGGCAAGTAAAGGCAGTCATTTAACCTTAAAATTAATGACCTTTTGCCAAGTATGCTCCAAAACATGCTGTCTCATATCATGGCATCTCAGAGGTTGACAAGAAATTTGGGCCCAGGACAGAAAATGCTGCAAGGTTAGGAGCTGGAAGAGATTTATAATCCATATGCTTAGAAATTGAGAGTTTGAATTTCCTCCTCGTTGCCCAAAGTCTATCTGAAACATTATTTAGAAACGTATCCTGATGCTGCAATGTTTCCTCTAATGTTTTCATGGAAAAAAAA
>VZRU01011736.1:182608-216004 GCA_013398155.1 Pedionomus torquatus | reverse complement strand
AAAAAAAAAAAAAGTAGTATAGATTCTCTGTGAGACGAACAGGGCAGATTACCTGCATAAACTGCACTAGCTTTCAGACTATGGGATGGCACTGACATATTTTTTTTTTACTTTGCGAAATGGCCTAATGGATTTATTGGATTTGGAAATTTTGCCTCGAGATGAAATCATGTTCTCCTGCAAAGATATATTTAATCAGACCAAAACAGCCAGCTAAAATTTGCAGGATGACTTTCTACAGCAGGGATCTTCCATGAGAACACCTTTGTCTTTCGTAGGCCACAGGACCAAGTGAATATGAAAAGACAAATTTGAAAAGGTTTCCCTTTTTAGTTATTCAGCAAACAAACATGGAATTTCTGAATCGGCACATTAAAGCCCATTTCCAATCAACACATTCTAATGATTAGGAAGGTCTGGCAAGTGTTATGTAGGATTATTCTGGAAATTGCTGTCTGAGACTGCTTTAATCTGGATATGACTGGTTTTAAATAGCGATGTGTAAGTCACTATCAATTTTCATCAAGTTGGCCCAAGCCTGTTTATCCTTTCTCTGTATGTGATGACACGCATTGCAGTCTAGGTGAAAATGTCCCGTCCGCCTCCTAGAAAAGCTTAATAATTTATTTGTAGCCCATTTCATTCTAGACTAGTGCACACTGCTTATTCTCCGGGCAGCACAGACGGCTCTTAAAGCAGCAGTACTGTGTGCGACGAGCAGCTTTGCCTGACACCCTCTCCCTTTTCTCATCATATTGATATGTAGCCAGTGTGTGCTGTTAACATTTTCAAAACAAAACAGAATGAAGAATCGATTCTGAGGGTGTTTGGGAGAAATGTCATGACCTTGATTACAACCGGTACAATTCAGCAACCGAGCTGCAAAAGCAATTTCAACCCAGCACCACCAAGGTAAGGACGCAGAGAAAACAAGTTACCCACTGTATAACTTTCATGCGGGGTGTTAGAGCTGCAAAATTAGCAGCAGCTCATTAGCTTCCTTCTCTGTGATTGTGCTGTCTTTGCTGTGTGATAATGCATGTGGCAAAGGAAAAAAAAAGCATTTCCCCTCTTTCTCTCATGAGGAGTTTGCAGCACTGTTTTACCAGACCACTACATTGCTGCGCTCCACCAAGAAATGGCTCATGTGGTGTCTGAAGTCATGGTGGGCTGAACGAGGTGAAGTCACGTAGTCTGTCTCCTCAGGCTTTCCATTGTTTGCTTGCTTGCTGATCTACCTGAGCAGTCAGTTCTATATTCAGCTTCAGGCTGTAACCATCAGCTGTCCGTCCAGACATCTCAGCTCTCAGGGTGCAGCTGGTCCGTGATTCAGCAGTTCTGCTGCAGTTGGTTTGCAGGACCAGGTCCCTTAGCACCGAAGCTGCAGCCGTCCTGTCTGTGCCGCTTCCAGCAGCAGCCAGCTGCTGTGCTGCAAGGGCATCCCATCACGTTTGTTACACTGACACCTCCTGAAGTCTGGTTTACCTCTGTCTTTAAACCCACCATTGCTTTTAAAGTATATTTTAATAACATTTTGAAAAGTACCACTCTTGCTCTGATGAAGAATGCAGAAGCAGGTGAGCGTTTCTAAGCTAGACAGGATTGTTTGGGACTGCAAGAATGAGCTGCAGGGTTGCAGATGCAGTCTCACACCCAAACTTCCCCCTTTCATAAAATAGAATCGGTGAATTAAGGAAAAAGCAGACTGACAATTTTGATGACTAGAGGGGCTATAGGATCATAGAATGGTTTGGATTGGAAAGGACCTTAAAGAGTTCCAACCCCCCTGCCATGGGCAGGGACACCTCCCACTACACCAGGTTGCTCCAAGCCCCTTCCAGCCTAGCCTTGAACCCCTCCCAGGGATGGGACAGCCACAGCTTCTCTGGGCAACCTGTTCCTGTGCCTCATCACCCTCACAGGAAAGAGTTTCTTCCTCAGATCTAAAGCTCAGAATCTAAATCGCCCCTATTTAAATTTAAAACTGTTACCCTTAATTCTATCATTATATCCCTTGATAAAGAGTCCCTCCCCATCTTTCTTGTAGCCCCCTTTAGGTTCTGGAAGGGGCTAGAAGGTCCCCATAGAGCCGTCTCTTCTCTAGGCTAAACAACTCCAACTCTCCCCAGGGCTGGGTAACTTTGCATCTACGCAGGCAGAGGAAGGGTTTGGCTTTTTCACACTGAGTTCGCCACGTCTGACATCTCTGTTTCCCATCCTCTGCCTCAGCTTCTTTGCACTAAACTGCACTTCATCAGATGGTACAGGCATTTTCCCTTCACTGTCTCCTTCCTCTTTCAGAAGCCTTCACTCACAGCAGCATCCAGGTTCTTCCTTTCTAGGGCACAGCATGATTTTTAAGATTTTAGTCTTCTGTACTAAAGGATCTGCAATTCCATAGTCTGCTTGGAAGGGTTTAGTATCTTGGGACAACTAGGACATGCAAATGTTTTTTATGGACCTTTGATTTTGCCTGTGATCTACAAGAGTGGACTAGGTGGCCATTTCTGGACTCCATGGGGTTACCCCTCACCATCCTCACTCCCTCTCTCCCCCTTGATATTTAGGTGATAGTTATTAAACGAATATTTTTATGCTGATGTTTGGACTGATTGTTGATGTCTCCTGTAGAGAGCAAGCAAACTGCATGTGCGATTACAGGGCAATAGATCCAAGTTACCTTTTTTTCCCCCCATGAACTTGACTGTTCTTTCAGACTCAGGTCCAGGCCGTGTTCTTGCTGATAAACTAAACAGAGCTAGGGTGTTTTCCCAGGTAGAAACATACCTATATAATTATATTTTCTTACTCTCCAGAAAAGCCTCAGACTGTCAGCTGGGAATGACCTGTGGCCTGTGTTCAGTCCCAGCTGTGCCCAGGCATTGCTTGTGAGAGACGTTGGCCAGGACAGAAAACAGCAGCTGCAGCTGTGCCAGTGACCTGACCATATGGGCAACCAAGTGCCAGGCTGGGGACCCTGCCTGGTCTCTACTTTATCGGTACGGATGTAGCCTGAGGGAGACAGGATCCTGAGGTATGTATACATCAGAAGGCCAGCAAGAGAGAGAAATCCATGGATCCTGAAAAGGCAGACACATCTGCTACCGATCTCTGTGTGAGGGATGGTAGCAATGGCAGTATAGTGGATTGGGCACAGGCTTTGCTAGCAGACAGAGGAGGCACAGAGGCTCCTCGGTGACAATATGCTCTGATTTGCATTTTGTAGAGCCAGTGCTGTTGCACTCTTTGTGCTTTTCGTACCTATACCAATCTCGACGACTTAGCAGAATTATACCAGCTCATGCGCTAATTGAGCCCTCATTTTCCTGCACAGACAGCACAAACGCTGGATTGCCTCCCGTGCAAGCAGGAGCTGCCTCATAAGCACATATTGGCTCAGACTAGAGGTCCCTTTAGCCCATTTCACTGTCTCTCGTAGTGGCCCATAGCAGATGCTCAGGGAGTAGCAGGGCATGCATCATATATCCCAAAGACAGCAGCTGAGCAAATCTGGGACAAGGAAGACTTGAATGAAAAAGTGTGTTTATCGTTTTTAGAGTTTGGGTTTCATCCACAGGCTCTGGCAAAGGGAAAGAGTTTTCTGTTTACATGCATCCCATCACTCCTGCCATAAAAGCAAATTACTCTTTCTGGCCTGTTGCAATGCAATAGCAGCAGTGGTACCATAGAAAGCAAAATGTGCTGCATATTCTTCCACAATTCTGCCCTTCCACACCAAGAAAACACAGCCCAGCTCCTCACTAAAGCCCATTGAAATAAGAGAGAGGCCTTGCTTTTGGGGTTTTTTGGTGGCAAGTTCTATAATATAATTCAGGTCTTGCAGCATCTTTAAGCTTGGGGGTCACCTCAGGGACCATGATCCAAAAAATTATAAATCATAGAATCATAGAATGGTTCATGTTGGAAGGGACCCTAAAGATCACTGAGTTCCAACCCCCCTGCCCTGGGCAGGGACACCTCCCACCAGACCAGGTTGCTCCAAGCCCCATCCAGCCTGGCCTTGAACCCCTCCAGGGATGGGGCAGCCACAGCTTCTCTGGGCAACCTGTTCCAGGGTCTCGCCACCCTCACAGCAAAGATCTAATCTAAATCTCCCCTCTTTCAATTCAAAACTGTTCCCCCTTGTTCTGTCACTCCACTCCCTGACAAAGATTCAGTCTCCTGCTCTCCTGTAGCTCCCTTCAAATACTGGAAGGCTGGTCCATGTCAGGCTGGATAAAGAGTATCCTCCTCCAGCATCTTTTTCCTGCAGCTCAACCCAGTTGAAGAGCACTCTGCACACATGGACATTTCTTTGCTCTAGGGCAGGACCCCACACATTTCTGCACTCAGGACCCTGGAAAGCCTATCAGGCCCAAGTTCTTCCGTGAACCAGCCCTGCTACCATCCATGGGCCCCAGTTTTCGAAATGTTCTGGGGAGCTGATGGCAGATGTCCCATCGTGTGTGGAAGCGTGCACCTGGGAAGGTCTATCCACTCTGCAATATTCTGTTCTTTCTGAGAAATCGAGAGAAAACAGAGCAGGTCAAAGGGGTTTGCCTAAATATTTTCAAGGGGTAATGGTTTTAAACTTAAAGAGTGGAGATTTAGAGTAGATGTTAGGAAGAAATTCTTTGCTGTGAGAGTGGTGAGGCACTGGAAGAGGTTGCCCAGAGAAGCTGTGGCTGCCCCATCCCTGGAGGGGTTCAAGGCCAGGCTGGATGGGGCTTGGAGCAACCTGGTCTGGTGGGAGGTGTCCCTGCCCATGGCGAGGGGTTGGAACTTGATGATCTTTAAGGTCCCTTCCAACCCAAACCGTTTGCCCAGATTTAAAGCTGAGAGCCATAAGCACCTGCCTGTTTTCATTGGTATTCGAAACAGGACACTGATACAGGCGTGCTGCTGATGCTTTTGTGTCAGAAAGCTCAGCTCCTGCATGTGCCCCCCAGCCTTGTTTTATGCCTGTGACTGCTGCTTCTGAGCATGGGCTGGGCGTGGGGAGGGACAGACACCTGTGTGCCATTTGGTGCTAGCCTGGCCCTACATCATGGATTCGGGATGCCTGCAGTTGTTTTGCACCATCTTCCGGTGGGCTCAGGCTTCCTCCTCTGAGGGAAGTGTATGTCCTGGAAGAAAAGAGGGATGGACACCTGATTAACGTGAGCTCTGGGCTACGAATGCCCCTCTGAATCTTGTCAGCATCGCTCAGTGAGCTCTGCCTCCCCGCAGCCGGCACCTCTGTGCCCAGCTGAGCCCTTGGCTCCAGTTGTCTTTGGTCTTCCCCATTCCCTGTGCTCTTCATACTCTCAGATGCCTTGCCTGTTGTTTTTCCTTTCCCTGGCTCTCCCCATTTCTTTTTTTTTTTCCTTTGGGACTTCTGTCTGCCTCTCCCCTTCAGGTTTCCTGTCTCCCCTCCCAGCCAAGCACTTCCGACAGCAGGAATTTCGAGATATGGCATGCTCATACATTTTGTATTAGCTCTAGGGGCTCTTAAGCCTTCTGACTTCATGGGGTTACACAAACTAGCAGCCGCTGTAGCCCAAGAATGCACCTGGAAGTAAGAGAAAAGGCAGGGGGGCACGGGGGGGGGACGACAAAATTAAATGCTTAGCAACAGGAATGCCGCACTTTTGAAGAATTAACTAGCTATTCATTCAATCTGAAAGGGTTATTGCATTAAGAACTCACATTAGAATCAAGGGAGGGGCGGGGGGGAAGCACTTGCTGGCTAAAGGCTGAGGATAAACCCAGCATTTCTTTATCACTGCCTAGGGAAAAGAAAAACCTTAATTACAATACTTGTCTTTGAATAATATTTCAGTCATAACAGCACATTTCTCAGATTCTGCATGATAAGAACATTAATATTTATTCATTTTCTATGACCTTTAGATAATTCCTAAGGGTCTTATTTTGCTAGCATTGATGGTTGCTCACTTTTTATGCTCTTCTGTACACTGGTCCAAAGCTTGATCACCATGTATCAGCATCCTTCTTGTCTTTGGAAGCCAGATCCTGTAAGTGGATCCTGTGAACAGAATTTGGAGCTGACTTTGGCTTTTCTCAAGCCTCAAAGCTGATCTTTAGGGACAGAGATCTACTGCCATGGTGTCCCCTTCAGGCTGAATGCAGGGATCTATTCCTACTGAAACTGGTGGGATTGTGAAACTCTCTAGTTTTCCTTGCAGTCTCAAGTGTTGGTCATCTGTTGATATTTAATTCCCTTTGTCAACTTAAATCTTCACACTGCCTGCCTTACACAGGGAGCTACTCTGGAGACTACAGGAGTAAGACTATCTTGCTTCAATTTCACTCATTTTATTTTACTTTTTAAAAACTTGTGTATTTGCACCTTCAACATATTAGAAATACTTTCTACAGTTTAAAACCTGGTTAAAATACACAGACATTTTCTCCTTCATCCAAAAAAATACACAGAATTTGTCTTCTTCATCCAATGCATTTTTTTGTCAATGTTAAGGCCTTCTTTTAAAAATACTTCGATTTTATTAAAGTGTTAGTATATCAAATTACAGAAATCTTTTTTCTAGTTATTTGTTTCTAGTTATAAAAGTAGGGTTACAGAAGACTGTGTATTCAAACAGTGGCACCTGATTTGACTTTACAGAACTCATCTGGGGCAAAATGACTTCTGTTTGCGTAAGTCTGGGCTAGAAAAGATCACCTTTCTCCAGGTAGACTGCAGGCAAAGAAAAATCTAGTCTTCTGCCTAATCTCTGTGTGTATGTTTGGAAAAAAAACCCCGAGTACTCTAAATTTCTAGAAGCAATAGGGGCACGAAGGAGACCATATCTCCTTCTTTCTTTTGGCACACCAAATACTGAACTCCTAATTATCTTTTTCAGTCTTTGGGGATAAAAGTACAGTTCTGAGAGGAGTATAAATGCCCTTTCTGCAAAGAAAAGTTTCTTATCTGCAGTAATTTGGTGAACAGGCTCTGTGATGATATCTGAAATGCTGCGCTTCACCCACAGAAACTCTGCCTCCCACCTTCATTTTTTGGCTCAGTAATATCAAGAACTTAGAGTGATAGCCAGGCAGAAGGATGCCAACATGGGACTTTTATTTGTATATCAGAGGATCAGAGTCTCTTTTTCGACTAAATAATTTAGAAAAACAAAAGACACTATCTTTCGGGATGGTTGTATTTCTTTCATAAACAACGTCAGTAGATAAGGGCATATTTCTGTCCTCAGCTAAGGAATATTTTATCATGAAAAGGTATCAAACTATTATCTAGTCATGCACTTGTCCCAGAGCAAAAAGGCTTTTTGAAAGCTGAAAGAGAAAAATACTGCAGTCTTAGTATTCAAAAGTCTTCTGCTGACAACACAGGACAATAATGGCCTTTAAAAAATAACTACTGTGGAGTGGTTTGTTTTGGTGTGGTTTGTTTTTTTGTAAATGCAAAAGATACAAGTCTTAGGATCCAAATTAATTTTCACTAGATTTGCCAACCAGGAGGAATCCAGTTGCAATATAGAATATTCAGTGTAGAATATTCAATGAGGCAAGAAGGTTTTTTGCTCGGCGCAGGCACTAGTTTTAACCCTGCTTTGGACTTTCTACATGACCTTGGATTTATAATCTGATCTTCAGCTATTCTTAATATTCACCAGAGCTGGAGAATTCTCTTTAGAAACTGGAACGGTCGCTATTCCCACATCCTTGGCATTAAATCGATCAAACCCATTTCCAAGACAGGAGTCCCAAATCCCTCCCAGAGCTCAGAGCCCAGACGCCTCAAAGCACTGAAATGATGGATCTCTTCCCAGGAGCAGATTACTAGAGCGTGAAGCCCGTGAACACCTATCCAGCAGCGTACCCATCGCAGATGCCGTATCTGGAAATAAATTAAATAGATTCGATTGTTTCAGAGTGCCTTATTTCAAAAACAAAACACAGGATTGCTCCCTCCTATACATGAGAAATGCTATTCTGGCTGACACAAATAAACATATTACACGTATCATAGGTACAAATCTCACAGTATTTGTCTCGCTGGTAATTTGTCTGTTGGCTCCCAGGTAGAAAAACCCTGACAAGAACCTACCTCAGTGACCAGCGAAGTACGATATAACATTTGGACCGAGAGCAGATGTGCTTCACGTGCAGCTCAGCACACAGCTCAGCTTCCTTTTAATCACATGAAAATCTAAATTCCCAGCCACCGCCAACATTAAAGGGAGGTGAAAATCCACCATTAACCCATGCACTGGCTTTCTCCTGGCTATGCTGATGAAGGATAAACACGGCAACCTTGACTAATATTTTATTTTAATTAGAGTAAAAGTAAATTGCAATAAGCACACAACACAGGGAATTAACAGAAAATTAAACAAACTATGTATAAACCTGTAAAACCACTCTGAGGCAATTTGAATTCTTCATCAGGCAGGGGACTGTATACGCATTTCTTTCTTTATTTATTTTATTGAGTGCTCATGTTTCATTCCCAAGCAGGCCTGCATGTATTGATTCGATCTTACGTTCAGTGAAGTGTGTATGTGCAAACGCCTAATGGGAACGAAGACCTGAAAGAGAAAATGGTCCTTTTTTGGCCAGACCACACACACCCTTGGAGATTTTCCCAGCCCAAAGAGGATGTTATTGCACAACTGGCACAATCTTTTTTTTTTTGAAGCCTAGAGGGGCACTCATGAAGCAACATTTGTGCATCGCAGCTGAGAAAAAGCTCTAATTTGTACTGCTTATCTCTGATCCATGCACAACAGATCTGAGAGGACGATTTTGCCCTTAATTTGTTCCCTGGTGTCTACACGTTTTGAGTGTGTTAGATCAATGAACAATGCTACGTTCCATATGTGCCACATCACGTAGACATAGCTAGGTACACTGAAGATGAAGAGGCAGCCTCAACTTTGAACCTCCTGTTTGTAAAACAACTTTAAACATTAGGCAGACGACTTTGTAAAGTGAATTAATTAGCAATAAAGACCAAAGGCAAATTCTGTGGGAATAAACAACATAGATTTAGATCTTAGTTAAAACTTGGTGAACATCAGCTAATAAGGAGGTCTGTGGAATCTGTCAGGCTTTGCAAATCCTGCTTTTCTGAAAGGAAAAGTATTATTGCTCCTAGCAGCAAATGCCTATATAAGGTCTGAGTCTGTGTGGTAGAGTGAGATCTGCTGCTCCAAGATTCAGCATCTTTAGCTTTCTGCGGGAAAGATTTCTTTATAGTTGTTTTTTATTTAGCCAAGGGTTTCTCTGGGGAGGGCAGGAGGGTGTTAGCTCAAGAATTCACTTGATAGATTTCAGATCAGCAGCTAATCTGTCACTTCAAGGGGTGACAATGACAGGAGGGAAAGACTTCCTAATTTATTCATAAAATACTTTATCTGTCGATTCCATTTATTTAGTTCATTCTTCATAGGTAAAAGTATTGAAAAAAGGAAATTAATCCTGACCTTGGAGGTGAGAAACAGAATGCTGATAACTCAAGCTCTGGGGGCATGAGTAGGCCAGGACTTTTTTCACCCGAGAGTGTGAGAAACATGATAGACTGATATTATCTCGTGCATTTTACCCCCTGAATTCTTGTTGATACCACAATACCACAGAGGCTTTGCTGACCTGTTAGCAGCACTTACTGGAAGCTCATATTCAGTATCGCGAGTCACATACCTTGTTTGTTATTTTCGCATAGCACAAAAAAAGTTGGTGGTACATTTTATCTGTATCTGTGCAATTGTTGCCAGTGAACAGATTACATGATGTCAGAAATGCCAGAATTTTCTGAAGGAATTTTTCATGAAGTTTAAGAATTGACATCTATTTTTCAGGGAGCTGCAGCTCCCTTTTAAGTTCAACACAGCCTCGAAATAATTATTGTATGATTTGCTGGGCAAAGAATCCAAACAACAAGAATTCATCGGCCAACTCCCAGTATGATTTTCTGTCTTTGATGACTGTTTAAAAAGCACTCAGAATTTAATTTCACTATGACTCTTGTGTCACTAAATATTAGGTGATGCAACACGCTATTTAGGGAAGACAGGATGATCCCATGCAATTACATTTTGTTTCATAATGTGATAATAGGGGAGAGCGTTTTTTTGCTAAAAGTTAATTCCTCATAACAGGATAGAGTCCACTGATTCAGCCCCACTGAAGTACTATAACTTCCCTTGAAATTGAAAACTTTTATACCAGTAAACCTTAGGTGCAATCCTACGTCAGGAGCACTGAGTCTGTGCAAAAGTATGATGACAAGAGAATTTGATGCCACCTGTCAGTTAATGGAGTGAGCTTGATCAGGAACTGAATACCTCATTCACTGATCTACACTCTCTTTTGACATAGTAGATGCCTTGACCCTGGAAACATTCAAGGTCAGGTTGGACAGGACTCTGAGCAACTTCACCTAGTTGAAGATGTCCCTGCTCATTGAAGGGGTGGTTGGATTATAGGACCATTAAAGATCCCTTCCAACCAAAACTATTTGATGATTCTGTGTTTCACAAGCTCCTTGACTGGTCTTTAAAGACTGTACCAGCCTTTCTCTTCCAGACTTCAAACTTCATATGGTTTGTGATGATGAAACATACTAGTCAGGATCATATGAAGTTATTTACAGATACGCCAAACCCTATTAAAGGGGAAAGATTCAGAAAAAGGGACCTTGAAAGAAACCCTAAGGTATGTCTTTCAAAGGCATATTATTTGACCAAGATTGAGTTTGTTTTGCTGGATCCTTTTAGCAGCTCTGTGAAAAGCATAACTTTACATGAGATTGTTTTCTTGCCAGGTGTCACAACTTTGCACCAAAGAATGGAAATGTTATCATTTCTCACAGTGTGACTGTGAAAATGGACATAGCAGTATCCCTTTCCTTAATCTCACTCTTGGAATAGCAAACAAGTTTTAGCTAACTTATTTGTCAAAAAAAAAGGAAAAAGGGGGGAACTAGAGGCAAATGTTTGTAGTGAAAAACACAGGTTTGTTGTTTTTTTTTTTAAACGTAGCAAAAAACCATAGCACCAGCAAAAAGAGAAGTACCGTGATAAAGGGAAGGATGTCATCATGTGAATTTCAGATAAATTCTTCAGTTGTGGAGCTCTCTGCATATAAAGCAATCTCTCTCAAGAGATACAGGAATGGAAAGTAACAGTATGTTGCATGGCCGGTACAGTTTGGCAGCACTGGGGCCAAAGCTAGAGTTCTCTGTGGCCACTTCACCCTTTTGTTATGTGGCTTTCAATTTTCCTCCTACAGAAGAGCAGGCCAGAGAGAACAGTGCACAAATTAGACTCATCCCAATCCATAACTGGGATGCAGCTGAAGTGCAGAGCAGGACTTGTGACCTGGGATCTGTCCCTTGATCCCACAGTTCAGCCAGGAGCAGAAAGTCTATGTGTACCAACCATCATAATTAGACCTCAGAGCTCTTCAGCTTCTTGTTTGCTTTTTCTTCATCCACCATTGCTCAAATCAAGTTTTTCAACTCTATTTCCTCAGCCTGGTATTTTTCCCTAATTATCTGCCTTGAGCCTACAGTATCTGAAATAGCTACATGGCCTCCGGCTCAAATATTTGTCAGACCCAGGTCTCTCTAATATCTAAAACATATGGGAGCAAACACACTCAATACTGTCAACATGACTTACGCTCAGTAAGCTCGGTACACCAAGGCAGTGCCAACCAGGAGGCTGCAAGTTGATAATATCGATACCAAGGTCTAAAACAGAATATGCTGTCTTAAAACGGGGGCAAAGAAAAGAACTGTAAATTTAAATGTAAATCACGATTTAGTTACTGATTCATCTATCCAGTTATGTATGAATATATCATTGGGGGTTGTTAAACGAGAATCTCAGCGAAAGCTTTGTTCTTTGAATTAGTGGAACGATGGTGGTGACTGTCAGCAAATGTCTGGAGAGAGAAGGGAGTAATGCAAAAGGGTAGAGAGTGGATCTTCTTCGCCTCTGTAGGCAGTAAAACTCATAGTGAAAGCCCAACAGCCGGGCTGTTCACCGGTCTTCCCTCGCAGCAGCAAAAATACAAGTGGGATTGGTTTTTTCACTCCTTTTGTCCTCAGCTTTTCAGAAACAAATGGGTGTGAGTTCCAGCTATGCCACCTTTCTTCTACCTCTCCTCCTTGCAAAGTGTACTGCAGCAGAAAGCTCCTCCATCGGAGCAATTTGCACCTTCCCTTCCACGTGGGACTCCAGGCAGAGCTGTACGAGTGGTTATGATTTATCTATTTTGCAGCTATTCAGCATCACTTTTTTTGCATAAATAACACTCAGACCTAGCCACAGATCTCTCTTGACTGTTGCCAGGGGTTGCTAGAGTGAAGCATCTTTTTTTTCAAAATGAGAGAAAAAGTGGTAGCTTGCACTTTCTCAGTTTCTTCCTAGATGTTTCTGCTCCTCTCGGGTGACGGGACCTGTGTGAAGGCCTCCGAAAAGAGAAGCAGTATTCAGAAACTGAAGGCAAGGGCAAAGAAACGTAATTTGTAATTTCAGATTGACAGAAGCATATAAGGAAAAAACAGGGTCAGGATCTACTTTGTCCCCGTCTACAGGTCCTTGGCCATAAGACAGTTCAGAGAAGAAGGCTTCTGGGAATGGTGAGAACACTCAGGCTGCATGCAGAAAATGGATGGCCCTCAGATTGTAGCAAGGATCCAAAATTGTGGTGATTTCCAGGTACTGAAGAGCTACATCAGACGTCCCGCTTTGCTTTCTAAATTTCTTTGCCCCTGCTTGCCACAGAAACTTCATTTTTAACAAGGCAGGTTAACCCGTGTCACATACTGAGTCATAAAATAGTTGTAGCCAATTCTTTGTACTGATTCACCCTAAGAGTTGATTCCTTTATGCTGACTGAGGAGTGTTAATCTTTGACCACCTTAGAAGTATGCTACTATTCTTACCTTGCTGACAAATGCAAAAATATTTGCTATGACATGGGAGTGGGTCTAAGAAACTGAATAATAACTTGTAGAGAGAAAGATACGAGTGAGGCAGATGCTTTCATTAAACTCAGAAAGAAAGGATCATCCTAGATTTCCATTTTCTTTGTTTGGAAGCTGCATGATTGTGCCAAAGATATATGAATTTTTGAAAAATAATCATTATTTTAAAATTAGCTTAAAAAAAACCCCACTCAACCTTGCTTTCAAAATCAGAGTATTTCACCACATATATTTATATTCATTGAATTCCAGGGTTAAATTTCAGAAGCAGTGGGATGCTCACTTTGTTCCTAAGATTAGAAAAATGTCCACTCTCATTTTTCCCAGCACTGAATTGAACACAAAATGCTTTCTGAAAATTCAGTTGGCCTGTTTCAGCCAAAATTTCTTAAGCATGTCTGTTCCTTGTAGAGCCGAGGAAATGCAGAGAGGATGAAGAGTGCTGAGGATTTTTTTTTCTATGTCTGAATAGCATTTTTATCATTTCCCTTTGAAGTCTCTGCAAGTTATCTAGTGTTTGCGTTAACTTTCTATGTGAAAAGAGAAACCGATTTATCCTCCTAGGAGCCATTTTAAGCATCAGAGAAAGTGAAGAGCAAGAATGAAATCTACCTGACTAAACAAAGCCCAGCACAGAAAGTGCAGACATTGTAAGGGTTTGTTTTAAAATCTGATTTGACTCCTGCAAAAGAGCTATCCCAATTCAGCTTGAAAATAAGCCAACGCTGCAGCTCCCATCCCAATGAGTGAGATTTCTCTCTGCATGCCTCAAGGTTCCTTTTGGCTTATAACCAACAGATTTCAGAATAGCATCCATGGGGTAAAATAAATAAAAAAATAATAATGCAGAAACTATAGGTATGAACTGTATTTATAGCATCTTTCCTGATGGCTGCTTAGAAACAGAAGTTCAGTGGAAGCTAATCCCTCTCTTACTTCAACCTTAGATTTGTTTGTCCCTAAAAACCTGGGGAAGAATAATTGGGTCTATGGGATTTAGTTTTCGACACTCAAATGTCACAGAAAGTCATAAAAGTCCTGACCTTCTGTGTTTGATTTCCTGATGATATATGACACATATGCCTGCCTAATTTAGTGCTTATTAAAGGAATAATGTTGATGGCTAAGGAGTATGAAGACCTAATTAGATTTTGCAAGCAGGTAACTACTGTAGCAAAGAGAACCCTTTAGTCTGTATTTACTACAAACATACTAGAATGTCACCAATACATTGTGACACCAAACACAATGAGAACACCAAAATCGATCCAGTAGCTACAACCAGCTGGTAAAGACTGAAGTGTTTGATGCCTGATTTTGATATCTGACTTTTTTGCCAGAGGAGGTTTATCTTTTATTAAGGCTGGAAAATTAATAATTATGGGACATTTTAGATGGAAAAGAACCGATTAAGAGGAACACTCAAGAACAAATCAGCAGCTTATTTGGAATCACTTCTTAATTTGATCTCCTGTACCTTTACTGAGAAGGTTGCATTAGTTTATGTATCTACTTCAGAGTTAGAGTTGGTGGGATGATGTAAGGAATACATTTGCAATATAGTCACTAATGAATGACCATAGATTTGTCGCTATTCTTGCCACCATGACAGAAGATATTTCAAAATATTTGTGGGCCAGTATTCACAGTGTTCAAAACAGTGTCTGTGAATCACCAATACTCTCCAAATTTGCACCTGAAATACATTGTTCATTACTCACTGTTCATTATTTGTTAGTCATAACTCATTATCTTTTGTTAAAGTTTCAGTTAGCTAATCAAGAATCATAAAATATACTGTATGACCATTAACACCCCACAAATAATGATTAATCAAAACGAGCAGTTCTTGAACAATAGAGTGACTAAAAATCATTCAGCTGAACCAGTTATCAAAGACACACAATACTAATGTATTGACACAAATCAAGACTGGTTTGTGAATGAGTCATCAACCAAAAGCCAATTTAATTTGGGGATCCTAATAGCACTAGTAAATGAGTGTTTTGACATAAAATACTAAGTTTAAGTGTTTCATTCCCCTTTCTTTAAACACTATTTCTGAATGCCTTATCAGAGAGAGCTGGGCAATTGCAGCTGACTGTAGATTTGGCATCGTCTTTAGTGGGAGAAGGATTAGCTCCTATACATGTTTTATTGAGGATGCTAACAAGTTAATATCTCGTTAGCTTGTTTCCTCTGTACCTTCTCATTCTGATTGAGCTCAGCCTCGGTCTTGCTTACCTTTTTGGCAGAAACCCCCTTCCATTGATTGAATGATACAAACAGGCATTTCTGGGAATGAGAATCTGAGCCTGTAGTGTAGTTCTAGTCACACATTTAAATTGGCCGTTTTTGTAAGAATTCAAAGTAAAGAATATTTTTATTATCCTTTAACTGTATTTCAAAACTCTACGTCTCAACATTTTGAGAGACCAAAATTTCGAGAGCCAGTGGACATCCTTTACATGAATCATTAAGATATTGAATGGATTGCCTACTCAAAATTAGGCTGCAGTAAGTCATGACTAAATTTGATACTACGTCTGAAAATAATGAGATTAAATTTAAAGATGTACTGAAAAGAATAAGGAAGATATAAAGACACAGAATTTAACTTGGAGCTCTCTATGATATTACCATGATGTCTGAATTACGTGACTTTAGTGTCCCAGTTTAAAATTCTGTGTATTTCCCTTTATTAAGAGTGACAATGAGAAGATATGGTTTCAACCATTTTTTTTCCCATGAGTAGGCTGATCATGGTTCATCGTGCTGTCCCTTTTCTCGAGCATCTACAGTGAGATGTCCTGAGATTCTATTTCCAACTGGTAAATCCAGAGATGGCTCATTGAAGCAACCAGGTCTAATTAACTCAAAGTTGCTGAAGTAAGAAAATCCAAGAGATTTTAGCATTGCCTAAATAGATTGTGCCATTATTTAACTGGACATAGCGTTCTTATTTTAAGGTCAAATCTGGAGATCTGTAGGGATAATATAATGAAATTCAGGGCCAGAGGAAGAGGACCCTTGCTGTTACTGTTGCACGATGTCTACAAATACCGTGCTGCAAAGCCTCTCATTTTACATGTGAATATACAGCATCATTGCCATACTTTCTGTGAACTCATTAGACATATTTCGGCAGTGCAATACTGATGTTTTACTTCTTGGAATGTCAAAGAAAAAACAAACAGCAATGTATTTATTTATAGCTATAAGCCATATATAGTGCATGTTACACTGCATTTGCAAGGTAATGGTTACCCTTTAAAGAATAAACAAGGACAGTAAACTAAGTGAAAGCGTGTAAATTATAAACTTTGTGCACTTGGTACCTAAATCTGAAAAAAAAAATATGTTAATCCTTGGTGTGGACGCCAAATCCAGTCAGAATAACTAGTCTAATAGGCAGCTCTTTCCCACAGGGGTTGGAGAAGATGTTGATTCTGCAATGTAATTCCCCTCAATTTTTCCCTCTCTTGGCGCTGTACTGCCATCACACAGAGCTATTTGTTGGAGAAATTGCCATCTTTTCCCATTAAAGGAAAATGCTTATCCTTCTAGTTTTCCCAATTCCATGTAGCAGATGATACCATGCATATAAGAGAGTTCAAAGTGACCTTTTGGGCATGACTTTGATGCTTTTTATTGAGAAATGCTTCATACACATACGTCTTTTAAAGCAACAGAAATGTTCCTATATATACAAGGGAAAACTCTTAGAAGCTGCAGCATGTTGGTGGTTGGAATTCTTTGATTCGTATGGCAATTAGTTTTGAAGATTATCTGCAAATGTCCTGCTTCTGATATTTTGCATGCCTTTTGTTTTATTAAGTGTTTCCATCCATGTTTTCACATGGAAATAGTGCAACAAGACTGGAAAAAAGCCCCGTGAAATAGGATGAATTTTTTAACATAATATTAAGAGATTCTACTGCTTAATTGTCTAACAAAGGAGGGGTGAATGAAACCAGCAGGAGTGGAAAAGAAACTGCACAGTTTATGATGAGAAAAGGCATGACCACGGGCTTGTAGAGGTAATGAGTACCTAATCTTCATACGTGGGGACACTTCCTTGCTATAGGGTAAAAGATAAATTTTGGGGATGTATAAAAATTCCCCTTCAGTCCTCCAAACTCATATTGATGCTCCAAGCAAAATTGGAAATGCTGTGATTCCATACAGGTTAACTGTGCCTTCGGGGATAAACTCAGACATTTAAAATAAGAATTTTCCTGATAAACAGTGGTAGAACCTGGTGACTCCAGAGCTTGTGCTGGTTAGCTCCAGATAAAAGAGAAACTCCTTTTAAATTGATGAAATGGCATCATTTACACACCACCTCACCGAGATCAGGCCAAGGAAAGTGCTATTCAGTGTAAGTAGGCGTTTCTCGCACTGGATTCTGTCTTTACGCTATTTATTGTTTTGTGCTTTCAACTCACAAGTGTGAAGAGATCTCGGCTACTGAAGAGCTTCTCGCTGCTGTTACAATGGGCTTGTTCTTTCACTGCTTGTATCGAAAGTTAGTGGCAACGCTGGAGTATTCAAGCGCTGAAATACGGCTATCTATACGTTCTGAGCAGCAGAGAGAGGGCATAGGTGATTGTCTCCTTTGCTAGATAAAGAGTAAACGTTTATCTGTTTGTTCCAGCTACACCACACAGTATAAACCAGTATCTGGGCATGTTCCAAATAGCATGGGAAATCTGCTGCTTGACCCATTCTGCTTTTTTCCATGAGACACATGTACAAAGAAACGTGTTGCCCTAAAATGAGAAATAAGAGAAATCACTCTGATTACATTCAAATTGTAAAGGTCTTAGCAAGAGGACACTGGCAAATGAGCTGCAAAAGCATGTCTGGCATGTAATGGTCTTCTCTCCATGAAAACGTGAACAGCTTCCATCTACAAAGTAAAGAAATCCCTCTCATTTGTGCAGTGGAGGAAGACTGGCTTGAGGTCTGCTGTCGGTTCTGAAGCATACACGAAAACTTTCTCACTAGGATCTGTGACCTCTACAGAGGTTTGTGAAGACTTGTATTGGGTGTGACTGTGCAGAAGCCAACCCCTGTGAGTCCGCAGGGGTGCTAATAATAATTAAAAAAAAAAAGATAGCAGGAATACATTTTGGTGTTAAAGTTTCCAAACACTGGCAATCAATGATAAGCCACCATTTATGACTCAGAACTGGAGCTGGAATGTTTTCCCNATACACAAGACTTTCAGTGATATTTCCCCAGTATAAATTTTACATCTAGGATAGAAGTGAGCTCACAAAAATGGATCAAGAAACATATACGACAATAGCTTATACAGCTATTGAGAACAGAAATAAAACTGAGTTTTCTCAGTTTAGAAATTATAACCAACAAATATATATGTGGAACATTTACAGTTGTGCTATAAAATATTTTTTATGCCACTAAAGAACAAGACAGCATGAGGACTGTCCTATAGCAACTCTAGTATTGTTAACGTCTGCTCACTAGCTGCATTAACTTGGTCTTTACATTAATTTTTCATATTGCTCATCACTGATCGGAATTTTCTAACCAGTTAAGAAAATACATTGTTATTTATCAAACTACACAAGCAGCTTGTTTTTTTTTAAAACAACTGATGAGCCCCAATTCAAAATCTTGGAGACTGTGAGCAGGTTGAGTAGCAACAGGCACTGATTGCAGGGAAGTTGGGCATCGTATCAGAGGCATCTGGGGATTTATGGAGTTATCCAGGAAGGTCCGAAATAGTAAATGGCATTTCTGTTGTACATTGAGCTCGTAGGATAGATGCAGCTAAATGCAGGTAAGCAGAGTTTTTCTATTTCTAATTTAGATGAGGCCTGTGAAACTAAAGCTGTGGATTTATCCACTCAAGTGACACGTAGGTGCATTTACCTGTTTTAGCCATGTCAAGGATCGTGACTTTCAGACTCATGACATTTGCACAACTAACATACTAGATGGTATATAGAGCCATAAAAGTCAAGGTCAAGAATGGAGTGTCTAAAATTAAAATTAAAAAAAATTATTTAAAACCTGTATCCACTTTCACTGGCTGGGCATTGATATTTATTTTTCTTGGTCTTTTGGATACTGAAAGAGTTCACTTACAGAAATATGTATTTATGGTAATATAAGCCCAAATCGTTGCTCTAAGGTCAATGTCTGGAAGTTTTTTACCCTTCCATTGACACTTTGGGAGTAAAAAATGAATTTCTAACTCTGTACGGAGCCTTCTGGCATGGTTGTCAATGATAGGCCAGTCCTGTTAATATACAAGAGGTTTAGAACTTAATTCAACTATATTTTCTATTTAAAGTTACAGCGACTAAGTACAGCTGCTCACTTACGAATTATCTGTTAGTTGGGTAGTTTTCAATAGCTTAATCATCATTTGATTGTCTCAGATTGTATTGCAAGCAGTTCACCTCCACTTCATCTAAACCTAAATGTTTCCTGTTTACATATCAGAAAATATAGAAAGATGATAATATTTAGAAAATAAAGGAAAAAAACGCAAGCTGTGTTCAAATGCATTATTTATATAATTATCCTATAATTAAAGTAATTACAGTTTGTGGTGAGAAATAGTCTTTATTTTTATTTGCAGGTTTCTTGAGGGGTGTTTACTGATCATCACAGAGCAGCTATATGAAAAATAATTGGAGATGTTCGGATTTAAGTTGCATAGGACATGTTCTTCATGAAATAACGATGCATCTTTACAGTCCATTAATTGACAGGCCTGTATGAAAGAGAGTTAGACTGATGGTCAAAGATATTTGTGAGCTTTTATGATCTGAACTACAGCTACATCTACTCTGGATATGAATTTTTGGAATAAGAGAGGATTTCTAATGTTATGGTGTTGCAAGCAGAAAAAATAGTGTAAATGAAGAATTTCTTGCCCTGTGGTACTTTTTGAACTTCTAGATTCAATTTATTCTTCTTTTTAGAAGCAGGAAAGCTGGAAACATTTAAAGTGAAAGTTTAAATGTCTGAGAAACTACTTGAATCCAGTGGCAGTGTTTTTGAAAAAGACCCACTGACTATTAAAAATGCTGGGCTGAGACCTAGAATGTGAGGCTGTTACTCAGGAAGCCAACACAAATAACACTTTTTTCCTTTCCTTGGTAGATAACCAAGCAGCAGAATGGGGAGAGAACGGGACCAGAGACCATCACAGGGTACTTCTACCATGGGGGTTGCCTGCAACAGCGTTACTCAGCATCGTGTATCTCTGTCCCCATAGGATCCTCTTTGGACTATGGGGAGAAGACTGAGGGTTCTCCTGCTGTATGGACCTGGATGGGTGTTTTTAATCCTGGATTTATTCTTTTTCACCTCATAAACCATGTTTTACTCCTTCACAGAACTACACAACAAAAATGGCTATGATCAGACTAATCCCAGAAACGAGTCACATACTTCAAATAACATGCATATGGGACATTCAGCAAGAAATACTAGGCATCTACTACAGATGCTTGATTACATTCATGTAAATGTCAATACGTGCACGATCAATATCTGCTAGGACTGTGGAAAATTAGGAAAACTATAACTCTCATAGCACGTCTTGTTTTTTATTGTATAGCTAAAAGGAAGTGTGTATTGGCTTGATCTCCAGAGAAAAGCACCTATTTATTATTTGAAATGAGCCATATCAAAGGAGAAGATGGATATCTCTACAATGATAATAGGCAAAGAAGAACTTGTTTGGGAATTTTGTTCTTACTTTAAATATGATCTGCAGAAAAATGCAATCTTTTTGTTTTTTCCCTATCCAGCCTCACAAGCAGGGGCTAACAGCAAGCACATAAGGGCTTTAAAACATAAAGGTTTTAAAAAATGTCCTCCATCAGAGCCTCCATCAACCTACTTTGAGTACAGTCCAGAGTGTTTGCAGAAGTTGGTGGCTGCCATGATCATAACCATCATACAGGCGTGCTTTCCATGCAGGTTGGAGAATCTCAGCTAAGAACCATTTTAGGGCGCACAAGGAAAAGCCTGTTTCTCTGAGGGACATCTTGAAGCTCCACAAAATTTGCAAGAATTCCTTCTGTGTAAACTGTGCAAGGTTCACCTGAATTCATTTGTTCTTTGGAGAGAAGAACGAGTTCTAGACCACGTTTTGGCCCTTTGATCATAGTCCACATGCTTCTCCCACTGTGTCTTTCACAGTCTGCAAAAAGAGAACTATCTGTGAGCAGCCAATGGCTCCTTACCTATCAGTTTGTAAAGCATGGATACACATCAAACACATGGATAAAGGCAAGCTTGTTGCCTCTAATATCCCAGAACATCTGTACAAAATACTTGGCTGTTCCTGTTTGACATGTCACCCGTTCTAGGTGAATCAAGTATAGCTGCCCCTATGCAAAATATCAGATATCAAGATCTCTGCAACTTTGAAGGCTAAAGCAGCTTTCCAAGACTACATGCTTAGCATCTGAGGAATAAATTGAGTAAAATGAGAGGTCTGGGTCAGCAGATCTTCTCACAAAGTATTGAGAAGAGTTAAGAAGAGGCTTGGGTATATAGTGCTGAAATAACCCCAGAGCTTAGGTGGTCTGGGTATATCACTACAGCAGTTTTACCTGCCCCATTAATCAACTGTTTATAACAATAGTTTTTAAATTAAAATATTTTTTTTTATTAAGAAACCCAATACCTAATAATTTCTCAATTTTTTTATTAATAGTTTAAATAATATGGCAATAATTAGGGCAAATTCATAGCCTTATAGCGAGAGACTAAATGAGACCTCATGGATTTTTGCAGTCAATACTCTGACATATGAGCAGACTGACTTTGCTAAGCCTGATCTCTCCCTAAAACTGCAGCCTCCTTAGGCAATCAGTTCCATTTGTAACTAAGCCTGCCCTAAAAATGTTTCCCTAGAATTGAAAATAAATCTTCCTTTCAAGTCAGGCTTAACAAAAATCCATAAAATAAGTCAGAAAGTGTTCTTTCACTATTCCCAAGTATACTTTTACCACCATGCTGGCACTTAATAACAGTTTAAAAAATTATATTCTTAAGGATAACAGATCGCTTTTGGGGCAGTGAAATTTCAGAATAGATAATCCATCTGTCTTATTGCTTTAGAGATTTATTTTTATGATTAAACTGATTATTAACCAGAGAAGCTCAGACTGGGAGCTGTGTCAGACTGATAATTTACACCTTCAGTAGAGGATTTAGGAAAACTACACTGTTTTGACATATTTCTTTCACTTTCCTTTTTTATTCAGTTTCACAGATCCTTTCCTTTGTTTTAATTTTGACATTCTAGAGGAAGTTTAAGATGCACTTTCTTAAAATCTTTATTTTCTTATTGTCAACAGAAAACACAGAAAATCTAATTACAGATGCACCGTAACCTTGGTTCTATTTTAATGTTAAGAACAGTTTAATGACAATTTGTTTTACAGTCAGGGACCACTCTTTCTCTTTTCTTAAGAGTTCACCAGGCAGCTGGTGTCTGATACCTCTGTGCCCTTGGGAAAAAGAATCTTTACAGAATCTTCATTTTCATAGTTGAAAGGGACCTTTGAGATCATCGAGTCCAACCATACACAAAAAAAAGCCCCAAACAAAACACCAGCTCCCATCCCACCCCACTCCCCAAAAAATCCCCCAAAACCCAACAAAACAACAAATCACCCAACCCAACAATCTCGGCCACTAGAGCATGCCCTGAAGTGCCACATCTGCATGTTTTTTAAATATCTCCATGGTTGGTGACCCCACCACCTCCCTGGACAGGCCGTTTCAGTCCTCACCTTTTTAGTGAAGTAATTCTTTTTAATATCTAATCTAAACNGATCATAACCATCATACAGGCGTGCTTTCCATGCAGGTTGGAGAATCTCAGCTAAGAACCATTTTAGGGCGCACAAGGAAAAGCCTGTTTCTCTGAGGGACATCTTGAAGCTCCACAAAATTTGCAAGAATTCCTTCTGTGTAAACTGTGCAAGGTTCACCTGAATTCATTTGTTCTTTGGAGAGAAGAACGAGTTCTAGACCACGTTTTGGCCCTTTGATCATAGTCCACATGCTTCTCCCACTGTGTCTTTCACAGTCTGCAAAAAGAGAACTATCTGTGAGCAGCCAATGGCTCCTTACCTATCAGTTTGTAAAGCATGGATACACATCAAACACATGGATAAAGGCAAGCTTGTTGCCTCTAATATCCCAGAACATCTGTACAAAATACTTGGCTGTTCCTGTTTGACATGTCACCCGTTCTAGGTGAATCAAGTATAGCTGCCCCTATGCAAAATATCAGATATCAAGATCTCTGCAACTTTGAAGGCTAAAGCAGCTTTCCAAGACTACATGCTTAGCATCTGAGGAATAAATTGAGTAAAATGAGAGGTCTGGGTCAGCAGATCTTCTCACAAAGTATTGAGAAGAGTTAAGAAGAGGCTTGGGTATATAGTGCTGAAATAACCCCAGAGCTTAGGTGGTCTGGGTATATCACTACAGCAGTTTTACCTGCCCCATTAATCAACTGTTTATAACAATAGTTTTTAAATTAAAATATTTTTTTTTATTAAGAAACCCAATACCTAATAATTTCTCAATTTTTTTATTAATAGTTTAAATAATATGGCAATAATTAGGGCAAATTCATAGCCTTATAGCGAGAGACTAAATGAGACCTCATGGATTTTTGCAGTCAATACTCTGACATATGAGCAGACTGACTTTGCTAAGCCTGATCTCTCCCTAAAACTGCAGCCTCCTTAGGCAATCAGTTCCATTTGTAACTAAGCCTGCCCTAAAAATGTTTCCCTAGAATTGAAAATAAATCTTCCTTTCAAGTCAGGCTTAACAAAAATCCATAAAATAAGTCAGAAAGTGTTCTTTCACTATTCCCAAGTATACTTTTACCACCATGCTGGCACTTAATAACAGTTTAAAAAATTATATTCTTAAGGATAACAGATCGCTTTTGGGGCAGTGAAATTTCAGAATAGATAATCCATCTGTCTTATTGCTTTAGAGATTTATTTTTATGATTAAACTGATTATTAACCAGAGAAGCTCAGACTGGGAGCTGTGTCAGACTGATAATTTACACCTTCAGTAGAGGATTTAGGAAAACTACACTGTTTTGACATATTTCTTTCACTTTCCTTTTTTATTCAGTTTCACAGATCCTTTCCTTTGTTTTAATTTTGACATTCTAGAGGAAGTTTAAGATGCACTTTCTTAAAATCTTTATTTTCTTATTGTCAACAGAAAACACAGAAAATCTAATTACAGATGCACCGTAACCTTGGTTCTATTTTAATGTTAAGAACAGTTTAATGACAATTTGTTTTACAGTCAGGGACCACTCTTTCTCTTTTCTTAAGAGTTCACCAGGCAGCTGGTGTCTGATACCTCTGTGCCCTTGGGAAAAAGAATCTTTACAGAATCTTCATTTTCATAGTTGAAAGGGACCTTTGAGATCATCGAGTCCAACCATACACAAAAAAAAGCCCCAAACAAAACACCAGCTCCCATCCCACCCCACTCCCCAAAAAATCCCCCAAAACCCAACAAAACAACAAATCACCCAACCCAACAATCTCGGCCACTAGAGCATGCCCTGAAGTGCCACATCTGCATGTTTTTTAAATATCTCCATGGTTGGTGACCCCACCACCTCCCTGGACAGGCCGTTTCAGTCCTCACCTTTTTAGTGAAGTAATTCTTTTTAATATCTAATCTAAACCTTCCCTAGTGCAACTTCAGACCATTTCCTCTGGTCCTGTCATTTTTCACTTGGGAGAAGAGGCCAACACCCACCTCTCTAGAATCTCCTTTCAGGCAGCTGTAGAGGGCAATGAGTTCTACCATCAGCCTCTACTCCAAACTAAATCTGCTAAGTTCCCTGAATCTCTCCACATATGACTTGTGAAGACCTTCCTCTGGAGCACACTTGGAAGTTAACAACTTGAGTCCAAGCCCTTTGCACAACTGCTTCTTTTAGGTGTAGCAAAAAAGATCAGGCGTTGTTTTTGTGTTCTTTATCAAAGATGTCGTAGGTCTTTGTAGGCAAATAAAGGTATCTGATGAAACAAGAATTACCCTCATACCACAGAAATTCTCTTACTCATATTTTATTTCTCACTGGGGATCTGAATCTTATCACCTAAGAGCAAAATAAGTAATTTTTAGGCCGCTCCAAAGCCTTTTGAATAGCACATGAAAGATAATCCACACATTAAATGGCTCAAATGATATCTCCTCTGATATATGCAGTGGAATTTGGGTGGCTGATTTTTTTCTACTTTGCACTGAGATGATTATTCAAAGACCTTGGCTCTTCTTCAGAAAACCCCTATTTTTAAACCATTATAACTCCTTAACTGCTGTTCAGAGGAATTGCTTGTGACTGCCATACATTTTTGCCCAAAGAAGCAGAGTTCAGCCTGAAGCTTTGAAATCCTGATGTGAAGGGGAACTCCAACAAGCTATGCAGCAGTAGTAAGATGTCTATCTTTGTAACCACGGAAGAGTCTTTGGTTATTTGGTTAAGATATCAGCAGTGATCAGAAACTTTGTACACTGTTTTGGACCCACTTTCCCCAATTATTTTTTTTTTCTTCTGCTCAGCCTTTGTAAGTGTTTAAATGAATTAATTTCTAAGTTGAAATTCATAAGAAAATATTAATTTTTTTTTTAATTTCCCCCAAACCCCTGGGGCTTTGGTTTGTGTGGTTTTTTCCTTCTATTTAGGCAATCAGCACAACCTTTGCAGCCATATGAAATTCCAAAGCATCTTGTCACCAAATGAGTCAAAATTATTGAAGCTTGCCTTTTGTCACTGTAATTACAAGCACACATTCAAGGAAGTGTTCTAAGCTGCTTGTCACCTATTGTTTCATCTTTTATGTCTCCACCACCACCTCAAACCTTGGGGGAAAAGGAAGTCATCAGAGATAAAGTTACCAGCAGCTATCATATTTCCATAAAGAAATAACTGAAAATATGGAGAACAATATTCATAGCAGTCATCTTATTTCATTTATTTCTAAGAAGATACTCAGAAAAATTATTGATTTTTTTTTTTTAAAAAACCCAAAAACAACATTCTTTTTTTCTTTCAGTCCAGTCAGGATGAGCTATGGTTTGAAGATCAGGAAATTGCACGTGGTATTACCACTGATTTGTCACATCATCCAGGAATACCCTCTTTGTCTCAGCACAATTGTTTTTCTGATGGAAAGAGAGACCTAATATTTATCAACGGGAAAAATGGGGGGTTGTGACAACTGCCCACTGATTTAACAATAAGAAGTACTTCACTGTCTGAAGTGCTACAGTTAAAAGTTTTATGCATGGTATTATCATTACCCCTTTTTTTTACTGTTAAATAATAGTTTTTGCTTTACCATTACTAATAAATGTATTTTCTAAAGCACAAGCAAAACACATCTTAGAGAAGTTGCCTTTAAAATGTGTATAATGGTGCACATGAAATTGCAAGTAGCTGATCTTCTGGAAAAAAAAGTAAATCCCTATTCTATTAAAAACAAATTAAATGAGAATAAACAACTAGTATTTTCCTTAAAAGGAGCAATTATATATTTATGTTTAATTATGCAAACACTTAAAGATAGTCTGCTTTGTAGAAAATTAACCAGGAATTTCTGAACTTACAAACTAAACTGATTTTAACTTTAAGAGCAGGAACCTTGGTAAAAGAGAAGTTTTTAGGTGCCACCTAAAAATTTAAGTCCTTCATCAGGAGTTATGAAGCAAGCCTGCCTACACATTTTTCAAGGTATTACTGTGACGCAATTATGTTATTGTATGTTCCCAAATGCCTTTGTCACGCAACATTTTAAACCCAAGATTTAAGCAGAAAAGTTCTCAGGATGACACTGAAGGCACAAATGTTAATACTTGATTGTCTCAGGCAATATATGATTGGTGTCTACAATTTTCTGTAATGTCTGCAGGAGTCGCACAAGTGAACAGATACAGAACAAAAATACCCACAGTAAACAGATTAATAAAGCACGTCAGGTCTACCATGACAGTAAATATTTCATGGGTCTTTCTATTCCTTTCTATGCATTTAGTCTTGTCATTCTGTCCCCCCTAGTTGAATAGGACTGCTTGTATTCTTGAAGGGACACATGTATGTAAGCATATCTATGAAAAGCCCGAGTATTTTTTCCTAGAGAAGATAGTCAAGTTGATGTCATGTGTCCCACTCTCTTTGAAGATGCTGATGGTGATGGATGGTGGTATTTTGATTTCTTATGGCAGAGGAATAAGTGTAGGAAACAGGAAAAGTAATAGGAAACAGCACTAGATATCTGTAAGATCAATTTAGTAATTATGCATTTAACCTGTCAAACACAGGTAATTTGGCCAATTCAGAAGGGTCTGTATTTACAACACATCATCTCTGAACAAATATAGGTAATGAAAATGTCAAAGCTGGGTCTCTCAGTGTGGTGCACAGGAGGTACAAAAAAATCCCATTAGCTACTAACAGGATTTGTGCCCCTGCGTCTCATGAACCACTTTGAAAATTCACTCTCAGTCATCTGGAAGCAAGGTACTATGCCAGGCATTCCAGATAACATCATTAGAATACAGACAAGAAGCTTAATCAGCTATCGTGCACAAAGCATTAGAAGCATAAAGAATTGCTTACGGTTAAATATTTCATGTCAAGCTTGGATTTTTCCACAGGACCCACCTATATGGGAGTGTTTAACCCAGTAAATTAGTGGATCTTTTCTAATTTGTAATTCAGGTTTACAGTTAGTTGAAAATTACTTCCAAACTCCAAACTACAAAGTTCTGTAAAGATCAAAGGATTCCAAGAAACTTTAATCATCAAACGTGGAGTTAAATTATATTAAAAAAAACCCCATCCAACAACAAAACACATATATGCACATGAAAACAGTGTACTTACACATCCTGTTCCAAGACCATGTTATGTTAATAGTAGTCCTGATAGGTCTCCATATTTTAAAATCTGTACAATTTCATTCGCATCATCAGATATTTTTATTGTGATGGAAATGCTTTGGGTTTCTCCTAGAGGGTTTTGGATAAACAAGTCAGTAAAGTACACAATTTGCACTATCATTTTTTCCAAAATTTGAATGTAGTGCTAACTGTAGCAGTAGTTCTTATTTTCTGTCTAATGTCAGGAAAAGAAATTGGAACACGCCAGGCAGGTCCAGAGGAGTATGATGGATTGAGACTGTCACACCTCATTCAATCCATGAATTCATACCAATGACAGACTCAAGTCAAAACAATTTATGCCAAGTCTTCTACTTATATAAACTTCTACCAGGTCTTTTAGTCTCTAAAAGTGTAAGTGGACAGCCAGGAATACTAACTAAATTAACTGTGTCAAAGATATAATTTTTTATAATCATATATCTTGACTATAAAAATGTGTGGGAAAATGATGTCCAGAAGATTCCTTAGATCACTTTTCTGCTTTCCAGTGCAAGTTCTTTTCCCCAGTCCTGTAAAAAATGTCACATAGTTGGTGAGCCACTCAAGAGATAAGTAGCTTCTAATCATGAAAAGATGTGGTTGAATTTATAATCATAACCCTTCATATGGTTCAGTATAAAGAGTTTATTGACATCTTTTAGTGAGATGAAATAGTGTATTATAGCAAATGTCATTTTTTTTTCAAATAAGATCACTACATGCATGAAGTAGGGATGAGCAATACCTGAGGAAAACAAACATTTGAATTCAAAAGATACTGGTTTTATATCAGGATATTTGATGAGCTGTCCTTGAAGCCATTGCATACTCTGCCAAAATCTTCTTGTTCATCATAGTGGAAGTCCTTCTGATAGCATTGCACTGCCTTTCCTCTAAAACATCACCCTTTTCCTCCAAAATATTACCCTTCCTCTAAAACATCACCTGAAGCTGTACTTAGCCTTTGGAAAATAAGCTGAAGCTGTTATGAATACCTCTAATGAACACAGAAAAAAATTTCTCTGGTGAAAGAGTAAAGTCCAGACACCTTTCTATTAATGTGTTCTCCTTTTTTTTTTGCATAGCACTTGGCTCTCAGAAAACTAGCTCTGAAAATTAGCAGCCATCTCCACAGAACAACTCTCGCCCCACCAGGTTGTGTGGCTCGTTAAGACATCCCCTGCTTGTATGTGGACATCAGTAATAAAGGAAAAAACTAATAACCTTCCAATGGTTTACACAGGAAAAAAAAAAGTTTTCCAGAACCATTATCTTAAATGGTCAGTAGATATTATTCAGAATTCTTTAAATTTTAAGTAAAAGTATTACCTATAACTTTTCCATTTTTCTTAATGTACTAACTAGGTCAGCTTAGCCAGACACTTCAGCTGTGCAGGACATCTGCATCGCTGATGCTTAAAGTAACCTCATAAAGTCAGCCTTAGTGAATTCATTGGGGCTGGGATCATGCTGTATCTTGGGGACATGCCACAGGTAGGCTTGGGCTGCTAACATGGATGATGTATCTATCTTTCTAGTGTGTGGCTTCTTATGAGGTAGACAGAACCCAACAGATAGGCATTTAAGGTCACTAAGGAATGTATAGAAGGACATAGAGTATTAAAACAGAAGCCAAGCCACCCCAGAAAGCAAAGCAGAGAAGCTACACCTCCAGAAGGTACGTCAATCCACTCTCCTGAAGCCAGTGACACATCCGCTTTCATTCAAAAAATGACTTTTGCAATTGCAATGCAATATCAGGTGGAGGCAGGGCTGTTTTTAACTCTTCTTTCACAATCCAGACTTGTGGTTCATGCTTAAGTGGGTGGAAGGCAGCCAGCTTTGGTGCTCTTCACTGCCTGAAGAAGAGTCAGCCAGTGGTGCTCCTGCGTTATTGAGCTAAATAGAGCTGCTGCTGGGATAATGGTGAAGGAAGGAGAGATACTGGAGGGGAACAAACTCTTACCTTTGTGTTCCACCTAATCTGGTCCCCAGAAAATAAGAGTCAGAGGGTCAGAAAGCACAGGACCTGCGAACATGAGTCTAGCCCATGCTTCAAAGATGGTTCCTAATATTATGTGCAACAGATGGTAAAACGCATCAGTAATCCTGAAAGCAGTTGTCAGACTCAAGTTTTGACCCACTGCATGCTCTTGCAACTATGATACAGAGTCATGCCCCATCTTTGCAGTTCATTTGAATATACTTATCACAAGACTAAATACGGGCATTCTTTTACATATCAAGGCCCCTTTACAGAGTTCTGGGTAGAGCAACCTTAGTTAAATGAAAAGTGCCCTCAGCTGTTAGCCTTTTCAGAAAGTTTTGCAGACCACCTGAGGTATTTTAAGTGGGAATTATGTAGTCTGCATATTTCATATTACTAATTATCTTCCAGAAATCCTTACCCTGTCCTCGGATAGTTAGGTCTGTTGTAATTGCTCCACAGCAATTTACAGAAGGTGAGAGAATGAGTTCACCTTGTTTCAAAATCCTTTCCCATCACAGATTACCCTTTCTGTCTAATAGCAATTTAGACTATTGATGGATAAGTTTTCTTCCTTAACAGTTTGAAATAACCCAGTCATTACAGGTCAGGAGCTTATGCTGAATACAACTATGCATATATAATGGTACAACTGATGGGCTCAAAACCAACAAATAAATGCACTTCATACAGAGTACAGCAGTTCCTTACCTTCCTTCTGAGTTGTGGACACAAAATTTGTCCACCTGATATGTACTTAATTTCAGATTTTGATGACAGAGACTCAACCAATTTATATCCATTTTGTCTCTGCTCAGGATTTATAAAGCACAGAATTCCGAGTAAATGACCGCATTTCTCCTGGCTCATCAGTGGCTTCAGTGTATGAACATCAGTGCTGTTTGTAAGGAGTATGCAGAAGACATGGCACTTGCATTTGGATTCTAATTTGTGGACTGCTTGACAGTCTTCTTTTCCCATAATATATTCATCACTAGATATATTGGTTATGCAATAAAGTATTTTTTAATTGCCAGCTTTAGAAATATTTAAGTACCCAATTATTTTTATCTAAAAGACCATTACAGAAAAAAAGGAAAAGTTAAAAATGGATAGGGCCATAGCTAGACAAGGATTATGAGTTGCACAGCAAGAGCACTGAGCCTTTGATGAAGTGTATAAATAATTAGTAACATACTTTAAGACATCTTTCTTTTGGTTCATAGTACCTGTGCTCATTTAATTCCAGCTGAAAATATTCCCATCCATTCACATTGAAGGACAGATAAATTGGTGACCAAGTCAATGAGAAAAATGATTCATGTTGAAGCACCAAAGCCAAACATTTTCTTCACACACACAGATCAGACACTCATTCAGAGATTAGACACCAATACAAATTTATCCTGCTGTAGCAAAAGATCACAGCGGACATGAGATAGAATCGCATGTGGCAGTTCAGCGCCCATAAATGTAAGCATGCAGGTATGTGTTCTGAATATGTGAATGATGTTTAACAACATGGACAGGAGATTCATAAGAAAAAATAACACTCCATAAATAGGCTGCCCCATTTTTGCTTTTTTTTCAAAGTCACATGAATATCCAAGTACCTTTTGGGGCTTGTTTTTCACAAACATTCATGGGATGAGTTTGGTCAGTTCCAATAGGTATGAGCTTCAAAGTCAATTGGTGTCTTCACTGAACTTCACTGAACTGCATCTTGAAAATCTTCATGATGGTATTTTTACATTTGACAAAGTACTGCAGCGCCTAAAGATGCAGACAGGGCACCTATTGTTCATTAACTATGCTAAAGATAGACATCTAATTTCCAGTAGGTTCTAAAATCACTCTGAAATTCTGGTTGTGGTGTACATACACTTTTTACAGAAGAGAAAAAAATCTCAGGAGATATGACCAGACAATTGTTTACCCATCTCAAACAGTAAATACTGAGGTCACTGAAGAACTGTTCCACATCAGTCCATTGGTTTGCAGAACTCCCTAACATATGAAACAAATAAGAAATAAATATGAAGCCAAGGAAGTCTGCTGGCTAACTTTTCTCGCTGTTCTAGTGATTTACAGATCACTTCTGCAAAGCTTGTCCCCCTCCAAGTTGTTTATAAAACTAATACAAAAACAATTCCTCTTTTCAGCGTATCCCCAGTTTGGACTCTCTCGCATAGGCTTTTTAATATTATATTATTCATATCATATCATATCATATTATAATATGTAAATCAGCACTGCTGTCAGCTCTGTCTGTGAAACTGGCTACTTTAGTCAATGACTGCCATTAGGATGAAGAGGGTCTGTTAAGAGAAATCTAAAAGACATCATAGAATTACTTCAATCTCAATAGCTTATTTTCTTATCCTAACAATTTTGTCTTCATAAACACGTATAATAACAGGAACTGTACATAGTAATAATAATAACAGGAACTGATGCCATTAAACAGGCTTACACTTTAGACATCCCTCATATTTCTGAGTTCTTAGCTCCTGTCTCTAAGCCAACTAGGTAACTGTACAGCTTTCTGACTCTTTTTAAATCATCCCTCTGAAATACAGTCTTTCCTGTCTGGCTCCACAGCTATCATTCTCATCAAGTTGCCTTCTGCCTTGGTTACAAAAACATACCCTTCTTTGGCCTTGATAAAAACGTGAAACAACAGCCATACCTTTCTCATATTCAAAGAAGCCTTTGGCAGAAATTCCTGTTCCTCAGAGGATGATGCTAAATGCTTGAGTTTCCTCCTGCTCTTCTATAAATCTGTGCTACAGAGCTGTATAGACCTGACCAAACACCATGTCTTAATGTTCTTAAGTAGGTAAATAAACCTTTCTACTTTCTCTCGTAGCTCTTTTCTTATCTTTCTTGTGCTTGACAGTGTTTATATGAAAGTCATTACAAGATCCTTTTTTAGGTTTTCCTTTTGGAAAAGGTAAATACAGCAAAGCAAGGAGATAGAAGCAGCTGGAAGTGCTAAGACTTCTTGGTAAGGAGGCTCAGACAACAGGTTTTTGAAGAAGATATGCATCAAATTATCTGCCTGTCAAGCATGTAGGAGAGCTGTAGGAAGGCTCTCACTTTTCCACACCAAGGAGAAAAAAAAGTAGTCCTGGAAATAACTATTGCTTCCCTTTGAAATGTATGTAGAGAGGAAAAGTACTGTACCACATTAGTGCAATTGGAATGGAAATACAATGTTTTTCATAAGCATCTGCTTCTGTGAGAACACCTACCATGTTTCTCTTCTTTTTCCTTTGCTGACCAAAAACCTTGTGAAAAAAAGCAGAATGTGAGCTGAATAAAGGAAGTGAAATTTAGGAAAAATTTCCTCAAATCTGGTAATTATAAACCTAGAACATTTCTGATAGTAAATGCAGAAAATAATATCTACATATTCAGTTATTCATGTTTCATATTTCTGTTGTGTTTTTTTGGTTGG
>VZRU01011736.1:169721-182530 GCA_013398155.1 Pedionomus torquatus | reverse complement strand
TTTTTTTTTTTTTTTTTTTTTTTGTTATATATTACAACCAGATTTAAACTGTAGGGAGTTTTCCTTATTTGCTTTTCCCTCCATCTGGTTAGCATTTTTTTTATATCCTGCAGGAAAAAAATATGGCAAAAACTTTTGAGACCCCCACCAAACTATGTATAATTGTAACTTTAATTTTTAGAAGTAATACTAATGAATCCTCATTATTTTAATTTGAGGTGGAAGAACATATATAATTTAAAAAATTATTTTAATTAAGGCTGTCAACTTTCAGTGTAGTTTGCTTTTACACATGAGGAATTATAGAATCACAGAATTGTCAGAGTTGGAAGGCACCTCTAGAGATCATCTAATCCAACTGTCCTGCCAAAACAGGATTGCCCAGAGCACATCACTCAGGACTGCATCCAGGTGAAGCTCGAAGGTCTCCAGATAAGAGGACTCAACACCCTCCCTGTGCCAGGGCTCTGTCACCCTCACCCTAAAGAAGATTTTTCTCATATTTGAATGGAACTTCCTATGTTCCAGCTTGTGGCCATTGCCCNTATTTGAATGGAACTTCCTATGTTCCAGCTTGTGTCCATTGCCCCTTGTCCTGTCACTGGGAACCACTGAAAAGAGTCCGGCTCCATCCTCCTACAACCCACCCTTCAGGTACTTATAAGCATTAATAAGGTCTCCCCTCAGCCTTCTTCTCTCAGGCTAAAGAGTCCCAGCTCTCTCAGCCTTTCCTCATCAGGGAGATGCACCAAACATTCAATCATCTTTGTTGCCCTATGCTGGACTCTCTCCAGTAGTTCCTTGTCTCTCTTGAACTGGGAGCCCAGAACTGGATGCAGTATTCCAGTTGTGGCCTGACCAGTGCAGATCAGAGGGGAAGACTGACCTCCCTCAATCTACTGGCCACACTCTTCTCCATGCTGCACAGAATTCCATTGGCCCTCCTGGCAACAAGGGCACATTGCTGGCTCATGGAGAGTTTACTGTCTACCAGGATCCCCAGATCCTTCTCCTAAGAAGTGCTTTCCAGCAGATCCGCCCCTAACCTATAGTGGTGCCTGGAATTCTTCCTTCCCAGCTGCAGGACCCTGCACTTGCCCTTGTTGAACCTCATGAGGTCCTTCTCCGGATAGCTCTCCTGTCTGTCCAGGTGACACTGGATAGCGTTAAGACTTGATGTATTCAGCAGCTGATGTAGATGACAGTGGGGCTCAAGCTGTAGGACCAAATTGTACCCCTTTACCACTGGCTGAAGCTCAGGGCAATGCCCAAAGTGGCATTTGGCCCTTGAAGGTAGCTTGATAAGTGATGTAAATCCACCTCTTCCTTTGAGAGACCAGAAACTCTTTGGCAAAGCTGTCAAAGCATTTTGGTTAGTGACAAGACTGGTACTGCTGTTTTTTCCATCCCGCAGCTTCGTATGGTCAGAGCCATCTTGCCATGTATTTGGTGCCCACAGCCTCCTTTGCCAGTGACCTTGCACACTGGAACCCAACAAGCTGATGACATTCAGCCTGCCTGCCAGGACTGCTGACCACACAGAACGACAAAGTGTCAATGCCACCATCAGAGAGAGGTGACACCCCATTGACCCCTGCGCTCAGAGGAACACAGCACTGGATGTGGTCCATGGTTGCTGATTTGGCCTTTCCTCACATGCTTACCAAGGAATCCACATACTAAATGTGTGTTGGCCAGGGTAACAGGTACAACTGGACATTTTTCTACAGTCCACACAGAACCTTCTAGTCTGAGAGGTGATCACAGGGTGACAGCACAACATCCACCAAACTCAAGAGAGAAGCAGAAGTTCGCACCAGGCTCACTGTCTGCTGTCTCCTCAACGGGAGAAATGGGATTGTACCTTCTTTCTGGCTGCATCTCTGCACATCATTGCTGCTCTTTCCTCCATCATATGGCATGCTGTAATACGGATTTGCAGTGACATGTCTGTGGTTTTTTGCTGGATTTAATTGGGCAGAAAATACTTCACAACTATTTAAGCAATTATATTTTATGGAAACTATATGCTTCTACATTTGTTTCCATTTGAACATTAACATACTTATCAGTGCTCTACATCTGAGGTCTCCAGAGGTTTTGGATATACCTAATTAAGAAGCACTCATGAGAACTATGTAATAGCCCCGAGTCTAGCCAGCCAAATTAATTTGTTGCTGTAGTTGGTCTTTTGTGGTCCAGAGCTGGGTGATAACTTCCAAGAAGTATCATTGTAATATGTGAGCTCTTTAGTGGCTCCAAATTTTCCTGTGATTTACAAATCACTAGAGTTCAGTTCGCAAAATTAGGTATACATGTAGGATAATGATTGAGATAACATCCAGAGAAGCTATGGATTCTGGATGCTGATCTGAAACTCTTTTCTCACTGAATATTTCAGTGTATGAGTTAGTTTTTTGACCAGAGCTAGGCTTTGTCCAGTTCAGGGGCAGCAGAGAGTAACTTTGATGGATCTTACTGAGATGGGAGGGTCTGAGGGCAACACAATTAGTGGAAAATGGAGAACTGGTTGGGTTCAAGCAGTGGAGCTTTGGTAAAGGAAGATTAAGAAAGAGGCTGATGGGTGCTACAGCCCTTTAAAATTCACAAACTTTGAGACACCTGGGGAGATAAGAGCTGGCAGAATGTCTTTAAGTTAAATGTAAGACTCACTGAATGTGAAGTTGACTGAACTTTTGAAAAAAGACATGGTGCCAAGTAGAGAGGTCTTAGAATTACTGGGAGATGTCATCCACTTACCAGGAATGATCAATTATAATAAAAATCATAGATACAGTCTATCAGCTTATATTTTAAGAGTTTCTGAGTTTATAACCACCTGAGGTCTTGGTCAGAGAAAGCTGCAGAGTCCAGAAAGCTCTCTAAGAGGAAACAGGACTCTAAATCAGATGCAGAGAGTGGAGGTTTGTTTCTCAGCATGATGATTCAAAGGGAGCTTCTGGCTGTGCAACAGTAGGTTAAAGTGGAGCTGGCTTGCTCCAGAATGTCACTCTGAGAAATCAAATCAAATGCCAACATCTAATTCAAAATCCTATTACTATTCCTTCTTGACCCAAGAAAATTTTCTGTTCTGAATTGTTCATTTAGGGCTGGTTTTTAACAGTGAGCTTTGGGAGATACTTTCATCAAATGACAGATTTTATACTTAACTAAAATAGCGATATATTTTTACACGGTCACCTAAAGACAACCCTTAATGTATTCTAGTGCCCTGAACACATTGTTAAGTTGAACTCACAGAAGATTTGAATTTTAAAGGCAAAAATGCTATGTATCCTGATTATTCATGAACCATTCAGGTCAGACACAGCTTTACCATATGTAGAGTTTAGAAAAACTCAAGTATGATTCTATCATTCCATGATTCTGTGAAAATACCTAAGGCCATTGAGATTCAGTAAATCCCACAGGTACCAAATAAGGCCACAGCCGTTAAGTATAGCGCCTCTTTAAATTTCTTACATTTTTCTAAATTATCATTTGGGGGAATTAAAGACTGGAGGACAGGCAAAGTAGACTTTTCTTGCTGTTATAAACAAACCATTTACTGCTTGTATAGCCCCAGCAATTGCAAGAGGATATGGGTCCAAGAAATTTTGTCACTTTATGTTGTATACTCATGCAGGGTTCTTTTAAAGAATTTAAAGGAAAAATGAAAAAAATAGTCCAATAAAGCCCATTGAGATGAGTTTTATGAGTTATGCACACTAAGACTATTTGCTACTTCTGGCATTTTTAAAAAGACAATTCCTGAAAAACAGGGTGTGGAAAAATTCCTATTAAAATTTACCCTTAAACAATTATGATTGTCTGGATCATACATGGCAAAAGAAGAGTTTTTCCTGAATTTCATTTTTGGTATTTTACTTTTATAATAAGAGATATGCTCATTTTTATTTCAAGTGAAAGCTCTCTTACACCTATGTAAGAAAAAAGTACAGTTCAGTTAGAAATTTAATTTTAGCACTTTTAACTGATTTTCTTTCTTTCAAAATATATTTTTCTCACACAAGATTATGATATGTTTTTATCACAAAGATAAATTCCCCCTGTTTTTTATTTACAATATCTATAATACTCTATAAATATTTCAGCTACTTTATGAGTGTTTAGTATTGAATGGATTGATTATCTAGTTAGCTGGAAACATAATTAAGATCTCAAAGTCCATTTTTAAGCTCATGTAGAACGGGCAATGAGAAGTGATGGGGCTGCTTTGGGATGAGCAGAGCTTTTAAACGTTACCCTTCAACTCACACAGCAGTCTCCCTCTCTCCACAAAACTATATCCTTGTCCATAATTTTAAGGGCTTTTGTAAACTGTGTAAGCAGCAGGACCTTTGGTTCAGCAGCAGTGATTTTTCCAGTTAAATGTATAATTCACCAAATAGAAGGACAGACACCTTGGAGACATCATTATTCTTCACCTATCTGTCATAAACTACAGAGGATCTAGCTGGTTCAGTTGCAGTCTTTTTATCTTCAGTCAGATTTCTACATTTTTTTTTTCCAAATAGATCCATAACGTATTCATCACGCCATGAGCAAGAATTTCAGCCCTGGCATCACCAGTTACATAAGTTCTGAGTTGAGTAAACTAATTTTCCCTGGTTTCAGTCATGTAAAATGGTTGGTGGAAAGGTCACTCATTAGTTAGGAGATATGCTGCTGCCCTGGTGGCCAACCGGCTTTGCACCCTTTTAGTTATTGATCTGGGAACATACAGAAGTAGGGAAATAGCTGCAGGGCAAAGCTCAGCTCTCTCCTCTTGAAGGTCTCCTAGGAAAGCTACCAAAGGTTTTCTTCTACACTCCAGATCTCTGATATGGGTAATTAAGGTTAGGCAGGTGAAATAACTAAAAGCAAAACATTCAGAACATTAATTCCTCCTGGAAAAAAAGCTTTCAGGACAACAAATCCAAGGAAAATTTTCTTGGCGTAGCAGAAACCCATCAGGTCAAAGTGACTCAACATTTAGTTTTCAGAAAGCAAAACCTTTCCGCAGTCAAAGCCAATGAAAATGTTTGATCCATTTTGTGTACTCCCTGTTCCTGACCTTCAGTGGCTGATTCAGAGCCAATGTGGATTGGGACCACAATCCCAATGAAACTGCAGAGGCAGTCACCACCATTTCTTCTAGAGGGGTCATCCTAGTCCCTGGGATCTTGCCAGTGAAAGTTATTCAAGTAAATGGAAAAGTGAAATTTGGGAACATCTTTGGCATCCAAATAAAAATGAGCTCTTGACAGAAGCAAATTTCTAAGTGTTATCAATTGTCAAAACATGGGTGGACGCTAGCCATGTAGGGGTTTTGTTAAAGCAGTATAAATATGGATTTCAGAAATGGGTCTGGGTTGTTAGGCTATCTAAAACACACAGGCACTATAGAGTGTGAGTGACGGAAAACAGGTGATGATGTTTCATGGCCAATGCTTCGGTAACATTTGAGTTAGTTTTCTCAGGTCACCTGGTCAGGTGGCCTGAATACTACATCCTAGCATGGACACTCAGATTTAACTGCTTTCCCCTGTTAGGTCAAAGAAAGATGACTGTTGCTCCTCCAAAGGAAGGAAAGGAAAAAAAGACAGTTTCTTGGGAAACTCTGTCCTCCCTGTGTAAGTCTCTCACAGGTTGTCCATTTCCTACTCCTCTTGACAGTCTGAGTCCACGGTACAATGGAGAAAGGAGGCCTGATCTGGAGAAGCAGAGAAGCTTCTCTCGAAGGCAGCATGTGGGTCTATGTGCAGCAAGGAGACACAGTCAACCACCTCCTGCCTCGGAGGTTTCCATGGCCAGCCTGTGGCAGGCAGGCTTGTTTTAAGGTGGTCTTGGGAAGAAATACTCTGAATCCAGATTCTCAGGTTGGGCTCCTACGTGACAAAATGCAGTGTCAAATGATGGATGCCCATTATATGCTCTGCTGGCAAGAGCCATCTAAAATGAAACTAAAATAGAATCATAGAATCATAGAATGGTTAGAGGTGGAAGGGACCTTGAAGATCATCGAGTTCCAGCCCCGCTGCCATGGGCAGGGACACCTCCCACCAGACCAGGTTGCTCCAAGCCCCATCGAGCCTGGCCTTAAATACTTCCAGGGATGGGGCATCCACAACTTCTCTGGACAACCTGTTCCAGTGCCTCACCACCCTCACAGCAAAGAATTTCTTTCTAGTATCTAATCTAAATCTCCTCTCTTCCAATTTAAAACCATTCCCCCTTGTCCTATCACTACACTTCCTGACAAAGAGTCCCTCTCCTGCTCTCCTGTAGGCTCCCTAATAATATGGCAAATGTCCCAACCTTGAAAATATTCTATTGCTTTCAGTTCCACTCTAATTTTGGGTAAAAGCACTGTCAGCAGGAAGCCAGGTACACACACAAGAAGTAGAAGCAAGTGCAATGTGGATATTAACCTATAAAACCCAGGGTGCTGGGCCAAACTCACCGCCTTATCAAGTTTATTCCTCTTCCTTTATTGATGGAGAAATAACTGTTCTCTTGTTATCTTGGGAACTGGACCAAACTGAAGGATAAACAGAAAGAAGCCATTGAAAGCAAAGTCTTAAAAGCACTTTGGTTAGTGTTTTTTATTGAAAGAATAGCACTTATTCCTATATGAATTAACTTTAAAAGCTTTCTAACTTTTTAATATTTTTTTTATTATTTCTTGATCTTTTTGTCTGTCTTTTATTCCTTTCTTTTCTAATAAATAATAAATAATCTTTTATTAATAAATAATAAATTAACAATAAAACTGTCACAGTTTTATTATTGTGATAGTCCATGTTGTAGTGTGATAGTTCAAGATGGACAAGTTAATTTTTTTCTTCAAATCTTCCGTTCATGTCTTAGGGAAACAACAGACAGCGACTTGCACAGGAGCTGTCCAAAATAGGTGCCTAGAGCTGATTAGCACGTTATTCTGCTGTCATACGGTGTCCAGGTCGCATGATATAAAGTAGAATTTCCACTCGTTCATTTCTGGTCTGGGTCTGACAAAAAGGCAATTTTTTTTCTACAGGGAACCTTTAAAATCTATTAAAGTTTGTTCCACTGAGAACTGACGATTGCTTTTTAAAGTCTTTCTTAAAGGGTGTATTCTTTTTAACGAGAAACCAATGTCAGAGTTCTGTGAATGAAAGAATGAGCTCTCCAAAATGATTGATGGTGCTGTCTTACTTCTCCTGATTGATTAGTGCTTTGGTTCTGAAACTTTGGCCCACAGACCAGCTGTGTCCTGTAGAGGGCTTGCTACTGGAGTCTTTAGAGAGGAGATAGATCCCATGGTGATGGCTTCTCTGCTTGATTCCTACTGTTAAATCATCTTAAAAGTGGTTAAAAATTCATGAAACATTTTACTAATCTTCTTCTAGGACTTCTTCTAGGAAAGCAATTCTAAGTGGGAAAATTATTTTTGCTTCTGAAGTTGTTCATCTTTTTAATATACCTAAATAATAATTAATAACTTATTTATAAAGCCCCACTGGCATGGCTGAGGTGCTTGGGGTACTATACAGCATCATCAAAACAGAAGCAAAACAAAATGAACAAAAGTTCACCCTCATTAGAGTCGAGCCAAACGCAAGAAATATTGCAGACAAGATAACAGGATCTGCTTCTCTAATCAAGCAGGCTCGACATTTATATTTTTACAGTGATACTGGGATTTGAAATACATCACTGTAGACCTCCAATTGTGTCCAAATAACGGTGAAGTCCCTTTGATCTTCCATAAGCTTATTTTCCTTTTGCATAACCTCGTAAGATTTCCTATTGCAGACATTAAGCATAAACCACCAAAACTGCAAGGAATTCTGCGCTGCCAAGGCTCTGCGTGGTACCCTCTGCAGCCTCCTCCAGATAAACAGGCAGAAACTCAAAAGTTCCAGGAGCTGTGCCGTAAATGTTCCAACGCTCACCCAATAAGTACTGGGGGAAGTTATAAGACAAGGTATTGGGCCTTCCCCCTACCTTTTCACAAATGGCTGTGCAGCAAAGTTTCCTATTAGCCAGTAGGAAAATCAAAATTGGAGAAAATCCATTTGATATAAAGATCATTTTTACAGATAGCTGCAACCTGTCCCAAACCTAGATAAAACATCTACAAATTAACACTTTGCCACGTATAAATTTAATCACTGGAATGCACTTAGAGGAGCAATTTTTAAAGTTCCATCTGATTCATACTGCAGGTAAACATCAGTTACTATTTTCCTGCAGCATCACCAGGTTCCAGTTGCAAAATACAAACTTTTAAATATGTGAGCTGGCTGTGCAAAACAAGTGAATTTGCACTCCCTCTCCGTCAGGCACCAGCAAAACTGTCACTTTTTTCAAATAGGTTATATAGGTTATGGGAGATAAATACAGGAGCTAAAAATAATGAGAAATATATAGTGAATGTTAGGCTGTCATTAGCAGCAGCTGTTCCTGATAAGGCTCAGCTCTTAAACTATTGAAACAGGGAAAACAGATTAAAGCTGTTGCTTTGATGCTTTAATACAGTATCTATTTAATTTGAGATTACGTAGTTCATGAGGCATAAATCCCCAAATATTTTTGTAAAACCCTTTAACAGCCTTCAAAAACATCGCGGTGTAATTTGTAGCATTCACTTTCCAGTCTGGTTTTAGAAATACACCGATGCACAGGTGACTTAAGAGAGCAAAGAGCTGAGCCTGGGTTTGGATCTCTATCTCAAGGCGTAACATTCGCTCTAAGCAATAGGTTTCAAGGAAGCTCAGCTGGAACGGAGGACAAGTATTAATGGTGGAAGTTCAAAGGCATGGGTGGGAGCAGTGAGGATGGATGGGCACATGCTCCACTAACACGCAGTGAGACTGATGAGAGGCTCTGCGCTCCTGTCTCTCTGTACCTAGGAAATGTCTATCCCACTATATCATCCGACTAATTAAACAGCGCTTCACTCGGAGGAGTCCGCATCAGGTTGGACTTGAATAGAAAGCATCAGATTGGATTTGACTGGAGACCCAGTCTCCATTAAAATCCCACAAGAAGGCACTGCGGAAGAATTTTGGCTTTTACGCTACGGCCATCACGGCTACAATGCAGATATCACATTCACCCCCAGCTACATAAATGCCAGGAGACACAGACGCAAGGCAGGAGAGCGCTACTTTCCTGATTGATGTTCTGGAATTTCATTTTTGCTTCCTAGAACGTGAGGCTGAGCATTTCACAGCATTCATCCTCTAAAAAAAATAAATAACCCTTGTAAAAACAGCTCTTTCACTATGCTTTGTCGCTGGCACTGCTAAGGCATAGTCTAACCTCTGATGCTTGAGAATGCTGCAGTTCTGGTCTATATAGGAGAACATTTAGATGTATGGGAGGAAAATTCCTTTGACTTTGACTTTCCTATTATATTATACAATTACTTCCCAAAAATAAGAAAAGAAAATGCAATATCAGCAGAATTAATATTTAAGCAAGGAAAAAAAACACCAGGTAGGAAAAGTTAGTCAAAAAGCAGCCTAAAACTTATGGTCAAATATTTATTTTTCCTAAACTCTGTTTTTGCCACCTTTTATGCATATGATTTTCTCCAGAAAAACCAAACCAAACCAAAACAAAACAAAAACACAAAAAAAAAGCCACCCCAGCTGTTTACTTTGTTGTAATTTATTACAATGCCAACATGACATGAAACATTACAAGCTCAATTGCTAATCACCTTTTCTTTTGTCCCCTGGTTGTTTTTTACCTTTCAGAACCCCTTGCCTGAGTAAAAAATTGTTTGTCATTAACCTCTGACAGCTTTGAAAATTGTCTTTGGACTAAAACACAACAAAGCAATTTGCTACATCCAATCATCTAGCACGAGTTCAAATCTAGGAAGTCAAAGTCTGTAGTTTACATAGAGTAAATTTAAAGAAAGATCTAGGGGATCTAGACATTGGACTGGACAATCTTCAACTCTGTCTTGTGTGAAATGAGTTTCTGCAAGTCTGGTTCATTGCACAAAGCGATTCAGTCCCTTGAATTAGTTTCTAAGTCAGAACATTAAAGATAAAAAAGAACACAACCCAACAAGCCTAAACCCTAAAATTCTACCTTCTTCTTATGCAAGCCTTCCTGCTCACACGCTTCAAGGTAAACAACTCCTCTGAAGAACAGAAATGGTATTGCAGAAAGTTAAGTACGTGAAAAAGAAGAAAAAAGGCTAGTGATTGTTTTGCCCAGTGGAAAACTCTCCAAGTTGTGTTGTTTCAGCTCCTATAAATATCCAAATAGGATTTTCATGCTGCATTGGAAAATTCCACAGCAGCGACACACAGTCTATTCGACAAGTAATTCATTCCCCTCCTTTCTTTTATGCCTGGTCATTTCTTGTGTACAAACACGATACACGTTTTACCAAAACATTTGTTAATTGTCTGAAAGAATCAGACAGTTGTAAAACCTGCATCACAACAAATCTCAGGGCAATACTGAATTTTGCCCTGCTCATTCTTAATGCTGCCTTTATGTATATAAATCACAGACGGCCAACAGGGTGTACCAGACAAATGCAAAGCCTTTTTTTTTTTTTTCTTTCCACTGTATTACTGAAATCAGTGGAGCATAAGGACAAGTGAAAATAGAAAAAAAGACTCCTTCCCATTTCCGTAGTAGCATCAAGCTACAAGTTATATGCTTGTTTTTAAAACATGCAATAAGTGTGGCTGGGTACTTTGTTTATAAGTGCATTCACATGTTTTTCTACGTTTAATACAATTTTAGGAAAACCCAGAGAGACTTCTCAGATGCCTTCCACTTGAAGCACTAAAAAAATAAGCCCCTGGTCCCAACAAGATATCACAGAAAGATAAAATTTGGGAGATGGTCTCCCTATGGGGTTGTTCCTTGGCACGTTCAGCTGCATCTTCACCTTCATTCACATTCACACACATTTCACAGACCACAGGAGACACGGGGCTACATCTGAAACTCCTGCCTCCCATTCAGACTTAAATCATTTCCATCCAGATGGGACACAAACCTTTTGGTCGTTTTCTGAGGCCAGACATCAAACTAAGCAGACCAGATCTTTTTAAAACACAAGTTTCCTTGGGGCATAATGATGCTTGTCTTTTGGAGTGTAGGCCAGGGCTAGGACATTTTCTAAGGAAGAAGAGATTCAAAGTCTGCAGCTCCCATTATAGGCTGAATCCATCCTATTCGATACCTGAGTATTGAATATCTCAGTTGACTTGCCGTTAAAAGTTTGCAAGTCTTTTCTAGCTGATGCAGAACTGAAAGCTATTACTGCTTCTAAAGAGGTGCCAGGCACTAGCCTGGATTCATTTACCTTCAGTTAAAAGGTCTTTTGTCCTAAGGTGGAATCCTATACAGAGGATTTATGAGATGCTGAGGATTAAAACTACTGAGGATTCAAACATATCAGTGCAAACATAGCATATCCCATTTTAACAAGAATTCTTAACTGTCCTACTTTCAGTATGCAGCAAATAATAAAATCAAGGTGTATCGTTTAGCAATTACGTGTCCCTGTTTCTCCACAGAGGATGGCAGCCAAAATCTTCAGCCACTCTGGTACAGCATGGGTAGTGCAGCCTCTCCTTGCCAGGCTTCAGGGGAACTTCTCAAGGTGACTGCCCCCATCCGTACAGCCGGGGTTTTCACAATCAGGCTCCTGGAACGAAAGCCAGCTTATTACTGTCAGCGCAATGTACTAAAATGCTGATGCTGCAGAAAGAAATAAGGGTTCTGGATTCATAGACTCATTCAAAAGCAATATAAAATAAGTAGGGAAAATGACTATGTGGTAGAGAAACACAGGGGTGCCCATACTGAGAAAAGAGAGAGACTGTTTCTTTGCACTGATTTAGAGGGAGGCTGCCAAGGCACTATCCAGTAAATTACTATTGTTCAGAGTCATCTGAACAAGGATCTCTAAAAGCTGAGTTTGATATACAGGAGAAACACTCAACTGATTGTTACACAATAATAATTGACTGCAGAGGAATGGACTTTCTGTGGAAGCTGGGGCTGTATTTTCAGTTGGGGAAAGCTTTTTACACTGTGCAGTGAAGCCTTGGTCTTTATTCTGTTGGAATGCACTTTTCCAGATGGCTCAGAATGCTGCCTGCCCTCGCAGCCCCTTCTGGGGGCAGGCAACAGACTGCAGTGCTGCAGAGACGCACAAAGTTTCCTAAGAAACACGACTGGGAGGAGGAGAAGCAGCTTCTGCTCAAGAGCCGAGTCTGCAAATAGCTAAAAATTAATCTGAAGAGGGATGTTGTGCCAGTGGAAGTAAGGGTGGAGCATGTGCAAAGCAGCTGGAACAATTGCATTTTTGTTCTTTGTAGTTAACTTGATGCTAAATTCAAACACATGGCATTATTTTTAGCACTTAGAAAACCTGAGTGAAATGCTCCAGGCAGCTCCCATCTCTTCTGTCTTGACATTTGTTTTGTCACTCTGAGGTTTAATCCTTAAAATGTAGAGTTTCCTTATTTTCCTTTTCCTTTTACCTTTTTTCCTTTTCCTTTTCCTTTTCCTTTTCCTTTTCCTTTTCCTTTTCCTTTTCCTTTTCCTTTTCCTTTTCCTTTTCCTTTTCCTTTTCCTTTTCCATCTTTCTGTAGCCTGCAGTTTATAAGGAAAGGAGCTGCCCTTGAACCATTTCTCAATTCAATGCCTCTTTGAGATGCCCAAATGCTTGATGCACCTGATTCTCTGCCTGCAAGCTGAGCTGGATTTGCTTTCCGCAGGTAAATATTCCTCACAGGAGAAAAAAAAAAAAAGAGGAGGGGAGGAGGGGAGGG
>VZRU01011736.1:141550-169570 GCA_013398155.1 Pedionomus torquatus | reverse complement strand
GAGAGGAGAGGAGAGGAGAGGAGAGGAGAGGAGAGGAGAGGAGAGGTCATGCACTGAGTTTTAATTTTGTTTGCCTCTTCCCCACACTGAGAGCTGCTCAGTCCTAATAGCTACAGCTTTTTGAGGAGGCAATAATTTACTCGCCCTTTGATGAAAAGGTGAAAGAAGAGGAAACACGACTTATTTATATTTTGTTCACATTCACTCTCTGCTCTTTGCTGGTCTGTTATTCTAAGTAGTATAAAATGCTTCAGTTGATTTTGGAGCAGACTGTAGAGGTTGTTGTGGATGGTGTCACATATCCAGCTTTTGGCGACACAGGGATATCCAAGGCCCATTCTGGATTGTTACCACAATTGAACACTGCCATCATTGTAGAAATCAAAAAAAAAGTAATTTCCTTCATCAGAACTGATAAGGGCCGCTTAGAAAAACATCTGCAAGGAATGATGAGAGGAATGCGGGTGATACAACGTGTGTCCTTTTGGAGGTCAGATATGTGGACCATGTGACGTGATGGACTTCAAGGTAGATGACAGTGTGGTGTGCCACTAGCTAGGTAATTCACATATAGCTGGCTTTTTCACCCATTTCTTTGCATGAGGTGATGAAGTTCAGGACATGGGACATTTCCAATGTTTCTCACACCAGTGAGAAGCTTTTTTAGATCTCAGTGTTGGCATATCCTGAGGGCACCCAGCACATAGCTCCAGATAGCAGGGTTTTTTGCAACTATGGCTTTTCCTCCTGAAAAAAAAAGAAAAAAGAAAGGAAAGAGAAAAAAAAAAAGGAGGGGAAAAAAAAAAAAGGAGAAAGCATTTAAATGGTCTGGGTAAAATTTATGATCTGTTTTTCATTCCTTCAATTCTTCCATCCACTAGAGCCAGCCAGCAGTATGTTGCTGGAACGACATGTCCACAAAGGACTGCTGACCTCATTGATAACGAGCAAGTTCATTAAGATGCACGTCATCCTTTTCTGGGACAGTACAATGTGTTGCTGACTCACATGGGCTGAACCTTTATGGCAGTCTAACCCTAAATTACTAAAAATGATCCAGATTCTGCCTCTCTGGCTTCTCCCAGTTAACATCTTAACTCCACAAGCGATTTTCTTTCATTTTAGTGGGGCTGCATCTGCAAACTAATTTTCAGAATAAGGATGGGAGAATCATGCCTGGTGACTCTAACCATGGTTCCAATAGCACCAGATAGAAATTATAACAACTAGCAGAAGGAATTGAAAATAGACTTGATCTGAGTTCAGACTGGGCTAGGAAAAAAAAAGGGAAAAAAAAGAATGAAATCAAAATTCTTGCTTATATAAATAGCACCTGTTTTGACAAATTTTGTATGCCTATATTTTCTGAATTAGCATGCTTCCAAAGTACCACTTTTCACAGAACATAAATGACAGCATTGACAAAAAAATAATACAGGCTGTTACTATATATGTTTATAATCTTTAAGCTTTCCAAGCAAAGAATTGTCAAATTCATCTAGTAATTCTTAACCTAAGCAGACTTGTTTGGTCTTAGCACTGGGAGTGAACTCCTTCAGCAATAGTTCAAGACACCAATATTTGCATATTGAAACTCAAATGGTTGTGACCTGCAGCACTAGCGGTGTACTCCAGAAAGTTGATGGTGGGCCCAATAATGTAAGATCTTTGTTAATGACCCTGTCAGTGGCACAGAGTGCACCCACAACAGATTTGTAGATAATGCGAAACAGGACAGGGTGGCTGATATGCCAGAGGGTCATGCTGCCATCCATAGGGACCTCTACAGCCTGGAGAAATGGGCTACTAGAAACTTGATGAAGTTCAACAATGGGGAGTGCAAAGTCCTGCACCCAAGGAGGAACAACCCCAGGCACCAGTACAGGCTGAGGACTTACCAGTTGGGAAGCAGCTTTGCAGAAAAGGACTTGAAGGTCCTGGTGGACAACAAGTTGAATGTCGGGGTTTTCAAGGATGTTCACAAGACAGACATCACTCATAGTCTGCCACGTTTTTACAAGGCCCTAAATAAATGAGACTATAAAGCCCTTTAGCAATCCTCATAGCTATCTTGATCATGCACTCTTAAAAATGAGCAGGTCTGAGAATCATACTTGGATAATGTTGAACCATGAGGAGTGGAAAATGGGGAACACAAGCCCATTAGTGTTACCTAACTAACTTCCCGAGCATCTAAAATAATTTGAAAATGTGGTCATGGCCTAGTAAAAAAAGTGAAGTAACTAAGAAGAACTAATATAAGCCAAATATTTCTAAAATTAAGGCAAGACATATATAAGCAAAAATTTGCAAAAGTTCTTTGTGAAGTTCCTTGCAACTCATTTAAAGTTTTGCTCATCCTTTCAAGTCAAGGCAAGAGCATCACAGTTTACTGTCCTATTGAGCAAAACCAGGTAGGATTCACCCATTACTACAATTTCAGCTACCAGAATGACATTTGGCTCTTCTCTCCAGTCCCTCTTTCTTTGATGTTAAGGCAATAGCTGTTGTAAAAGGTAGGCTTGTTATGGAAAACTCGATACTATAAAAAAATACAAAAACTGCTGTTCTCGTATTCCTCCTGTTGTTGAAGAAGAAAATTATACTGTAAATTAAATCTGATTTTATGACATTTTGCATGCATATAGATCTTCATATGAACTCAGGGGAGCATACTTTATTTGAGTTCTGTAGTCCTTATACTTTTTAATTAATTTTTCTTTGTAATTCAGAATAAGTTTCTAATGGATTCATGGAACAATATGGGGTCACTTGGGGGTGATTTTAATACCTGCAATTCCCATGGTTATTAATCAAAGACTTTTTAGCCTTTTAGATAAATTATCTGCCTTCTGTTTAGAAGATTGAGATTAAGCATGTGAGAGAAATTGTCCCTACTGACATGAGGAAAAAAAAGTCAAGAAAAAACAAAATGCAGCATTTTGGATATCTCACAAAACCACAGAATATGCTGTAGATTTTCAATTTTCTTTCATCTAGCTTCATAAAAATAATTTGTTATGAAAATAGCATTGATTCTCAAAAGGAATGTTTTTCGTTTACTGACTATAAATCTCAAAATCTGTCAGAATCAGCAAAACTTTTTCTAATTTGTGATTTACAGTTTACCAGTGACAGTTTTTAAAAAATCATCCAGTTTTCTAAACATTTAAGAAAGGGGGGGAAACAAATGTTAATTTAATTGGGAATGTAAATTTGCATACCCTCCCCTTAGACAGGGGTGGTTTCCTCTTCATCTGCTGAATCCTGTACCATATAAATAGAGCTGGCTTCTGTGCAATTGATTAAATTCCTCCTGACTTCACTGGGTTCAATAATCTGAAAAATCTTGGTAGATTCTGTTCACTAAAAAAGCAAAAATGTTGGGGTTTTTTTCATATATTTTCACTTGTTCTAGAACTGGATAACTATAGGGCAATGTCCTCAAGGCACAGCAAAAGACAAAAGAACACGCAGCTGAAGTGACACATTCGCTGAATTTCTATATATGTGAAAATATATCAGAAAATCAACACTCACAGATCTGTTCATCCTTCAACAATGGTTAATCCTATATCAACATGCCTTAACAAAGCGACATTTTAAATAGCTGTGGACTTGTCTCCAACTTTTCAGGTGGAACCATCCTCAACGTATGTGGAAATTCAGTGCTTTTCCGTAGCTCACTGCTAGTTCTCTGTCAAAGAGAAATTAGTCACATTTTACAAAAGTATTTTAGGTATTTATAACAGATCTACCATGCTAATGTCTAATTATTTTGCAATTTTCCATCACCTTCTGAGATAAGGCTCAATTTGTCAGTTTGCTAACCTGAGACCCAGCTGCCTGCAGAGGACAACGTGGTGAACCATTCAGGTTCTGGGAGGTGTCTGAAGGAATTTAGCTGGCTCAGCTGGGTGGATTAACCTGGTCCTATAACACATCCAGGTGGTTCACCAGGCTTCTTCAGGCAGTGCTGTGAAGCATGGAATAATACCCTTTTAGCTGTATGAAAAAAGGCCGAGTGGGTGGTTCGAAGTCACATAGAAGTCTGTCACAGGACCTGGATGGCGCTTTCTTAAATCTGAATATACATGCTCTCCTTTTTCTTAGTCACCAACCACATAGAAGTTGGAAAGTAGCAAGACAAGGGGAAGACAGAGCAGGTAGTCAGCAAAAATGATCAGGAAGAAATATTCCTATAAAGAAAACAGACCTAGGTGGGTAAACAAACCATATGTCCTCCTAATACAGCTCCAAAACAGAACTCAGAAACGTTTTTCACTTTCATCCCTCAGGAGCTATTTTCTGGAAAGGTAATTAAAAAGAAAAGACCTCGCTGAAAGCTGCGGAGAAAGTCAGGGAATAAAGCCATGAGGTGAACAAAATAATCAGTCCTTGAAGACAGCCCTACACAGTGACGTACAATGCTCTCCATAACAAATATTTATTTCCTGTGGAGAGCATTGCACGCTCCTGTGTAAGGCTGCATTTAATAGGCTGCAAAACATCTTCAGAAAAACACATCTATGTACATTGTAGGGTAAACAGTGTGTACTCAGCTTCATCACTGTGATGCTATGAATGCTGCATGTCTTTTCTTCTTAGAAGTTATCTTCAGAGGTCTTCTGCCAACAGACTAGAAAAAATAGCAAAAATGCAACTTTGCTCCATGTTATATAGAATATGGCGCACTCATGTTTGGTATCTTCAGGGAAGGAAACAGTGTCCAAATACATATTATATATATATGTATTTATTTGTACTGTAAAGAAGAAGAAGAGAAGCCATACAAGCTTGAAGAATGTGCATCTATCAGCAGGTTTTATTAAGGTGCAAGAGCATTATTTGGCTTGGCATTTTGGAGAACTGTCTCATTCTTAAAGTGGAGATAGTACAAACTACATTCCCGACTTTATTTACCATGATCCTTCCATGAATTTGTGGGTAACTTTGTGACATTAAAGCATGGCAGGAGCATATTTATCTCCATGGAATGCTAAAAATGGAATGCTAAAATGATGATTAAGGACATGATCCAAATTTTCCCTAATTCAGCCACTGGCTTTATTCAGGAGCATGAGGGGCCAAGTGGCTCCAATCTCAAATCAGAAAGAGAGAGAGGCAGCGTGAGTCAGAGCAGATGGTTGCTGACTTTCAGGCAAGATAGAAATGGACAGGGAAAGCTATTTTCAGACGTGTTTCTTCCAGACACTGCTCCAGAAACTGACCTAGTGTTAGTAATGCAAAGAAGTTTTAATATCAAAGAAGTTTTATTTTTAATATCAGACACTTTGTTTCTGATAATGCGCATATTTTTAAAATTTCTTTTAAGATGCAGGAGTTGGATGACAATAGGAAAAGCAATAGAATTTACTGAATCATAGCACTGCACAGTCTGAGTGATAATTCTATAAAGCTGTAAGAGCATCATCTTTTCTAAAATCACACGCTGCTAATACTTATTGCTTTTCAGAGCTGACCATTGGAACAATACTCTAAAGAAAAAGGACTTATGTTTAAGCTGAAATGCCTGCTTTCCTTTTGAATCAACTTTGCAATTTCAAGGTTATTCATTCTGTATTATATGAAATGTGTTACAATATGAAATTTTCAAAAGCTGAAACAGAACCGTGCGATAACCTGAAATTATCACTATAGCTTTCATTTTTTATTCAAAAAATTAGATATCTACTGAATTTATTCTAGGTAAAAGAAACCGGATTTCTAAATTTCAAAATCCTGTGTAAAATGGACTTGTCACTCTTTGTCAATACAAATTTGGTGTCTGATTTGAGGTCTGAGCCAAAGACTTTTGAAAACAGTGGAAGCTGTTTAACTCGACATTCTAGATTAAACCCACAAAGGATAAATTTGTAGGCTGTGAGGTAAAGCCACACGAAGAAGGTGCCTTTCTGTAGCTGTGTATCTTGTCTGTATTTTGCTCTTAGAATGGCCTATTTACCTAACAGATAAACCTGAACGAAACATAATCAGTAAATCACAGCTGAATCATGAAAATAAAAAAGCAACCACTTCCTCAGTTATTTTCACAAAGAGATGGAAAATTAAAATATATCTATTTTCTTGCTGTGAATCCACTGGAAGTGTTAACTGAGTATATTAACTATGAATGTGGTAAAAAGGTCTGTAGTTTTCTGTGTTTTATCTTGCTTTTCAGCAGTACCTCTAGTATTACTAATATATATTATTATTCCTGAGACAGAGTGTAATTATGGCATGTTGTATCCTTTTGAGTGGGTCAAATAACCTTTATACCACATTTTTAAAGTATCAATGATGCCTAAGTATCCTACAATGTATGCTGCTGACTGGGAAATTAAATTTGTATTTAATTATGCAATGCTGTGTGGAATTGAGAATGTATTACACAAAGTTGCTTTGACTGACTGTTAGATGCTTTCTGCTGGCATTATTGTGCACCATACTAATGTAGTTAGCTTTGTGTTATATCGAAATTAAGGAGTCCAACATTGGGGATGTTATATATTTAGAAGCTCACAACTACGTAGTTCGCTTTCCCGGTTATGCAACACCTCTCATGCAGACAGACTATAGCAGTTTGCAAAAAATCACTCTTACCCTGCAGAATTTGATATTTGGCAATGAAAGCCAAGACCATCACCAGAGCTGGAAATGCTATTATTCTGTAGCCGCCCCCCCCCAAATGTGTTTGTCTGACTTTGCGGGAGCCTTATAAGGTGGCACCAGATGAGAATTCGGCTTTGTGTTCACTGTCCCTTGGGAACATCATGTGTTTGTTACATGAAACTCATAAATCACTTTGATGTTATCTGGACCTATATTACCACAGGAACTCTATAGGCTGGTAAAATCTGCTTCTAAATTGTATAGAATCCATTTAATGCTTCTGGGTATTGAGTCTGATATTAAGCCTGCACCCCATTCTGTCCTGAAAGACACAGTATGCACAGCATGAGTGTATGTGAGGCCAGAAGCAGGCCATTACCAATACTTCTATTACTCCTTTTATTATATCTATGCACTGCTCTACTGAGAACTCACCCTCTTTCTGTCTAAAAATATAAATAAAACCAGGTAGCACTTACCACGTTTTCACCCCTCAATATTTGCAGATTATATTGACTTGAGAAGGTGAGTAAATAACAATACTGCAATCCAGTATAGGAGGACTGAGAACATTTAAGTGCTTAGACTAGTAGGTGGCAAATACACTTCATTGATGATAAGTGTGAAATTATGAGTTTTAAACAAACAATAGAAGGGAGGAAATACCTTCTAAATGCCTAGTAGCTGAGCCATCCTGAGCACAGAAAAGATTTGGAAATTATTGAAACATAATCTTTGTAACCCTGAACCCGATGTTGAGACACTACGATGAGTTCAATCGGGATATGGAGATGTATTCTCAGGTAAATATGTCACAAATCAAAGCTTGACTCGTGGCTGCAGAAGGCATTGATCCAGATGCTGAGGCCACAGTGTTTCAGGGAAAAAGGCAAAGAGTCGGAATTCTGAGCATCCCATAATAAGCACACACACTGGAGTGCAAAATTGGACTGCAGCAAGATGGAAAATAAATGATCAGAGAACAGAGAATAAACTAATTGCACTGAGAAGGAGCAAAAATAAGAATTCTTAATCACACCATTAGGTACCAAGAAGGTTGAAAACAAAAGCCTTGGTAAGAAAATTCACCTCAGGAATTATTTTTCTTTTAAAAACTCACTGAAGCGTGGAGTGCTGCTGAACTTAAGTGGCTACATTATTTTCTAAACAAAGGAGACGTAGGGAGCTACTTGGGAAGAGAAAAAGTCAGGAGAGGAAAACAAAAGGATGGAAAGGAAGGCATAACTGTAGTAATATTTTAACACTTAAAGGCACCGGCAGAAACTGGGCAGAGGGGCACAAGAGGACGAGCATATGCAGACCAAAAGACAGACTTTTCAGTCAAAAAGCAGACAATTTAAATCCCTTTGCAATTTTCTAAACAGGTGGGTTTATATACAACAGGCGTTGTGCCCCATGCGGGCCCAGAAGGTTCCAAGCATCTGGGTGGGAATACCTCATTGAGATCTGTGGGTCTGCCTGCACACTGAAAAGATAATTAGCAGAGCTGGTGCCTTAGAGTGGATTTCAGATCCCAAGTTCTCACTATTGCTTTTGGAAATTTTCATTCCTTGCCCTGTTTACAAGAAGACAGCATATTTTTTTCACAGAGATCTGCCCCCTCATGCATGCTTAGTAAACCTGCTGCAACAAAACTTTTATTTGACCTACCCAAAGGGATTAATATTGTGTTTAAATCCAGTTTCAAACTACTGGAGAAGGATCTTAAATTTTTTAGGACAGTCCAGATGAAAATCTTTCACGTAACTCCTTTCCCTCAGTAAGGACCAAACCATACCTTCATGTAATTTTGCAAGCCAAAGAATTCATCTTCTCAATTCCAGATTAAAACCTGTAGCTTAGAGCTTGGCTTGGCACAGGTCTCATCCAAAACCCATGAAAGACAATAGAAGGCCTTCAAAGGGCTTTGTTAGCAGGGATGTTGCCCTTTGGGTCCAGCAGTTAAGCCTTTGCAAATAATTATCAGCTCTCTGGCCAATATGAAATTGCACTGAAATGTAGTTAATCCTCATATATTTCAGACATTTCCTTTACGAACTGTATGGTGTCCAATGCATTCTGAATTATTGAATTAGAGTGGCAACTTACTGTTATTACACAGTATCTGTTTCTCAACCCTTTAAAATATTTCTCCCTTTTTGGTTACACTATTTTGCTTTTTTTTTTTAATTAAATTTTGTTCTTCACAGGGTTGGTTTTTTAATATAACTACAGAATCCCAGAACATATCAGTCAGATAATCGATCCAGTTTCTAACTCATGCTGTAAACCATTTCTAACTCAGATCTACAACAGTGACAATTATCTTTATGCTTAACTTTTGCCGTACTCTTTATCACTTATCTCTTCCTCCACTCAAGTATTTTTTACTTTGTTAGATTTTCTTCCTTTAGGCAAAACCTAAAAAATCAGTAAGGCTTCCCAGTGCTACACAGCTAGTGTAACTTAATGTAACATAACTGCTGGAATAAGGCTAATTTCCTTTTTAACATGCAGTCTCTTTTTTAATATATAATTTCTTTTTTTCTTCCTTTTTTTTTGATTTTTAACATAGAAAAAGCAAATCTTCAGTGGCTTATTTTACAGTGTGTATCCCGAAGTCTTAATTCAAATACTGCTAAGAGGGCTAAACCAGGTTTATTTAGCAGGGTTCGTTACTGTCATTCCACATTTTCTTCTGGGGGTTCCATCTCTCTTTGTTTATACAGATTCATTAAGAAAAACAACCATGCTTTAGTTTTCATAGAGTATAGAGATTTAAATCAGAAGTGAGTTCCCAAAATATTTATTTTGTTGTAACTTGATTTGATATTAATTTGCTTTATATGAAACCTAACTTTTCATTCCCCTTTAAATTTATCCAGTGCCTGCTCTTGGTTAACTCACAGAAGAGTTCCTTCAGTTGTCGATGGTGGAGAGACCAGCAGATGAGGTGCCCCCCTCTCTGGACTAGTTTCAATGACGAAACTAGTTTCAGAGCTAAACAAGAGGTAAGACGATGGAAACCACAGGACAGCAGCTCTGCTTCTGCACTCCTTCAGGCTCCACCTTCTCTTCTGGGACTGTTAGGCTCTGTCTTCGAGTTAATCATAAGGACCAAAAATAGGTGAATGTTAAAAAGCATCAGGAAAGTATCACCGTATTTTATTTTAATTAATAAGTAGCCATTGCTGGTGAGAAATTTCAATTATTACCTGAACCAAAGATAGACTAGCATTCAATATTTCATTCCTAAGTTCCTGAGGCTTACAAAATGCCTCTTCCCTCCCAAAAAATATGCTTTCTCATGCAGGTTTTGGATTATTTAATAGCTGCCTGAAAGAGTATATAATTAGGAAAAAATATCTCTATTTCTCTGGGAAAAAACAAGGCAAAAAGAAAGGAGGATGCACACAGCATCTGCAATGGATTGTATCATTTGCCTGCTGTGTCCTTATCTTCTCACGAAGAGAATTCATGAGTGAAAGCAGCTTCTGTTGGAAAGTCAGTATTGTTGTCAGTTCATGGCATACGACTTCAGCAGAATTTCCTTGTGGTGTTGCTGTAAATAGCTTGTGTTGATTGGGCTTGTTGTGTTTGAATTTTCTATTGTCTAAACTAATTACAGGTTGGAGGCACAGGCACAATGCGATGCATGTGAACTACCGATTTAACTGGAGTTTTATTATTCTCCTTGAGCCACAAAGCCAAAATCTGGTTTTCTTTCCAGAGGGAGGGTTCCTGCAAGGAGTACTTACCCCACGTTAGGAGGTGGCTCCAGCTCTGGGGTTGAAGGAGGAGACGTACCTTGACACTTTGAGATACAGAGCTCACCTTGGATCCCAACTGCTCTGTTGGATCGTGGCCAGAAGGCTTAAGCTGCAGGTTTAAGCTGCTATGTGCAAAGTGAGCCAGGAAATTGCAGAACATTAAACTTCACAACTGAGAGATCATAACACATCCTAAAAGCTAACTAGATTTTTTTATTCATGCTATACTGCAGCTTTCCGGTGTGAGGTATTGACATTTTGTAAAAGATATGGATTTGTTCAGACATGAAAGCAAGCTGAGGGGTACTTTTGTACCATGTAAGAGCACAGGAATTTTTGCATCGACTTGGATGAGCGCAGGTTGAAGATCTGAATGAGTCGCTTCAGCTTAGAGGTAGAAGTTCTGACAATGATAGAAATAAATTTATGAAGTCATATCCATGTTTAAAAACTGATCCCAATAATGGTTTATTAAAAAAAATCTAACAACCAAATAAAAAAAAACACTTTATGTCAAAAACCGTAAAGCAACAGCCGAAAATTACTGTGAGAAGTTGCTTTAATATTCTTCTTTCTTTAGTAAACAACACTTAGATTCTGTCTTTAGTACATAAGATGGTGATACGTGAGGTTGGAATATGAAATATTTCTAAATCAACACACGTAGAGCTTTAGAATTTGCTGGTCCAGCTTTTTCTCCCAGCAGGGAGAAAGGGTTATTTCTCTGAAATTGTACTAAAATCCATATTGCAGGACATGGAAAGAACACTTTGAAACACTGCTTTTCACAAATGTGGGCACTGCTTCTGAAAATGTGTAGAGTCCTGCATCTGGGGAGGAATAACTCCCCGCACCAATACAGGTTGGGAGCTGACCTGCTGGAGAGCAGCTCCGTGGAAAAGGACCTGGGAGTCCTGGTAGACAACAAGATAACCATGAGCCAGCAATGTGCCCTTGTGGCCAAGAAGGACAATGGCATCCTGGGGTGCATCAAGAAAAGTGTGGCCAGCAGGCCGAAGGAGGTTATCCAGCCCCTCTACTCTGTAGCACTGGGTTCAGTTCTGGGCTCCCCAGTTCAGGAAGGACAGGGAACTGCTGGAGAGGGTTCAGCAAATGGCTACAAAGAAGATTAGGGGACTAGAACATCTCTCTGATGAGGAAAGGCTGAGGAACAGGGGTCTGTGTGATTCTGCAAAAAGAGAAAGAGCTAAAATTGAGGAATGGTTACATTTGCAGTCAGACATTCTTCCATCAATAAACGAAGTCATGTTTCCATGTGCTCTTTCCAATGTGCTTCTGAGAAAAGTTCTTTGTTTCTGTGAACTCTGATGGTAGCACCCATATCTCTGTTCTTATAGAGCATTCTTCTTTGTAGCAGCTCTCTTACCCTCATGTTCCACAACTGTGAGCCCACAGCTTCTGGGAGGCAACTTTCATAAAACCACGTCTCTCTGATTTTAGAACCTCTTAAACTGGCACTCATAAACTGGGTCTTGGCTCTCAGTTATCTCCTATGCATCACTCTACTCAAGTCAGAGTGGTATATGATTCCACCATTCATAAACCTGATTATCTCCCTTCCTTTGTCTGTGTAACTATTTAATATAAACATTCTAAATTCTCTATGGGATGTACTTCCCTTCTTTACATATAAGTAATGAAAACCTCTTTTTTACAAGTTTTCCCTTATAATTTTTTTCTAACTAATTGACCCAGTGTTATTTAGTAGAGCTCAGATTTTCAGATTCCATCTTCTGCATTACTTACTCCTTTCCTTTTTAGCATGGTAAAGAAAAATTTAATTTGGTGGGGAAAAAATTTTTCCCTTACTTAGATCTCAAATGAAACTTAATGGTCATCTCCAAACAGTATAGCAAGTATTTGTAGCAGCTCTGGATTCTAAGTTCTGTTTTAGTTCCTGCATAAATTTCTTTTGACCATTTTTGTACCTGATGGCATTGTAATTCTTTCTTCCATCCCTACATTCCAGAGTTATCATTTCACAGCTTGCATCCTTGCCATCCACGTCAAAAAAGATGTGGCCCTGTTGGTGGGTGTCCAGAGGGGGACCACAAAAATTATGAGAAGGCTGGAGAACCTCTCCTACCTGAAAGGCTGAGAGAAGTCGTTCAGCCTGCAGAAGAGAAGGCTCCAGGAAGACCTTATTGTGATCTTTCAGTACTTAAAGGGGGTTATCAGAAAGATGAGGACAGACTATTTAGCAGGGCCTGTTGCAACAGGATATAAATAAAAGAGGGAAGATTTAGATTAGATGGAAGGAAGAATGTTTTTACAATGAGAGTGTGGTGAAACACTGGAACAGGCTGCCCAGAGAGGTGGTAGATACTGCATCCTTGGAAACTTTTGAGGTCAGGTTGAATGGGGCTCTGAACAACCTGATCTAGTTGAAGATGTCCCTGCATATTGTAGGGGGTTTGGACTAGATGGCCTTTAGAGGACCCTTTAAACCCTAACTATTCTGTGATTCTGTTTCTTGGATCCTTGGTTTTATTCTTTCTTATATAAACAGTTAGTTCACATTCAGGATCTTGCAACTTTTTCCTAGTCAAAGAAGACACAAATTATGAAGGCAGATGTTTTCTTTCTGGAATCCTTTTTTTGGATAAAGTATATACATGAAGTCATCTTTCCTGAGATACAGTAAGAATCAGAAAAGAAGATGCTTTTTCTGTGTCAAACCTTCCAAAATTCTTTTCCAGGCACTTTTTCTCTCTTTAGTTTTTGCTTTTCTGTCTTTCTCATTGTCTTATACCCCCCCTATGATATTAATGGTGGGATACTGAAACAAACTTAACATGAAAATTCAATTCACAGGGCTTGTATTTATACATGAATAAAAATTATTCAGCTGTAAAGAAAAAGAATTCTTTTCTTTGATTTCATCAGTTAAGGTGCAAGCATAGCCTTGAAAAATACATTAAAATTATATATTATCTATTGTATCAAAATCTGATTGATACAGAATGTATGTAACGTGAAAGTATTTTGTTGGTGATACAAATTCTTCATGAACCATGTGGTGGGTTTTTTCTTTGCCATGTGCAGTCCTGAATAAAAATGAAGCTAAAAGCCAAACTCCATTGACTTTGCAAATGCATAATCTTTATATAGAATGGTCACTTTTTAACTAACGTAACGATTTTAACTAAATGTGTTTGTGAGTAGAATTTCTTCTTGATTATGGACTTGCATTGTTGCAGAAATAACTAATCAAAATGAAATCCATCTCACACATTCCAAAATATGTTTTCTCTTCAGAAAAGAAAAAAATTAAAATAAATGAAAGCCTATTTGTGCCACTGTTAGAAGGCTGAGAAAAATTTCAATGATCTTTGCTTTCTGTTTAGCAAGAACACAATATTTCCATAAAGTTAATGTGAAAAAAAAGACCTCTGCATTAAATCCAGAATAAATAAACTAGCTGACTTTAAAAGATTTTGCAGTAAGAATTATTTCAATGTAATAGTTTTATGCTGATCTCTCAGTACTTGGAGATTTAGTACTTTCTAACAGAATCGGCATAACAATCAGTGGAGTGAATGATGTCATTTCCCAAAGGGAAATTCAGGTTCTCCTTCCCCAGATAGATATTGTATACTGCAATCTTGTGCTTTATTAAACAGAGATATGTAAACCTCAAGAAGAGACTAATTTCAAACTCTTAGATTGAGTTAATACTTGAATTTCTTAAGTCTAATGTTAAATATTCTCTGTCAGTTTGGTCTGGTTGAGCAGAGAATGTAAAAGGGCAATATAAAAACCTAAAAATCCTCCTGCCTACTCCATCATTGTACTTTGGCTTTACTCAGCTCTTCCTCTTCCTTCCCATTTATGTCCATTCTGGTTTTCAGGCAGATTCCTGGACCTTGGAGCTGTCCTTTGATTGAAATGATATGGGAAAGTAGCTTTGAAGAATTTTCTTTGAAAATTTCATGTTATTATCCCTCTCTGTATCTGCATTTACATGGTTGACAAGAATGAGATTTAAGATATTAACATTAGTTGATAATCTTAGTTGAGGTCCAAGAACAATGATGACAGAATGAACAGAATAACAGATTGTGTTGTCCTGTACGTTGAATTAAATATTAAATGTAAGAGCATATGGCATGTGTGGCCAGGTTAGGAATTCAAACAAGTATTTAACTACTTTGTTCCTCTTTTGAAGAGTATCAGAATACTTCAGACAAGATCTATGGATGGATGTTGGGTTCCACAGTATCTTTGTATGTTCCATAGATGCAGTTTGAAAACCTATGCTGCAAGGAGCTGAACAATTAAAATGTTTCATTGTTACCATAGTGCTTGTAATTGGTTTAATTTCATCAATTCTTTTGGTGCTAATTTGATTTGCTTTAGCTTATCCTTCTTGGCCTGGATCAATTCCACTTAACACTAGTCTTTGCATTCTAAGATAGGCTCCCAAGAGCAGTAAGATGAATCATCCTCTGGAGGTAACTGCTTTTCTCCTTTAACTATTGAGATAGTCAAGACAACTCACTTACACTAGGTGAAACTTCATTGTTGCTATTAAAGGACCATTTTTACAATGAGAGGTTAGTAAAACACTAGAACAGGCTGCCTGGAGAGATAGTAGATATTCCAAACCTGGAAACATTCAGAGTCAGGTTGGAGGGGGCTCTGAGCAACCCGGTCTTTTTGATTGCTCATTGCAGGAGGTTTGGACTAGATGATCTTTAAAAATTCTTTTCCAGTCCAAATTTTTCTGTTTCTATGAGTGTCGGAAAGAAGTAGGTGAATGTCCTAGTAGCCTTTTGTAGCAGCCTTTTAAATTTCAATTGCCTTTTTTATGCATGTCTAGGATTGGCATATTCAGTTCATACAAACTCTTAATCTAAAATTCTATTTTTTTTTTTTACTATGAGAATATTTACTTTAGCACCAAAGTTTTCCTTTACTAATTTATCAGGTGACAAATAACTACTTGTGAAGTTGAGAGCTGGGTTTTGTCTAGAGGTAAATGAGTGGAAGCAGAGAAACTTCAGAGGAATAAAGCCATGCAGCAGTTCAGAATAAGAGCAGACTAGTTTTCAACTAGCCTGCCTTAAATATCTATTGGGCTTGGTGTATGCTCCCGAACTGGGATGCTGATCCCCAGGCAGCAGTAGATTTGGAAACAGGGCTAGCAAACAGGGACCCACATTCGATGCTTCAACAGTGTATGTTCAAGCAGTGGAGGGCTTCCCCCCTGGATCTTATTCCATGTAACCTGCATGTAACACAGATTTCAAAGACATGTCGTCCCTTCTCACTGTTACTGAGGAAATGCCTGACTGTAGTCCCAAATTCAGGCTGGGCTAATATGAGGATAAAGGACTGACCCACATCGAAATATTAGTATTACCCATTTGCTGTGGATCCATCAGGAGAGCAGGAGAGGGACTCTTTGTCAGGAAGTGTAGTGATAGGACAAGGAGTAATGGTTTTAAATTGGAAGAGGGGAGATTTAGATTAGATCTTAGGAAGAAATTCCTTCCTGTGAGGGTGGTGAGACACTGGAACAGGTTGCCCAGAGAAGCTGTGGATGCCCCATCCCTGGAGGGATTCAAGGCCAGGCTGGATGGGGCTTGGAGCAACCTGGTCTGGTGGGAGGTGTCCCTGCCCATGGCCGGGGGGTGGAACTCGATGATCTTCAAGGTCCCTTCCAACCCAAACCATTCTATGATTCTATGATCACTGTGTTTATGGAACAATGACACAAGGAAGATCCCATGTGGGCTCCATTTGGTGCTACTCTTGGAAGGTAATTATAAGGCAGTGGCCCAAAAAGGGGGTGAACATGTCTGGCCTTTGGGCATTAAGTTGGCAGCTCAGAAATCCAACTTGACCAGAGCATGGACGCACAAAGGTTTGATGCAGAAACCTTAAAGTGACATGTACTCTTGGCTCCAAATACCAGTTGTGAACATCACTCCTGATATACTGTGTTCCATTCTGAACATTTTTGACGTGGACAAAAATTTATGGACCGCATTTTGGTGGCGGTTATAATAAGGTTAAAAGTGAGTAATGACAGCATAGGAGAGGATGTATTACTTAGAGCTATAAATATACACAACACTTTGCAAACATGTTGGAAAACAAATTACTATCTTGAGAAACTTCAGTTTGAACTAGTGGGCTCTGTTTACAGTAAAAATCATAATAAGTAATGTACTATGTATGTTTTTTTACAATTTTCAGAATTTAGTATGTGCAAGAAGATGGTAAAGTGAATCTAAGTAGCTTTTAAACAAGGAAAAAATCTTTGTTCCTGTATTTTTAGTCATTTTCAAAATAAAGTAAAATGAGATTTATTTAATTATTATTGGAAATAAAAATATTATGTATTATTTATCTTTGCTCCATATAACTATACAATAAGTGATAAAAAACTTATTTTAATTCACACTTTAAGTTTTATTTTTTTTAATGGTTGTTCTCTTTCTATTTTCCCCTCAAGAAATATTACTGTATAATGAAACTCCAGATCTCAGCATAAAATTGTAACTAAACTCAAGTTATTAAAGTGAAACCACTGTAATTATTCTGTAGTTTATTAAAACTATAGTAAATCAGTCCTAGCAATGGTAAGACTGCAGTAATCATATTGAATAATGGCTTCAAGTTATTATCTGTATATTTACTATACTATTATAATAATTACAGTTCAACTATAGGGTTTTGTGTAATACAAAGTCTAAATTTACTATGCTAATTTCATTCTAGTTTCTTCGTTTGCATAATTCCTGGAATACAGTAAGTACAACTTGTAGTTTGAACTGTGGAAGCTTCATCTCTATTTTAGAAACTGTCATTAAAAGGGATAATAATTAGACAAAAGGGTTTTAAGTTAATAAATTTTTGTATGTCCCACCTCTTCCTGGAATACTTCCTGCAGGTCACCCATTACAAGTTATTATCCAGAACAGGTTGAAGCTATCCATAACGACCTGCTCTCTGATCAGCCAAAAAGCAGCTCTCAGTCTTTGAATAGCTCTTGAGACTTTCAGGAATAGCTCTTCCAGCTGGTGATTTAGAAAATAATTAGTTTATTGCCATCTCACTACGTATGATTCATAGAAGTGTCCACCCATGATCTGTCTTCTACAGGCCCGGTGGTTAAACTAGCAGGGCTGTATAGGTTTTCCCCACCTGAGCTTTGTGAGTTGAACTTCCAAAAGCAAGGGAGCATTTAAAATTCCTGGGCTAGAATCGGACGCCTTATGAGCTCTTTCTTATGAAGATGGATGGGAAAACCAAGCAAATTTGAAAGGGGGTAAGTGGAGTTTTAAAATCACACGATGGCCTAAGCACAGGTCATTTCAAAACCTATAGGATGAAAGCAAGGACCTTTCTGGAAGCGGGACATAAATCAGACAGAAGCCTATTTTACCTGAATGTTTTGGTTAAATGGGGAAGAATTGGGTATTTGTTAATATCTTGTATCTCTTCCACATACACAAATTACAATGCCTCTCTCCATAGTCAGCCTTTCGTAGTGCAAAGAGGCAACTTATGCTACAATGAAAAGGAAAATAGTTTAAGCTTGCCCACCACAGTAAAATGAGAATTTTAAGGTTAACCAATCACCATATTCATTCAGGATTTAGCTTTTAAGCTAGACTGGCAATTAGATTGTATGCTCGGTCACATGCAATTGTAATCACTTCCAGAGAGCCTAAATCTGATAGAAACTGAAGCACTCAAATTCATTTCATGCACTTAGGAAGATGATATCTCCAGTGTAGCAAAATGTAGTAAAAATATGTTTCAGAACATCTCCCACAAACCTCTAATGTACATATCTGTGTGAAAATAACTTGCCCTTGAAAGAGAAAAGTCTCTTTCTATATTTTAATGGGAAAGAAAATACATAATTTGCTAGATAGGAAACTCTTTTTTCAGCTCTAGGCTTTGTGAGTGTCAGAAATTATTTGTAAACATGTGCAAGTAATGGATAAAATAATCTGAATCAATAAATACATTTAACAAAAAGTTAAAATATGTGTTTATATCCTGATTTGTGTGTGATCCCAGTTCTTTTATTTTAAATATTGAGTTGGATTTTTTTTTTATTAATTTAGCACAGAAAAATCACTTTACAGGGGAGATTGTGAAGTTTGTATTTATCAAATTATGAGACTTTTAGTCAGTAGCTATACATCTGTGATAAACAGCTCCTGGTTAGAAATGCGTGCTCACACAAAGGTAATCAACTTTAGCATCATGGGAAAGAAGAAAAAGAAGTGGAGCTGTGGGGAGTTCTGACTCACAAAGCAGCAAGATGAAAATATAGCTAAGAACAGTCTGAGTGAGCCTACGAGAAAGAGTTCACTCTGCCATGACAAAAGAAATCACAGGGGAGCATGATGTTTGCCAGCACAAAGAAATCTAGCAACAGGCAGGAGGTGAAAGTCAAGAACTGATGTGTACGGGGGCTCTAAAATAAATTTAATTCAGAAAGCGACAAGAAACTTCCCTCGAGAGGAGACCCTTGTTTTACGTTATCGCAGAACAAGCAGAAACACAACTGAAGGGGATTATTGTCGTGTCTGCCAACTGGAGGCCAGTCACTGAAGCAGACTTAATCATTAAGCAGGATCCTCCACCCATTGGCAGGCTCTGACTGACCAAATTCTCAAAAACCACCTCTGATTTTGTGATTGTGTTCAACCAAGGGTGCAGCTCTGCAAGATCAGCCAGTGGCACAGGATGTTAGGATGAAGATGACTTATTTATTAATTAGATAGCAGTAGCAGCTGTAAACCTCCACGTAGACAAAAGCCCCTTTCTGCAACAGCCTCTGGAAGCACACAAGGACTCAGGGCTGGCCCTGAGGAGCGCGCAGCCTAAAAGAGGAAAGCCTCTGGCCGGGTCACTAGTCATCGTGGTTTGCTAGATGACAGGACAAACACAAAAGTGCAGCCACAAAAACAGAGATCAGATGCAGCTTTGTAAAAACGAGTCTGTTAAAAGGCAGCAGAATGAGCGACTACCCTCCACTGCGCTAAATAAGGAGGAGTTTGTTGCCTTCTGTGTTTTTTCTATTTCCCTTCCACATCTGCAGCTGCGCATGGGACCGGGGTTAGACATCCACTGTTCTCACTGACACAGCCAGTTATTCCTCCAGGTGAGACAAAAATATCCAGCCCCTGCCCATGCTCCGGGGAGACCTAATCGCAGCCTTTCAGAACCTAAAGGGGGCTACAGGAAGGCTGGGGAGGGTCTGTTCACAAAGGCCTGCTGATATAGGACGAGGGGTAATGGACTTAAGTTGGAGAAGGGTAGATTTAAGTTGAATATTAGAAAAAATTTCTTTACACTGAGGGTGGTGGAGCACTGGAACAGGTTGCCCAGGGAGGTGGTTGAGGCCCCTTCCTTGGAGCTATTCAAGGCTTGATGAAGCCCTGGGCAACCTGGTCTAGTTGGGGGTGTCCCTGCGGCTGCGGGGAGGTCGGACTAGATGACCTTTGGAGGTCCCTTCTGGCCTGGAGGAGTCTATGATTCTATGATTCTATGCCAGTAGTGCTAACTTATCGGAGCTGGAAGTTGTTCCTTGCTTAAGATGGTAATCCATCTGGAAGGCTAAAGGCTGCAATGAACGACCAAGCAGCAAGCAGGGATGTGGCTGGGCTATGCCACTGTCCTTCCAGCTGTGTAAAACTGCTGTCTAAATGGGGTTCTACGTACCAGGCTACTGTGCACAGGCACTGCTTATGATTTGAAGAACCCACAACATTTAGCAAACTGCTCTGACACCTGAGGACTCCTCCCCACCTGGGAAGGGGAATTGGGAAAACAAAAAGGAAGCTCGAGGGCTGAAATACAGAGAATGTATTAAAAAAAAATATTAATAGAACAAGACTGAATAATTAACATTAGCAATACTAAAGAAGCAATATTGTTCCAAATACCAGTATGAAATAGACAAGGACTATACTCAGCCCATTCTATCATAGGAATCCGTGCACTCCCAGCAGGGACTGCAGATGTCAGATGCTGTGAGGACTGAGGATCTGGGGGGAAGGGTGGGACTCAGGGCTCCAGCACCAGGGTAAAAATTTCTCTGGATCACAACTATCATAGGAAACTCCACAGTAAACTTTCCTATTTATACTGAACTCAGTGTTCATGGTATGACATAACCCAGTTGGCAGCTTGGGTCAGGTGCCCAGGTCTCGCTCCTCTTTATCCCTGCACCTGGCAAGGCTCGAAAACACTGAGACCTTGAAAGTCACACACCATAGCTGGCGGTAAAGTAAATATTTTTACAAATTCAGACACTAGAGTTTACTAAAAATGCGGTTTTCCCAAGCAGTAGAAAAGACCTTAATGAAAAGTAGAATTACTGGAAGAGGAATTAATCCCGTGTCCTCAAACCAAGACAGGCACTTGTCATATATACTGTAGTCCTCCTTTCTGAATTTGGGGAAGGTCTTGTACACAGGTATGTATGGCAGCCTCTAACTTATAAAGCACTCGCTACTCTAAGCTAGCTCTCTGAAAAGCCTGCTGAACTAAATGTGCAGGGCCTTAATTTACCTCTTAGTTTACAGGACATCAATAGGATCAAGGAAAAAGACTGGAATAATTGGAAATTCTCTGCTCACTTGAGCATTTCCGTTAGTGCTTCCCCAGCCTGGGCTCATGTTCCCCTTCCTGGGGAGCCTCAACAGCCAGAAGAGAGACAGTGACCCTCCACGCAGGCAGCAGGAGGAAGGAAGAAGAAAGGTTTTACAGCTTCAGAATGACAGAATGGCAGCAATAAATCACATTTCTCTTTCCTTAAAAAAAAAAAAAAAAAAGAAACAAAACAGATTTTACACTGCAGCCTGGGTATCATATTTTTTTAGAAAGCTTTTGAAAATGTTTTATCGCATCAGTGTTAGCAGCCAAGTCTTTTTACATGAGAATGTAGCAACGGCTGTTCTGGGTTAGATGAAGGGTTTATCTAGCTCAGGTATCTTGTCTTTAACAGTGGCCAATAGCAAATGCCTAGGGAGGAATATAAGAAGAAGACACACAGTGATGCTCCCCAGGTGTATGCTTTCAGCCTCTAGAAATCTGCAGCTCAGGGACATCCTGACCCAGAGGTGTTATCTCTCTGTTTAGTAGCCTTTGATAGATTTTCTTCCATGAATTTGTCTAATAGCTTTCTGAACCCCTGTCAGCTCCTGGCATTTTAATACCAGCGCAGCAGTGAGAGCGAAGAGGAAAACAGATGTGAAAAAACATTTCAATAAAAGGCTCGTCCTTTTAGCAGAGACATGAACCTGAAGACTGAGTAACAAAGACAGGCAGCCGTGTGTTCGAAACAAGAGTTTTGAACTTAACACTTTGTGAGCTGCCCCTGAATCCCGGGGAACTCCACAGGATCCCCGAGAAGCCAAGTTCTCGGGACTGAGTCAACAGACGCCACGCAATCATTATTGAAGCTGAGTCCCCAGCAAGAATAACAATGAAAAAACCACAGACTCGTCAGGCCAAACGGACCCGTTTTGAAAGCAGAGGGATTTATTTGGAAAAACTTTTCCTTGAAATACATAGGGAACAGACAGCATATAAGGTAAATGCATTTTTATATGGGCACTAAGTTCAGTCCTGACATTTTGATGTCTGGCAATTGCGTGTCTGAGTTCTTAATATTCAACAACTGTAATTGCAACCCATTTTCTGCCCTTCTGAAATGAATGTTTTTAAACCATGTACACATTAGGGCAAAATTTGCCTTCTACAAAGAGGCTGCATCAGGCCAGTTTCACCCTTCCAGTAAAACTTGGGCCTTCAAAGAAGAGGATTAGGAAGTATTTAAGCATAGTTAAATGCTTCTGCACAGCTTCTCTGGCATGCACAGGAATGATCAGATGAGTCCCCTGATTCACAATACGTGGTCTAATACCACCATCCATGCTTCATCTCAAATATAATATACCTGTAGGTCTCTTTCATCTATAAATAGCTCATCCTTTAAATTGACTGCTGGGCATCTGATATTTTGAACCAATCCAGGGCTACCCACAATTCTAAATGCCCTTAGAATTCCCCTTTTATCCATAAATCAAATAAATGACCAACAAAACAAACACCGGTGTTCCACGGGACACTAAGAATACAAATCCCATAATGTTGAGCAGCTGCGCATGAAGTCACTAGAAATTTGCTTTGCTTTGGAAAAGCTGGAGTTAAAATTAGGTCAGGAGCATTGGTGAGCATATTTCCGAAATGGGAGTCAAGCAAAAAGAGGAGTAATCTAGTGAGACAAGGGGAACACAGGAAACCCGAATACCCCCATATCATACTCAAAAAATAAATAATTCAGTTGAGCCCCACCATGTCATTTTCTCAGTGGGTTTAGTGATCTCCCATGCAATAACGTACCACAGTACATTCTGATCTGCATCAGAATTAACAGTCAGCCACTTTATGAAATACTATCTTTGTTAGTTTTGCCACTAACAAAAATATACTTTCAATTCTTCACATCCACATAGCACGTCTATTAAAGCAATCTGGGAAATTAGTTTGAGATAAACTGTACAGCAATTTTATTCATAGCCTCCCTGTATCTCACACTGTTAATCTGCATCACAGCTCACTAAATAGTGCCTAATGTTTATTGCATTTAACTGAATGTATACGATTCTGAGGGTACGCCAGGGACCGATTATCATAATTATACGTGTTTCTATGGAAACCCACAAGTCTATCAGTTTTGATTCATTATATTGTTATACCTTCTAGCACTTTCTAATTATTAGGTGCCCATAAAAAAGTCTCAGTCTTGCTGTTACTATAGAAATGAGCTATAGACAGGCCTCAATTGTTAACCCTTACAGGGCAGGAATGAAAAAAAAAGAGGAAGAAACACAGCTCTGGATAGAGGGTAGCTGTTCAGATCAGATAAATCATAAACTATTTTAATCTGCCGTGTTAACTTTCTGTAATTGCTTGGCAGAACTTACTCCTTTGCTTGGAAAAGATATGCAGTGAGGAAAACCGTGAGAAGGGAGCCGCTGCTTGTCACGTCCTCTTGGACATGGTACGTTACAGCAGCCCCTCGGCGTGATGACACGAGTCCCTTGAAAGACACGAGTGTCATTACCAGCCTATGCAAAATGCTGTAATCTCAGGTCATTAGAAATCAATGCAAAACCTGTTAAACTCAAAGGGAATATACGCACTCTTCCCAGGGGCCTTCAGAACAAACCTGGGCTGACGTGCAGCTGGGTGATGGAGCAGAGGTTTGGTTTAGATGCCAGAATAACAACTGAGTGAGTAGAAAGTCACAGGAACCCAAGATTTCCTCAGGTTACCTCCCATAAAGTGAAAATAAACCAGGAAAAAGTGTGTTACAGTGGAAATAATGAAAACACCTTATTGTGATACCATTATTTCTGTCTAAATTAATGCTATTCCTTACTTTGTCACATAATATACCCACTTTCCTCCTCTTTCTGTATCTCCTATCACAGCCCTGTGAAACCTGAAAGGGACCGAGTGGTTTCACTGTTTCCCTAACCCTCCTTCTATTACAGTTTTCAATTAGAAGTGTCTTTTAATTTAGATCAGCAAAGCTCTCCCAAAGTGACAGCTCGTCCTTCACACTGCATATCTATTTATTTCGGAAGTCAACACACCATTCAATAACCTGAGAACAGGCCTGATTGCTATGCTAATAGTATTCAAAAACATGTCGACACCAATTGAAACAAGTAAACTAGGACTAATTCATAAAGTGAATAATGAAAGAGAAGGGGAAACATTCATACTCTTACTTCTCTAGCTGAAATTTTACCCAGCAAGTTTTTGCCTTCTGAGAGAAATGCTCATAGCACAATCCACACGCTGAAATTCAATTTTACCTAATACTGTGTCCCTGTCTGGAGCTGGTTTTATTGGGGACAGTTAAAAACAAACAAACAAACAAACAAAATAACCCCAAACCAACAAAACAACCAAGAAAGCAAGCAGAGAATCAATAACGCTGCATATTCATGCCTTTGTGTAATGGTGGTGGTCACTCTTCAGACTGAAGTTATATACTTTTTCTTCTCCACAAGAGAAAAAAGCTGAGAATTTAAAACATATTCCCATATTTTAAAAGGCCCACATCGTGTATTTAGCTATAATCTACATATTCAGTTCTAAATCAGACTTCCACAACTTCCAGTCAATTAGAGCTAAATCACATTATATATAACAATGAAAGAGATGTACATTTGCATTTATATGTAAGAACTATCATCAAAGAAAGTGAACAATGTCATTCTACATAAAGGTCTCAGATTTATACTATATTTTCAAGGCCAATTCTGTTGAAGTCTAATTTTCTTATTGCCACAGATGAACTAAATTTGCTCCTAAACAAGATCTTAAGCATCTAAGAGAAAATTTAATCAGATAATTAAAAAAATCCACTAATTGGCATATTAATATGTAACATAATATAGAATATGCTCAGCTAGCTTAAAATAGTCATGCAGCAGAAAATTTGAATATTTACACAACTTAGCATTCCAAATAATATGACAACATACAGGGCCAGATCTTCATCTAAGTTAAGTGAAGCTATACCAATTTACACAAGCTGAAGATCTTGCATAATAGCTACATTTTCAATTCAGTTGCTTATGGCTGTGTTGTCTAATTGTCATGTGCTGCAGGTTACAGCAGCATGACAGTGCACCCAACAGCGTGCAGATGTGGGGAATGAACATGGGTGGCATTTTAGGCTATTCACACACCCCCTAGCAGCCCAAAATTTGTCAGCTGGCTTTTCCTGACCATTCCTTTCCTGTTTGCTTTAGGTGATGAACATCCCTTCACAGGGCTAGAAAGAATATAAGAACCAGGGTCCACCTTGCAGGGGAAATCAGACCTCCCATGACACTGTCTTCCTGTCAACAGGGCACATTATTGCTCTGGACACATGCTCGACTCCTACCTGCCTTTATTTACAGAGCTTTAACATGCTGGAAATGAAACCACTAAAATTCATTTAAATGAATGAATTAATCAATCAACCAATTAATTAGTGATCTAATTAATTATTAGCTATTAGGTAATTCATTATTCAAGAAAATGCCATTCAACATTTATCATACACAGAGTCTAGTGCTACAGGATTGTTGTATTTCCTAGCTGATGTATACCTTTTTAGCATAACACTAAATTATATTTCACAAATTGCTGAAAAAGCCCATATTCCTGTTCTGCCTAAATATCAGATTCTTGTTAGAAACATAAAAGCTTTCCTCACATTTACAAGAACGAAGAATATTTAATAACCGATACAGCTATGGCACCAAAGAGACCGTTTATGTCATCGCTGTTTAAAGTAGTATTTTTGTGCCATCACAAATGAAAAGAAAATGCCTAGAACCTACATTAAGAATGTATTCTTTAAGAGACTTTCTTGATTGCAAAATCTTTCCTACATTCTTAATTAAAAATACCACCATAAAAATCAGGTGTATACACCTATAAGAACAAAGCAGAGAGAAAAATCAAGGCTAGAAACAAAGGGGACAGATTAGTCATAAATGTTAGATTATCACAGGCTCTGAGAATTATACAGAACCACTCAACAGACCACATACTCTTTTTCAAAGGTGGTGAGTTTACAGACACAAAGTTTGAAGTTGTTTTTAGAAGTTAGCTGAGGCTAGCTAATGCTACTCCTCTGAAATGGCTTTAGCAAAGATTTTTGCTTATGAATATGTACATTATTTTGTAAAAAGTATGTTACCTACTACAGGAATATTAGTATGAGCATGCTCCCATCAATACAACTCTTTAGTTTTAGTAGCTGGTTGGATTGGTTTTGTACAGTGAACTCCTCAGGGCAGGAACCTTGTCTGCTGGGATGCCAATAAAGACCATGACACGATTTTCCCTTTCCTCCCTCACCAGCTGCACTGAAAAGAGCTCTGAAGATGATACAGGCCTGGGGTTTTTTGGTGTTTCTTTATTTTTTTTCATCTGGGTTGCTATTAAAAGATGGATTTAGAGAAGCTAGAGTTCAAAGAATGATTTTTTCTTAGCTATATGAATTTAGTTCAGCTGTTATTCTTTAGTATTCGTTATTTGAAAGGGTTTCTTAGTCAAAGGAGGGAAAAGTCCAGCTAAACAGCGAAGTCTTTTCATGGGAAAAGGCATTTGCCCAGAGAAGCTGTGGCTGCCCCATCCCTGGAGGGGTTCAAGGCCAGGTTGGATGGGGCTTGGAGCAACCTGGTCTGGTGGAAGGTGTCCCTGCCCAGGGCAGGGGGGTTGGAACTCCATGATCTTTAAGGTCCCTTCCAACCCTAACCATTCTGTGATTCTATGATTTGGATGTGAAATTAAAGTTCAAAATTTTACCTCCTCTAAATGTTCTGATAGATAATTACGTCATTATTCATATTTATTTTCTCAGGGCAGTTGTTGTCTCAGAGATGTGTATCCTGAAGTCTCAAAATACAAAAAATTTCCTGCTATTGATCTGCTACCTAACTGCAGAGTCAGTCTCTGTCAACAAATTCTGCCAGTTCTTGGATAACTCTGAGTTTCTCTTCAAATTTATATTATGGCAATATGAAGCAAAAAACATTCACCCATAAACTACGTGACTGTAAATGGGATTTTTACACCCAAGAACAGTGACAATTTCCTAAACCTGTCAACATAGAACACCAGTATTTCTACAAGTTAATGTTAAGGGTTTTTTTTTTCTGGAAAATGTGTCATTTTTACTTAGAATTACCCAGTGCATTTGGGCTGGTGAAGTACAGCACTTGCACCAACATTGATGGTTGGATAAAAGTGTGAAAATTCATCAGCCACTGCAGTTTTATGATGAGATTCAAGGAAAAGGGAACAAAATTAAATTCCAAAATTTCACTGTCATTACAGTAACTAAATAAAGACAGGCTATTTACCCAAGAGTCTAGCATCCCACCATACTTGGCAGTTGAGTCAAGTTGTAATGGCAAGGACCATAGCTCATTTTGTGGCAGACTTTCTTCTGCACGTGGAGACCTCTGTGTGTGGAGGTGTGTGCGTGAGGCTAAAATCATCCTCTTCTCTGCTGCAGCATGTTAAAAAAACAGACTTATAACTCCAAACCACAACTCCTGTTTCTGCTACAAGCACAGGAGCCACAGTCTGAGAACAGCTGAAGGGAGATGATGGTTCATCATGCTCAAATTTCTCACCCATCTGTATGTGTGTAGAGGGGTCTGGGCGAATGTGCAAGCACTCATGTGATGAGTGGAAGTATCATGTTCTGAGCTGTTGGATGACATTCACCCACTGACAACCAGCAGGCACCAAAAGAGGGCGACATGTATGTCATACAGCCCTTGCTCCTCAGATTGGATTTAATCTCTGAGCCTTTAAAACTAAAAATGTACTAGAAATGGAAGAGTGTGAATGAGGATTTGTATAGCATTTGCTAAAACCCATCAGAGTTATGGTCATTCTCGCTAACTTCATATCAAACATTCAAATAAATTTCAAACCCCACCCTTTGAAGAGGAGACTTTTCATGTGAATCTAAGGGACATGAAGCTGAGAGGAAGATAAATAGTGCTGACCAAGTATACTGGCTGTTTCTTTAAGGGGAAGATAGAAATTC
>VZRU01011736.1:119719-141531 GCA_013398155.1 Pedionomus torquatus | reverse complement strand
TGACCTTTTTTTTTTTTTTTTTTTTTTTTTCATAAGTAGAACAGAGATGGGGACTGGCCTTTGGCTGCTCTAAACTGTGCCTGTAGGTTCATGCTGCTTTTCCAAGATGTGGCGGAGGTTGCCCACAGCTGCCCCGCTGCCCCTCACGTCTCTCGCCGGCATCTTTACCACATGCACATTTCCTTGTTTAAGTCTCTTTTTCCCTCGGCTCTTGGCACCCTTTGAGGGTCCAAGGCTAACTGCTCCTTTCTAAGCCCTCTATTGTCTGTCACATACCAAATTCCTTCTCCAACAAGCCCTACAGATCTCTTTCTGCCTTTGTTTCTAGCTGTAAGTCTACTTATCTCATTCCTCCAAGTCCCTCTCCCTCCCTCTCTCTCTCATGGCTTTCTTTCAGACCGTTCTTCGCTTTAGGCCTCATTCTTGCACAGTGTGGTCTCTCTGCCTAATCAGCCGTGCTGCTCATTACATTCAGGAGCCCTTTGCTATCTGTTTGGGTTTTTGTAAGGTCTCCTGTCACCATGGTATCTAGCGTATTCTCACAACTGTGTCCACTTGGTATTTTCTGTATATTCATATACACGCATTTACATATATGCATATTATAATATTTGGTACAAACAAGAAAGATGGCTTAGAATATTCACCCTTCTAGATCCTCCTCAGTTTCTTGTGGTTCTAAAGATACACCTCTGCCATTCAGCCACACGTTTTGAATCTTCATTAATGTCATTTCTTCTTCCCTATTCTTCTTGTCATCAACATTCATCTGTCCTCAGCCAGGAGTTAAGATAGAGAGCGCATTTTAGAATGAAGGCATTGTAAAACTATTAATTATAGCAGCAGGCAGAATGGCAGCATAATTAATAAAGGGGCTCAAGCAAAATATTTAAAATAATTGTTGTTGAAAATTTTGGTCTTTATTGTTTTGATAAAGCACTCTACAGGAGTGCCACTTTACCTCAGATTCTTATTACTGTTTCTCACGTGGGTTTACTTCTTCTGTACCCATCCCCTTGCCCTCCCCCCCCCCTCTTGATTCCTTCTTTTTCACTCTGCAACCATGGCAACTCTTTACCCCTGATGGAGGTTGGACATTCGACCACTCTCGGAGATATCATTAGAGCTGCTCCATTGAATCAGCAGCTAAAGTCAGGGAGAGAAGGAAGCTCACATCTGCACATCCTTCCCTTCTATGTGCATGTACATCTGCTTTGCCAAATTCTGCTGCCCACACAGAATGAAAGGGAAAAGATCTCCCTTCTTTACCTTGCCCTCCTTCTCTTCCTCCTGCCCCAGAATCCAAAGTATTTGAGTTGTGAAAATTCTTCAGGCTGCTTCAAAATTTAATTGTGCAATGAGTGCCGGTCAAAAGAGAATTACTTCTTTGGCTCATGTCATTTCTAAGGGAAGATAAAAGAGAATCATTAGCTTAAAAATGGTTGTGTTTCTGAAAGCATCAATGCAACTTTTCACTGAAGAATCTTTAAATAATTTCTATGCAATTAACTAAGTCTCACAATGCTGCCCTGGAGCTGATGTTATTGTACAGATGGAGAAACTAAAGAAGATTAAGTGACTTATACATTGTTATGTAAATCTGTGCCAAAGCCAGTCATAGAACCCAACAATTTTCTTTATAGTCACGTGACATTGTATTTACATTGGTAAATTTAGCATTCTTCTGCAGAACTCCCATTCATAAAGTTCAGTTTAAGTTTTTACTGCTCTTCTTCCAGTAATTGTCTTCCTATACAACATGGCACTTAAGCACATACTTGTGTTCAAGCATGGGAGTTGGCCTGCCGAAGAGATTTTTGTTCAGGTTATTTCACTAAAGCATTTTGTTTAAAGAAAACTCTCTTCAGGAAAAAAAAAAAAAAAAAGAAAAACTTTTGTCAAAATTTTCCCATGAAACATTGCTTTTTAATACATAATAAAATGACATTCTCAAAGGACAAAGCAAACAAACCTTTCAGAACTTACAAGTGGACATATTGTCTTTTTTTTTTTTTTTCTCAGCTCATGACTACCTAGTTAACTCTATTTTTCTTACTTTGACCTTATGAACCAAAGTAAGTGGTTGTCAGAACCACGACAACCAACAAAAAGCAAAGAACTCCATCGCATGCTAGTTGCCAAGGCACTGACCAAAAGGCACCATTGCATGTCCCTACTGTGGATGAGGTAAAAACCAGACCATTTCAATATGCTAAGTCAGTAAAAGGGGGTTGAACACTTTTCAGGAAAAGTATTCAGCACCAAGTCGAATAAGAAATAAACCAGCATACAATGCTGGGTTTGTTTGACACGTTGTACTATTTGATGTTCTCACCCAAGGTGAATTTCATATTTAACAAATTCTATGGCACGATACTTCTATACCTCTTTCTAAATATTTATTAAAAATTAGTTCTCTTATTCAGCTAATTAATTATTGACTATGTTTTCCACTTGACTGTCTTTATTTTGCCTCTGATATTCCTACATTGTTCAACTGACTAAAAAAAATTGTTTGAGATGCTAAGACAATTGCAACCAGCAGAGGAGCCCAGAGAAGGGCTATACATATTTAAATATATATATATATGTGTGTGTAGACATATCCATATGCATATGTGTGAACATAGCAATAAGAGAGAAATGTAAAATAGGAAATAGTTTCCTTTTCTTCTCACCAAAGTCATCAGTGGGAGGAATCACGGGAGGGAGGTCAACATATGGCAGAATCACCAACTCTGTGGTGATTAAGGAATACAGTTAGAGGTTTGTGTAACTTGCTACTTCAGGGAGAAGAGTTTACTGAAGATTACTTTGCAATATATTCAAATAGACCTGTAAAATCCAGTTGAACTTATTTAGTTTGAATATTTTACTTGGGATCTATTTTGACATTTTTTTCTAAAACCCATTAAACACTTTTTCTTAAGATAAATTAAGATTAATTGCATTTTCTTAAGATAAATTAATTCCTGGTCAATGATGTTTGAAAATCCTTGTTTGTCATTTGGAAGCAACAAACAGTCCTTTCTTTCCTTCAAAGGAAGTTCACAAGTTTGTTGTTTGTTTGGTTGGTTTTTTTTTAATATAGCTCAACAGACATTCTTTTTGTTAAATGAGTTATGAGTCATTTTTCATGGGACTAGAAGCAAAAAGGTAAAGGAAAGATCTAAGCTCTTCTCAATCAGTTAATGCTGATCTGCAGTTTGAGACCGCTTCTGGAGTCCTGGTCTCAGTATAAGAGAGATATGGGCATATTGAAAGGACTGCAGCAGAGGGCCACAAAGGAGATGAAGGGACTCAAACATCTCTTATATGAGGAGAAGCTGAGGGAGCTGGGACTGTTCACCTTGGAGAAGAAAAAACTCATGGTGAGGCTTGTCAGAGTGTATGAATACCTGATGGGAGGCAGTAAAGAATGTGGAGTCAGGCTCTTCTCAGCAGTATCCTGTGAACAGACAAGAGACAATAGGCGTAAGCTGAAATTCAAGAAATACCATTTGAACATAACAAAAAGCCTTTTTGCAGTGAGGATGGCTGGATACTGTAACACAGTGTCTGTGAGGTTATGGAATCTCTGCCCTCAAAGGCATTCAAAACCTGACTGGACACAGTCCTGGGATACCTTGCTAGTCCTAGCTGACATTGTCTTGAGCAAAAGGCTAGACCGGATGATGTCCTGAGGTCCCTTCCAACCTCAACCATTCTGTGATTCCATCAATTTCCTTACTGGTCAGTTGCTCCGGTAGAAGGTGAGGATATATATTACTTCCCAGAAAAAATTGTGGTGAACTGGCAGAGTCAAGTGTGCTAGCAGTGAACTGTAGGTAGCAATTTTAAGACGTCTGGGTCTAAGCTTCACTTTTGAATGCAAATTAAGAGTAAGGATGGCCAGAAAACTGAATGTGGATGAATTGTCACACATTTTCCATGGCAGCACAAGAAGAAATACCTATAGGCAGCTTGTCCTGCTGCCCTGGATGTACATCTACAGTCCTAAATGGCTGTCATCTTGACCTACTCCACTGTCCTCAGTGCCTACAGAATAGCAGTGCCACCCACTGCTGGAGCAGACTCAATACCTGGGCTGTTCCTCTGTTATAACCTGCACAATTCTGGCCAGCCTTGAAATGGCTGCTTGAAGCATTTTACAAATCCTACCTTATTTGCTGCAATAGCCGAAATCACAGCAAGCAAACTTTGTAGGTCTCTATCTCCAGAAAATAATGTCTAAAAGTCGATAATGCCCACTTCACGGACCAACAGGCAACAAGGAGTCAAGTTTGCCGCATTTGCATCTCCTTTCCTTCTAGTTTTCAAGAATGAAAACACTAGATCCTACTTCAAGAGGTTCTACCAAAGACAAAACAATAGCATGCTCCTGTGTGAATCAGCAAATGGTTATTATCTTTTATCAGCCTTAATTCACTGCTTAGTGGGAGTAACTCCATTTTTTTCTGACAGACACTAGAAATTTCAGCTCACTCTTCAAAAGGCTTCGTGTCCTTGTCAAAAAAGTAAAATTCTTTCTATACTTAAACAAAAAAAAAATCACAGAAAAGGGTTAAGAGATCATTCACACCACCTCCTAAACCACGAAGCAGTATCAACTAGAATTATATGATTCCCTACATCTAACCTATCTGTAAAAATACTAGGTAGTGGAATTACTGCAGCTCCTCCTCCAATTTACCTGATTTCTATGTCTCTTCCTCCTTCTTCTCTTCTATCTATTGAATAAGTTATTTCAATAATTTTGGTAGGTTTTGTTTCTACATTTTTGTTTGTTTTCCTGAAAGCATCATAACACAGCTAAGTATTAGTAATACTGAATGCATTAGGAGGATTACTCACCACTGTTTACACATACTTTCCTATCCAATTTTTGCTTTTTTTCACCGTTTCATGGCACTGGGGACTCATACTAACTTTGTGACCCAATATGTTTCCCATCCCTTTTCTACATCTCTGAAACCTAGCCTGTTGTTTCAAATCATATTCCTATGGGTCATCATATCTAAGAGCAGATTTACGTCATTCTGCTTACTGAATTGTGTTTGTTTTTTTCCAGGTGATTTCTCCAGATCATTTTAAGTTCTAATCTCACCTTTTGATGTGCTTGCAGTCCCTCCCACAGTAGTGTTTTCTGTAAATTGAATAAGCAAAATGCTGTCTAATGCATCTTCCAGATCAATTATAAAAATATGGAGTATTTCCAAAATGCTGAATCCTCAAAAAAATTTTTTTGGTCATACCCGGATTTAAAGAGTTTCTTCTAGCATCTTTATGAGATGGTCATGAGAGACAGCATTTATTTAAGTCAAAAATAGCAATGCCTATTTTTTCTCTTCTATCCAGTACACTGCTTCCCAGATGAACTGGTATGACATGATTTATTCTTGGCTGAATACCTTCTTGTGTTCCATTATCTAAGACCTTCTCTCACAGAGGAGTGAAACTGAATGGTGTACACTTTCTTGGCTTCCTTTTCGCTTTGTTTTCATAGTCTTTGCATCTGTCCTTCTCTAGTCTTCTGAAATCTCACCTCTTAAAATACTCCAAATTTTCTTTAACTACAACTACAGGAGGGATTTCAGTCAGCCTGGGCAATTTGAAAATTCTGTGTTACCTGAGTATTTTTCTATACTGTTCTCGTTTTAACCTGAGATCTTATAACTTTGTTCATTGTTAGTAGCACCAACTTCCTGGCTACACAGTATTTGCTGTGCAGACCAAAACAGAAATGAATTAAGCATGTTAGTCCCAGTTTTCCAATCTCCATCAAGCAGTGTCTTAGTTGAATATATCTCTTTGGTGAAGAGAAGACGAATATCCGAACACTGCAGTCATTCTCAAACTTTTTGTACTTCTGGAGCACTATGAACAGTCAGACTTTCCTGTGGGTCATCATAGGTTCTAGTGGACCTACATTATCAGAATTATTTTTTATAATTGAAAAGACTATTAAGATGCTCTGGTCCTGTAAACACGAGAGAACTTATTCTTCACAGCCTCACCAATAGACTGTTAGGACTTCAGTTTGGGAACCGCCTCTTAGATGACAATGGGAGACTTTCAAGGTAAAAATATCATCCAGCTCCTGATTGAGTTCAGTGATGCCAAGCATCCTGGAAAATCTCTTCTCAAACTAGCAAATTTTGTAGCTGTCTTTCAGTAGTGTGAGGATTAACCCAGGACAGAAGGTTTTACTGATGCCACTATGAATAGTGATAGTACAGAAAGAGTGGAGTGTCAGTGTAGAAAATTAAAAAAAAAAGAAACCAACTGATTCTGTGCTACATGGAGAGACAGGCTACTATTCTAAGTTAAAATATAATTCCTTTCTAGAATGCTCAGCCCTTTTCTAGGGTCTGATTTCTGCTGTTAATTCCTGATAATTTTATACCTCCTTGACAAGAAGTAGAATACATACCAAACTCCTATGTATAATGCATTTCAGCATTTTTATATTAAAATCCAGATAACATGTTCTGATTTTCCACTTCCACTGTATAATTGGGTCATCAGGTTTTCCATTAAGAATGCTTAGCAGAACATTACAATTAAACTCTAAATCTATTACCTTTTGCCTGAACATGTTTATAATGCTCTTCCTTAGTATTTTGGGTGAAAACATTTCTTTAAAGAAAAGATTAATTAAAAGAAAAAGATATGCTTTCTATAGCAATTCATTAAAATCCTTTTTAAATGCCATGAGCACCACAAAATGAATTAAATTCATTCTGCTACCATTTGAGAAATATGCATTAATCCAAAATGGCTATATTTGTACCTTCCTTTGAAATTACTACCCATATATTATTCTCAGAATATTCAAGTTTCTTAATCTAGTTTGGAGATGATTGACCACTACAATTAATCAGCAATTTTTAAATTTAAAAACCCTTTAGGATGCCCTTGTTGGATTTGCATGATGCCTAGCAGGTATTTTTCTTACGTTACAGGGCTGGGGTGAAATGTTTGCTGTTGTTTCAACTATGGGCTATTAAAGGCTATTATTTTTAGAGAGGGGGAAAGCTTTGACATTGAAATCCATTGACATGAGTCCGTCCCCTTCCCGCAGGACAAAGGGGTGGACACCTCGGTGGGAGGCCCCGATGGAGTGCCCCAGAGCTGTCCACAGGAAGGTGCCGGAGAAGGCAGGACCAGATGGTCCAGGTACAGAATTATTTCATCCTGGAGTAGGGCATAACAATCAGCCCTTGTAAGAAGATCTGATTTGGAAACCATGACCCTTGAGGATGAAAAACGATCATCCGCCAGTGAGAGTTCCCATGTAAATGGAGAGAGAGGCTTTACCAGAAGACAAAATTAAGCAACAAATAGCACTAGGTTGCACACATATACACCAAAAAACACTCAAATCAAAATTTAAAAAATCAGGTTAGAAAAGGCATGGATGAATATTAGAAAAAATGTACTGACTTTGGAAAACAGGGTAAATTTCATAGTATATCGTTTATACAGCTGCTGTATTCCTGCATAAATTCCATAAGTACTACATAAATATGCCTAAACATGCATGTATAAACGTGCATACATGTGTACATGTACACATATATATAGTATGCATCTGTGTTCAGACATTTGCAAAAGTATGTGTGGGAGGGAGAGGGACAGAAGGAGAGATGTTAACAGAGAAACACAGAAAGGCTTTTCACTTTGAGTTGTTTCTTCTCAGTGTTCTCACTAGAATAACCATAGAAATAAACGAGCTGTACATATTTTTAAAAAGATATAAACATTGATTTTCAAATTTGTGGTGAAGAGCCAGGGCAATATTTTACTATGGGATTAAAAGGCAGACACTCCATTGGCCCCAGAAGATTCTAAAGGGAGATGGACACCTGTAGGCATTGACTCAAAGCATGGATATTGTGACACTCCAGGTGAAGCCAGAAGCACCAGGCAGGAACCTCTTTGCCTGTAGGCTTTTCACATTATGTATGCAGTTATTGTTTTGTATTATATGCTATCTGAAATGATACAAAAACATTTTGCTGAAAAATAAACCACTGGTTTTATGCTTAACACCAGGATTACAAAACTTGATGTCATGAATTATTCATTTTATTTGACTTAATGTAATCATTTTCCTCCCTATGTTAAGCCTCTGTGAATAGTGTCCTATACAGCTACAGTTTTGAAGAACTTAATACTAGGGGGAAAAACACCTGGCATTAACTGACAGTGAATTAGGTCATTAGCTCATTGTCACTTTGAGAAGAAAAAACTACTTTGGCAATTTAATCCTTAATGTTTTGTACATCCCAGTTTCAAAGATCATCTATGAAGTACACAAAATGGATCGACCTTGAAAACAGGAAATAAAGATAGGTGAATTTTAGGCAGTGGCATTGAATCTGTTGTGCTGTTGCAAGTCCAGCTATCACTGGAAAGCAATTTTGGCTCTTAGAAACATTCGGCCAGAGGATTCTGATAAGCTTTCATAATTTACCCAGATCAAACCTTCTTAAAAACTCCAAACCTCAGGACAATGCTCCAGTGAAAAAGCATGTTGCTTGGTGCACTTTTCCTGCCAATTTACACACTAATTTACTTTCTTGCGAACATGTGAAGGAAGGAGATAAAATAAAAAAGATTTATCAAACCACAGAGTTTGCTGAAGGAGGCTGATTTTAATGACTTTACCTCAAAGTTATCAGAACCAGTGTCAGAACTATAGAGAACAGCTCTATTCAGAATCAGAGCCACCACCATCAAAAGAGTTTTACTGGACCTCACAAAGGAGTCTAGGCTACACAGTAAAAATAGTGCTCATCTCACTTCAAATGTGACCCTTTGGCAGTATCTGCTACCTGACGCCAAATCAAAACATAGGCTTAATTTATGCTGTTAATGGATGACTTCATTTTCACAGAATCACAGAATCACCTAGGTTGGAAGGGACCTTTTAAGATTATCCAGTCCAACCAATGGGNCCAGGGATGGTGCCTCAACCACCTCCCTGGGCAGCCCATTCCAATACCTGATAACCTTTCAGTAAAGAAATATTTACTAATATCTAACCTGAACATCCCCTGGCGCAACTTGAAGCCATTACCCCTTGTCCTGTCATCTGTAACTTGGGAGAAGAGACCAACCCCTGCCTCTCTACAGCCTCCTTTCAGGTAGTTGTAGAGAGTGATAAGGTCTCCCCTCAGTCTCCTCTTCCTCAGACTGAACAACCCCAGCTCCCTCAGCCTCTTCTCATAAGATTTGTGCTCCAGACTGCTCACCCCTCATTTTCTAGCACTGTAATGGCATCAAGTAAACAAACTATCTTTTTTGGGGTTGGTTTTATTTTTTTAAAACACTGTTAAAGAGGCTGTAGTATAAACAAATGGCCATAGTACCTTGAGTCTTTTCAAAGCCTAATTGCCGTTAACTGATGACATGTCCACATGTCCAAGCACAGGCATCAAAATACCAGCAACAGAAAGAAGAGATGTGAAGGGGACGAAGGGCGCTTCCATGAAGCTCCTACGCTATATATATGACAAAACCGTATCTGAACTTGGCGGTACTCCTCTCCCTATTGTCTTACAGCACTGTAACACTCAAATGGAGCCAGTTAACCACTTGTCCTGGCATTCAAGTGTCTGCGTCGGTGTGCTGCAGTGTCCACTTCACAAAACTACAGCGGCATTTCCAAACCAAAGTGTCCCTCAGGCAGCAGCACTAACTACGTATTCTGTTTGCTGTTTATTTATCTGAGATTCCCACTCTCTCCTGCTCTGCAGTAGTCTCGGGAAAGAACCAGTTCAGCCATCATCATTATTATGTACTTTTACTTATTAATTGCATTCGCGATGAATTTGAGCTATATTCCAATCAAAATTGTGAACTGGTCCAGAAGATGCAGCAGCCACGTCATTTTGTATCAGCGGCTTCTCTTTTATTCCAATACCACTCTGACCTTCAGCAATAGTGTCATGTGCTTCTATAATGGTTCTCATTGCCTCCTTTCACAAGCACCACAGCTCCCTAGAGACTATCTGCATGGGAAGATAACTTTAGGAGCCTCTAGGGGTCTGCTTTCTGTTTGCTCCCGTACTGGTGGAAAAAAAAACCAACAACAACCACCCAAAAAACAGTAAAAATCCCATTTATTCAAATCCAGATTTTTTTGCCTTTTTTTTTTTTTTTAATTCAAGAGCACAGAGCAACACAGCCTGTGCTTTAAGTTTCTCAGCAAAGCTACTGCCTAATTACTGCCTGCTGAGTAGCGCAGTTAAACACAATCAGTCAGAAAGCCTTAAAGATACAATATCCTTTTTCATGAACTGTCTGCTTGTCAATTCGAAGTTGCCCTCCTGCTTTAAATCAACCAACCACCGAGCTGTTATGAACAGCAACTGATTTTCCATGCAGTGCTGCAAAACAAAATCACACCGTATCCTATTTTTAATGGCCACAGTTTTTCAACTGCATAACAAGAGGTAGCTGGCACTGCTGAGCTGAACCATATCAAAAATGGGTTCAAGTAGAAATAGCACAGAACCCTCGAAGAATACAAGCACAGACCCAATTACACATGCATTGTGATGCTCAAAGCCAATTACGGGCAAATAACAGAGAAGAATTTTTTCCCCCTTCATAGCACATTGTAGACATTGGTTGCTTTTATTTTTTGTTTCTACAGGATACAATGAGATCATTTCTACGGCTCAAATCCTAAATATTATTTTATTAATCCACTGTGTATTTATGCACAAAGGCTTTTTAAAATGGAATTAGTGCAGGAAAACCGGTCTTTGCCAAGCGTACATCACTATGGGCAAGGTGTGAGAGTTTTGTACTTCTGTAAGGGTTTCTCTACTTGATCCGCAAAAATATAGATAGTAGGACCCCCTGCATGGACACAGCACACAAAAGTGCCACATAAACAAGTATGAGACTCTTTTAAAGACATGACACAGTGTGAATTGGATGCTTACTGATGGCTGCCGATTCTGATCTGTTCTCAGCCACGCCATTAAGCTATAAACCTCCCAGTAGCTGGAAATTTTCTATTAACTTGGGGAAAATTTCAAATACAGCAAGTGAAGCAATTAAAAAGTGTATTTAAATTGACAATTAAATGTAAAACTGCCATTTTGTTTTCCACACTTCAGCCAATCCAATACCTCAGTACCACTATGATTTTCAGGTTTACTGTATCCAAATGGGTTTTTTTGTTTGTTTTTCGCTCTTTTCTAGTAAAGTTGTGCAATGTATCACAAGCATAAAAAAGTATTTAAACATTTTAGTGTTTGTCATCTTAATTTAAATGATTTGACTTATAAAGAAGCTTTTCTTTCTGTGCGAAATACATTTCTCTTGCCTCTTACTCTCACAGCACTACCGCAGGGCAGAATAAAGATGGTTTATATACATAAAATACACAACAGTTAAAGCACTCTGTCCACATCTGTGGTAGTGACTGGAGCTGAGAAAGGAGAAAATGGAAAGAGAAAAACAAAACAAAACAGAAATAAGCCACCCCAGACAGTCCACCATCGGCCTAAAGGGAATAAACTCTGCCCCAGTAGCTCCAGCAGGAACTACTGAAAGTCCTCCTTGTTCCTTACCTTATTTGCCCAGTATCTCACTAAATGTGGGTTTTATTTGAAGTATAATCTTGCTCTTGACTTTCTTAAATGCCTAATGGCAGATTTAGACATAAAGATAGTATATTAATTTCTCTTTAAAATTCAGAAAAACACACTCCATCTTGCCTCTGTGGTAATCTTTTCACTGGGAATTCTATTTGTTCAAAAGCTATTAAATAGTTCCTGTAATGACTGAACCAAACACTCATGTAAAAAATGCAAAAATATCATATTTCTAGTAACTAGTACTACCAATAATTATGGTTGGAATTATAGTCAACTAGTATTAACAGCAGATCCACTGATATGAGATATAAAATTCTCACAAATCTTGAAGTTCAGGAGGAAGAGTTTCACAAAAAAAGTCCACAGGTTTGGGGTATAATAAAATATATACATGACTTAGTTATCAAAATTAAACTTAAGAATGGAAAATATGTAACGTATCATTTAATTACCACACAATTTATTGGCTAAAATGTTTATGTTCTACTACTAAAATTAGAGAAAAAAAAAGTGATAAATATTACTGCCATATAATCAGTCAGAAAGGTTAGTAGCAAAGTGCAGCACACTAATAACTCATATTAAAATATAAATACAGAAGAAAGTCTTGTTTTAGAGGAAAATCTTGGAAAACCAGTGGGCTTCATTATACATTCGTTAAAATGCACTTATAACAACACACTAATAAAGAGCAACAGTAAAGAGAATTGTGTAAAAGACACACAATAATTTGATTTTGTGATTCTGAAGTAAAGCAACTTTGAATTATCTAATAGTCACAGAAAGCATTTCACAGAACCGAAGTGCAGTATCAATGTTATTAATGTAATCATTACTCTGAAAGCACACGTCCTCCAAGTCAGAATAACTTCTATTTTTGTTTAAATTTTCCTCTCAAAATTTCTAATTTTGCTGTTCTACAAGTCTATAAAGGTGAGAGGAGAGAACAACAAGCAGTCCAAACAAATATTTGTCCTGGAATTTTCCTAAGGATGATTTTGGACCTCCATAGACCTAAAATAAAGGATCAGGACAGCCAGAACGCATTTCCCAACTACACTGAGTAGACATCTATCACAACATCAGGCAGAATAAAGGCAGAAAATGAGCTGGCTAATCTGACCTTCAGTGTGCAATCAGTCTAGAGGATTTGAAGTGTCCTGTTTCAGAGACTAGAACATTTATACGGAAGAAGAGAGGGAGACTAGTTCACTACTCTGGACCACCAGTTGTTTTCTGCATAGGAGAGCACCTTGCAGATTCTCTACCCCTTTGGATGCTTTGGATATCCATTGGGCTCACAATGCCAGCTTGAGAATAATGCTCTGTTCCCCTGTCTCAAGGGCAACTTCACCTCTCAGAAAGAATTCATAACATATTATTTCAGACTCCTTGTAACTCCTTTTTGCCCAGAGATGTTGTGGCTGCCCCATCCCTGGAAGTGTTGAAGTCCAGGCTGGATGGGGCTTTGAGCAAGCTGCTCTATTGGGAGGTGTCCCTGCCCATGGCAGGGGGGTTGGAACTTGATGATCTTTAAGGTCCCTTCCAACTCTAACCATTCTGTGATTCTATGAAACCACAAATGTGGTAGCTAATAAAGTCACTGTACTCAAATTCTAAAGAACAGCTAAACTAAATTACCCTTCCTCATTTAGAGGTTACCTAAGGATGCCAGTAGTCTATTTGAGCATGGCAGCTTGAGAGAATAATCATTAATTCTCTTAATTACAACCTCTGTTCCTCAAATCAAGACCATGAAAAAAATTATTTTGATTTATATGAAAACTATTAAGATTTTGCATTAATTTACTCTCACACAGGAGAAAACCAATGGAAGGCTGACACAAACATTAAATTTTGCAGAATGCCCAGATTTTAATTTTAACTTGCAAAATAATTCTCAGATTTACTTCTGAAGTTGCATAATATTACTTTTTAAAGTTGAGGGGTGTAATTCAGGGCAATTAAAATCTCTTCTCTTACTTGAATTCCAGCCTAAGGTAAAAAATACAAGTATCTGCTTGAACTATGGAGGCATGTAGGGGTACCAGGCCACTGAAAAAGGTTTCAGGAACACACAAGTTCATTTCTAACAAAACGCTAGTGAAAGAAAATGAGAAAAGCAATAGGGCCATAACATTTCCACAAAAAATAAACCCACATTCTTTGAAACTGTTCAAGAAAAGATAATGATTCCCTAAAAAGTCAGATTTTGAAAAGTCTAGAGAGGAAGAGAGATTACCAGGCTCTTTTCTTGCCTAAAATTTACTGTTCAGTCATGTAATACTGATCTGTAAAAACTCTTAAGCTAGAGCTTAACCTGAAGCATGTGAGAAATACTGCTGAAATCAATAAGAAACCAGCGTTTAAGTGCTGAAAGGTAAGCAACAATTAACGTGAATTGCTGGGTAGAGCCATGATGCTCAGATCCTTGAAGAATAAAGCTTTTATGTTATAACTGGAAGAGTCTTTCTAAAGCACCATCCTGCAGTTACAAAAATAACAGCTTCTGGGATCAAAACAAATGAATGCTTGCAAACCAGTTACCTTCCCTTGGAAGTGCTGTCTGGTGGGCCCATGGACAGAGATTTTGAATCCTGTCATTAGCGAGACCTCAGATAAGCCCTGAGTCCCTGAAATATACTTGGGAAGTCATTAACCTTCAATCATGTAAATATACATCTGTAATAAGAACCAGGAGTCATGTTTACTTTTGAAATTAGTAAGGACAATAAAAGTCTAATAGCCAAGTTCAAAGATTCAAAAGCATGATGCCTCCTGATCTTAATTTATAGCAGCTCCTGGAAATGAGATCTGAAAGGTAGCTGCTCATTTCCTCACTTATGCGATGATCATTCTGGAGCCTGATGATTGTTTACAACACTTTTGCTCATCTACATACCATATAACAAAAAAAAATGTGTAATATGGTGGTAATAATTAGCTTTGACTGCAGGCAAAGTCCTGAATAAAGGTCTGTTTTCATGGTATTAAGTAAATGAGGAGACCTGTGACCTTTTTATAACTTACAGGGCTCATTTTAGCCTTTACAAACAGTCACAGCTATTAAGGCAATATTTCTGACACGCTCACTTTTTTCTTACTGTGGGTGTTGGCGTGACTATTTAATTTCAGACAGACCAGCATATTACTAGGCACATCAAAGAGGACAACCCGTATTCAGATGAGTACTATTAGTGCCACTGTCTTAACGACCTGCTTACAAGATGCACAGAATTAAAATCAAAGGAATAATTAAAAAGTCGGCAACCGCATGTCCACAGTTTCTTTAATTTTAATGAATAAATGGGATTTCTGTTTGGACTCACTGAGAAATTAATGACTATATCTGCAGATATATACTTATTTTTCTTGAAGCTGATAAGATTGAAACTTCATAAAAATCAGACTGTTCCATTTTCTACAGCTAGGCCATTCTTCAGAAGAATTCAGTAATTGCATTCAGACTTAAAGGCCAAAGGTACTAACATTGTGGGCAATTTTTTTTAATCAAAAAAGTTTATTTAGGTAGATATAAACATGTGAATCGCCATCCTGGGTCAGAGTAAGGTCCGCCTGTTGTCATACACTATTTGAAAACACTTGGTGTTCCAGAAAGAGATTTAAAAATCCTGCAGCAGGCTCACAGAAGTTATCTGCCTCACACCCTAAGTCTCTCCCTAATTAATAACAGAATCAAGATTTCTTTTATCCCAAAGCATAAAGTTTAACACTCATTACACCACATGCTTGTAGCTAATTAGGCTGACACTGGACTGGACTGCTCTACTTATAAAGCCTGATTCCTTTCTTAATTTTGCTGAATTCTTGATCTTTGTAACTTCTAGTGGCAATGGGTTTCTCTGTGTAATTCCCACTGTGAAAAACTATTGTAATTTTCTTTAATTTTAAACTTATTAAGAATTGTCTTACGTATTAGAATAGAGGCAACAAAGTCATGTCCTACCTCCTCTAATCATACCGTTTGATATTTTTTTACACTTTTCTCACGTCTTACAGGCTTACAAATCCATCTGTCAGCATCTTTGGGTGACTGATGCTATGGGAAACTTCAGGTCTGAAATTGCAACAACTTTTTTTCTCTGGTATTAGTTGGTATGAATGGAAATGAGAGCTTGTACATTGAGCAGTATAGTCCGTGTACATACGCCTCTTCATTCTGTCTTTATAGTTGAAGAATACTTTGTAATTCATTTCCACAAGAAGAGCCATGAGTTTCTTTCCACAAGGAAACCTCAAACTGCTGTTGTTTTCAGTCCTAGAAACTGGAATATAGAAAAGCTATATAACTTCAGCAGAAACAAAAATAAAACTACCGGAGCATTTAACTCTGGACTGAATTTATGCAGATAATCAAAACTGATGTCGAAGTTCCAGGACTGAAGATAACTCACACTCTGTTTCACGCATTACTTAGTGGTTCGTATAGACAGGTCTTTCCACTGCAATAACACTGTCAGGTCAGAAACAATTAATAACATTGGCATCCTTTTTTATTCCTCGCAACCTGACAGATTAGGGTGGGTATAAACCACAAATGCTCTCAATGTGGCTAAAGAAGCTTCACAGCTGTGATGAATCCTTGGTCTACCATTAACTGACTCAAAGGCTGCTTTCTATCTAGTGGGCATCAGTTTCCAGGACAATAAACCCAGGCTTTCATCAGTTCAATATTCATTAATGATTTTTTTAAAATAATGATTTGAAATTGAAAATAAAAATGGAATGTATTGAATTAATACCGTAGTTACAACATGTTATTTTGGGAGGGGAAGAGTATCAGAAAAACATGAAAGATGAAGCCTTTGGATCCCTTCAGATGATAATATGAATAGATAGATTATTATCCATGTGATTTCATATGAAAAAGACTATTAAAAATTAAACAAGGAATTTCCACTGCAGAAAAAAATTACCTATTCTCTAAACATTTAAACTCAGAGAATGCTGTACAGTTTTTGCATATGAGCCAAAAAAACCCTCTTGCTAAAAGCTTTCTGGTCTCTTTTCTGGCACTTCAGTTGCAGCTCCAAGTCTAGAATTCACAGTGGCTACACGACACTGAATTTTTGATATGCTGGTCTCAGACTGACCCTATTTTGAAAAAAAAAAAACAAACATGCAGATAAGCCCTTTTTTAAGGCTTGTTCAGTGGTGGAGTGACCAGTTAAGATTCATTTTGTGACTGGTTATGGTATTAATTTTTGCATTAAGACCAAATTCTTGTTTAAATTCAGGCAGCATTCATACACTGACTCACTGAATGTTAAATGAAAGACTAATTTGAAAGAAAAAATAAATCTTCATAAATTTACTGTGATTCTTATTCCATATTCTCATCCTACCTTCCCTAACAAATTCTTCCTGGGGCTTTTATGGCTGTTTGTTTTAAAACATTACTATACAGAATTACACAATTTTTTGTTGAAGGGAAAAGGTCTTTAGGTCTTCATTCTTGGTGATATTGGTAGCTACCGTTCTCTCCTTGTAACATGAAGCAAAAATATGACTTCTGATTGTGGATTAGATGATTAGAGGGATGGAGCACCTCTCCTATGAGGACAGGCTGAAAGAGCTGGGGCTGTTCAGCCTGGAGAAGAGAAGGCTCCGGGGAGACCTTAGTGCAGCCTTCCAGTATCTGAAGGGAGCTACAGGAGAGCTGGAGAGGGACTCTTTGTTAGGGAGTGTAGTTATAGGACAAGGGGTAACAATTTTAAATTGGAAGAGGGGAGATTTAGGTTGGATATTAGGAAGAAATTCTTTGCTGTGAGTGTGGTGAGGCACGGGAACAGGTTGCCCAGAGAAGTTGTGGCTGCCCCATCCCTGGAGGGGTTCAAGGCCAGGTTGGATGGGGCTTTGAGCAACTTGGTCTGGTAGGAGGTGTCCCTGCCCTTGGCAGGGGTTTGGAACTTGATGATCTTCAAGGTCCCTTTCTCTAACAATCAGAGTCTCTAACTCTAACAATTCTATGATTCTATGATACGCGCAGGTCCATCTATGAATCATCTTTATTATCTGTGCTAATGGGGTTGAGGGTACCTTGGACTCTCTGATATTGTTTTAAATCCCTTCCCTTCTCTGTTTAGGCTCAGCAGTGATAATCAGCGAGAGGCAACAATTGGATATTCAGTACTTCCTTATGCCCTTTCTAACCAGCACACGCCACAGACAGAACTCCAAATTACAGCCAACTGGATGCAGTCAAACCAACAGGCAGGAGAGACACAACTTCCCCAGCACCTCCCCGACAAACAAGGACCATTCTTCCTTTTAGCAGACAGAAGTCTCATGCGGTCTCTTCTACTTACTGCCATTTCTTCCCTTTAAGGTCACTTCTTTTTACACATGATTTGCCGTTCCTGTCTGCATCTAGTATATTTCCTTTAGAAATGACCTATTTATAATCATAATAATGCATTTCACTTACATATTATTGTCCAATAATGGCACATCTTTGGGTTTAACAGCACAATTTCTTTTGATTCACATCCAACAACTATTGAGGTGTGTCACTGTGTTAAACTACAACATATACTCCTCTTTAATAGCTTGTTGTTTGACCAGCTTTAGATAAACACTATGCATTACCTGTTTCTTTACAATCAAGGATAATTTCTTGAAACTTATGCTCTCAGAGTTGTGTGCAGTTCTTGCCACGAAATACAAGCCATGGGAAATTATTGACTTGACTCTTTCCTGATTGCAAGATATTGTGGTTTTAAACATTTAGATGCTTTTCTAAAAAAAAAAAAAAAACATGCAATGTGAAAAGGATTCTGGGAAATTGTGGGAAATTTCAGCCAGGGAAATTGGTCTTCAGATTTTTTTCTGAAGAGGTGCGAAATTTCCATGGATCTAAAGTTGTTTCTGTACTTGCCAGTGTGATATCTGAAATGCTGAATACTCTATGAGGTATTTGGGTAAAAGAAAGATTATGGTAGTTTTTTCTTTTTGTTTTATAACCTGCTTTCCTTATTCTAATATCTCCAAACAGGGGTAGAGATGAAGGTATTGCTCTTAGCAGGGAAAAGAGGACTGAGGGGGTATTGGTAGTTATTACTAGGACTTGTGTTTTCAGAACACATCATTTAAGCACAAGAGAGTAGAGAGTACCGAGATTGGTCAGTTGGAATAAGCCGTCATTCCTATTCGCAGTTCAGAACAGATATTTAAAAACAACTACAACAACAAAAAAAGGTAAATATTTTTCCTCCTCTACATTCATTTTAGAAGAGAGATCAACACATTTCACAAGACTTTTCTTTGTGTATTATTGAACTAACTGTATTATAAATTTCCTAATGAAACAGAATGCAAATTTAAAAGATATGTCTTTTTTGTCATCTCATAGACACGTTGTATCACTAGATTTGTTTCTATCATTAATGAAATGATTTTACCTAGTGCAGACTTTTTGATGTCAAAATGTTTATATACGTGTCACTGAAAAAAAAAAAAAAAAGAAAGAAAAAAAGGGCATTTTTGATAAAAAGATTTAAAGGACTTTTGGAAGAGCCCACAGGAAGAAATGAATCATTAAGAGATGTTTTACAGGAGTACCATTGGGAACCTCACCAGGATACATGAGCAAAAAATAGATGCAAAAATGTATTCAAACAATGAAGTAGGCTCTATAGACTCAAATGCAGGAGATGCTTAAATGTTCTTTGTCTGTGGTTCACATCATATAACAAACTGATTCTGTACAGCTCATTTCAGAATCCTCTTATTCTTCTGCCCCGTAAGGGTGAAGAGGTTACTAAAGCAAAAAGGACTTTCGTTTGTAAAGTGTCAAGTCTTTCCCTCTCCTTGCAAGCACAAAATCCATTTGTGAAATCCCATGTTCCTTTTAAGTGGGAACTGGTTTTTGGGGTCATCTTCTGCACTGAATAATAGCCCCTGGCATGCTAGCAATACAGCTGTCCTATAAGCATCATTACCCACTAAGACTTATGAATTCAGCTCTTGAGACTGTGTGGTCATCACACAAAAAAAAGCAGACTCTCATTTCTCAACCTTTACCATCATAAAGCTCTCACTCTTGGATATGAGTACAGCCAGGATATGAAAAAAACCAAGGTGAAAATCTCCTCCTGAACTACACTTTTCTAAGGCCACTTTTGGGTATGAAAACGACCTTCCAAAGGGAATCCAACACAAGTTCTTCCAAAGATACCATCTGAAGGTCTGGTCCCATAATCTAATCCAAGCATGAGACTGACAAACCGATCAGTGTTGCCCATATTTTATCCATTCCCTCCTTCACCCTAATGAATACAGGCATGGCAAAGATATATGAGAGTAGAGTGTGTCTTCGATGACTCTCTGATGGGGCACTTCAAAGAAAAAAAATAAACTGGGACTCCACTGGTTGTTGCTGCTTCTGCTACTCTGGAAGATGGAACATGAAATTTAAAGGAGGGAGAGGAATAGCGTTCAGAGGTATTAGAATACTGACACAAAATGTCTCTCTATTCATCTGATGAGGCTTTTCAACTCAAGATCTTTAGAGAGACAATCATATAGACCTCTCTCCTTCCTACATCTTGTGCAGTTTGTTGGCGTATGATAAAATATTTTTTGCAAATCCCTCAGTTTTAAATGTACTTCTAAGAGCTTTTACATTATAATGTTTTGGGGTTTTTTTTTTGGTTAAAGTTGTGATATCATCTGCACTCCTAAATGCATAGTTATGGAGGTTGGGCTTGCTGTCTTCTCAGCTCCTAACATCTAAAGCTCTCATAGTCTCAACCACGACATTCCTTTATTTCATAAGAAATATAAACTATCAACTCCATTCCCAGGTGCTATGCATGTTACACTTGGGGATATTTCAAAGGCTGGTTTCTTCCAGCAAGATATAGAACCAATGTTTTGTGATTTCTGCTTCCCATTTTTGTTTTTTGTTACAGACTTGGACAAAACCTTCTTTTGTATGGTCTGGGAGAATAAGAACCATTTATATTCTTGCTTCTTGATCTTCTCACAGTGAGGATGGAGAATGACCAGAACCTAGAACCACACTCTTTCTCTATTTCCTAGAAACTTTCTTTGTATTTTCAGGCAGGAAGAATATGCACAGATCTGTCATCTTTACATCCAGTCTGCTTTCCTCTCTCTGCCTCCTCTGGGGTACGTTGTCAAATCCTATGCATCCCTCTAGGGACTTGGAAAAAGACTTTCTTAATTTGTGCTGCAGTCAAAACTTGCAGTTTTCCAAATTTCTGAGGAACACATTGCTTTGGCATTTGCCTTTCTCCAAATTGTCTCCTGGCTCTTACTTGGACTAGTCAGCATCCTCTTCTCCTTTACATACATCTTCTCTGGGAGGTGCAAAAATTTGTAGTCGTAAGTCTCCATGTGCAATCTCTCTGAATTTCTCTCTCTACTCCTACCCACAATATTCAGAGAAGGCAGACTTTTTACAATCTTAAAATATATTCCTGAGGTCTATTTTGAAAGTAATAAAAGCACCTGTGTCTCTCCAGAGTAGGCTAATAAAGTGTCAAGACAGAATAAGAGCTGAGTACAGAGTGACATCCTATGGATGACGGGATCATCTCTCACATCTCCAAAAGAAGATGAAGGTAGGAAGTTCATTCCCAAAGGAACAAAGGAAATTTTGTGGTGTTGGGAAGGAAAGAAGGTGTTTGAAAACACTCCTTTCATTAGCATCATAATGTTTTTGAATGGACACATCTGAACACTAATGCCTTCTTAGTGTAGTTATATACCTGACCCTTAGAATGAGTTAAAAGTAAACCTCTAAAAGCATCTCACTAGAAGTCAGAAGTCACCTAGTATGTGTTCCAGAGCTAATTACAGTCTATTACATATTTATAGAAGCTTATGGGACATGGGAATTAAAAATGATGAGCAAAAAGATGAAGGAAGAAAGAAATATTTTGCTGAGACATGATAGTTATGTGTGAGGAAGGAAGATACATTGTCCCAAACACTTCTAAATACCAAGGAGATCATAGAAACACTCTGCTTCCCTGCAGCGTTGTGATAAAATAATTTTCAGTTTCAAAGACAGGAAACAAGGAAGAAGTCTCTTTATAAAATTATTGGATTGCCCCATGTAAAATTTATTCAGTCTCCATAATTCTTGACTAGCATCAGAAGAAATAAAATTAAGAAATAATGCAAATATATAATATATATATA
>VZRU01011736.1:51734-116938 GCA_013398155.1 Pedionomus torquatus | reverse complement strand
AAAAAAGAGAGAGAGTAATGGCTTTTATTCAAGATGCTTTGATATTGAAAACTGTAGTTCCTTATGACAGGTAATATTGTTGATTCAAATGGATTCAAGCTCAGTTATTCAAAAGGACAATGTATTATATACAAACCATTTAACGCAAGCTTTTAACTTGTTTTCGCTGTTGACAGTGGTAGGAGAGATTGTCTGGGGGGTAATCTTTTTAAAATAATACCTATAAAGTTTTACCACTTACCGCTTCTATAAAAAATCCAAAGCTCTCTATTCCTGCTGCCTGCTTTCCTGCCTTACAAATGCCTCAGGAACTTACCTGAGATAAAAAGCTGAGGTTAAGTTTAATTTAAATGATATTTCTTCTAGACCATAGGTCTAGAAGATAACAAAAGAGGTACCTGAATCCCTTACGAGCAGTTTTGGCTATAACCAAAAGATACTCTACACATACTTGCAGACGAAACCATCTTATCACAGCCATTAACAATTGTATGTTCCTTTTACGTACAGCCTACGTTTTTCTGGACTGTATAAGCCCTTAAACAATTTAAACTTAGCCTTGTAAGACTTTGAAGATAAAGTAGTGGGGTCATTCAGAGAAGAGCAAAAGTTCTTTTATCCTGAGTTGTAGGCCTGGAGCTTGGTAGCTGTACACCAGCTTTTTGATCACATCCCTTCTTTGCATAAGACATGTATTTAATACTTCACGAGAGTGCCATTTATCACTTCTGCCATTAGCCATCTTAGCCATCTAAGAGTTAGACACCTAGTCTTCATCTACAGACAGTGTAAAGTAGAAGCACTGCAAGAGGATGAATCACCCCATCCCAAAATAGCAGTTTGAGACAGCTGACGAACTCTGATCAGGACATATCTATTTTTTTTCTCCACTGGCAGTAGAGGAAGCCTGGGCAATTATCTAAGTTAACTTCTAGAATGTTAAAATGAGGTGAGATAAATCTCAGACTAGCTCTTTCACATTATACAGTGTATTAAAGGGAATGGATTAAATAATAGTCAACAGCTTGACTGGGTGCTTCTTTATAGTCACTCTCTTTCTGTCTGCTGCAAAGGTGTGGGAACAGCCAAGCACTGGTCCTGTGAATTAGTAGAAAACATGAATGCTCAGAGTATTTTCCCCTGAATCCTCATACTTAAGGGGCTTCTACTAACTACTCCACAACTGTCCCATAGGGTTCACATCTTTCACTGATGGTAAAGGTATGGCATAGCTCTTCCTTTCTGAATCAACACATAAACTCAGCTTTCAAGAGATCTTCCTCAAGGGACTGAATTTTGCACAAATTCACAGAGCAGAGGCCTAAGTAATCTTAAATTCTTCCTTATATAAAAAGTAGAAAAATTAACAACTTTGAACACAATTTTTCTACAATATAAACATCTTATAAAGCCATCAGAAAGAAGAAACTAGCAAAAAGTAATCATCATCCATCGTACTGCCAAATGATGAAACTGAAAATCAATGGATCTATGGAAGAAAGGATCAATAGATATAAGGAATAGTTAAGTGCCTCTAAGGGAAAATAATAGGTGATAATATACCTAATCTAGGCAGACAAGCTGACTCCTGGGGAGGAACACGATTCGGTATGTAACGTGAGCTTGACCCTACCCCAGCAACAGTAATTAAAATGGTCTGACTGGCGTAAGAAGGAGCAGATCTGGAGCCTGAATGAGTTTCTAAATACTGCTGTCACCTGAATATTACTGAAGTTACACACTAAGAATACTTAAGCATGTTGAACTCCAGATTACTGCATCCAGCTCTGGAGCCCTCAACACCCAAAAGGCATGGACCAGGTCCAGAGGAAGGCCACAAAAATGAGGAGAGGGGTAGAGGACCTCTGCTATGAAGGCCGGTCAAGAGAGCTTGGAGAGAGAAGGCTACAGGGAGACCTTATAGCAGCTTTCCAATACTTAAACGGGGCCTACAGGAAAGATGAGGACAAACTTTTTTAGCAGGGCCTGCTACGATAGGACAAGCAGTAAAGGTTTTAAACTAAAAGAGGGTGGATTCAGACTAGATATAAGGAAAAAATCTTTTACAATAAGAGTGGTGAAATGTTGGAACTGGTTGCCCAGAGAGGTGGTAGATGCCCCATCCCTGGAAACCTTTAAGGTGAGGTTGGACAGGGCTCTGAGCAACCTGATCTAGTTGAAGATGTCCGTACTTATTGAAAAGGGGGTGGACTAGAAGACCTTTAAAGGTCTGCTCTAACCCAAACTTTTCAATGATTCTATGAACTCTTAGCCAAGTTCAGCACTAAGGTACCCTGACGACAACGAGAACTTATTGTATCTGTTATTGGAGGGAAGAATGTGGCACCAGCTGCTGAGAAACATCATCAGTCACAAATGATCAAAAGTTTACCCCATTCACATAAGATTATTTTCCTAGCCTAACTTATTAATAAACTTGAAAATGCGTTTCAGACCTTGTAAAAATGTTGACAGCTAGGAAGTTTGGAATCGTTAGTAAGACCTAGTTTTCAGGTAGAAAACAAGGGCAGAGCACATCTAGCTTCCCTTTGAAAATAATAGTTTATTAGGATTAAAACTAGCAAATGATACGGAAGTAAGGTGAAGCTCATTTGCATTCTTCAGTTCAAAAGAAATCTTGCTTTGATAACACTGTGGTATGTTTACAGTACACCCATGCCCTCCTGGGAATAAATGTTTATTAAAATTCTACTTCTCTCTTCTTTTTGTTTTACTGAGTGCTTTTTGCTCCACTCAGGTTTTCAGTAGTGAAGCTATTCCAAGTGCACTTTATATATAAGAACCTTTGCTCCTGAGTTACTTGCAGTGGTTAAAAAGAAGGAGCAAACGTGGTATTAGGCAAAATAGTGGTTTTTTACAAATGTCAGTAGACACTACTAAATTCTGTACATTTGTAACATGATGTAGGCATCTCACTCTATGCCACTAGTGAGAACTGAATCAATGATTATATTTGCACGCATTGCAGAATATACAGTTATTCAAACTATGTTCATTTTTAAATCACAAGCAAATTAAAACCTGTGCTGCACAGAGGTGTTATCTGTTACTTCTTGAACTCCTAGAAGTTAATACTAGCTAATGAGGCTAAAAATATATTGTTTCTGTTATTATATTAACCTCTTTACCTATCTTACAAATGTTGATTTTTCTTGGATATGCCAGATATTGTACAAATATGCAAAAACAGGTCCCATCTCAGCTTCGTGCAGCTTCAAATACAATTAATACTTACTGGAAAGCTGGAAAAGAATCTTGGTATATGATTACTCACACTTACATAATTTTTAGATTGCTAAGATTACCAAGAGTCTTTGTCTATCCCTCAAGACTACATCATTTCTCTAATTTCTTAGAGTCAATGAAGCCGAGTTTTGTCAGACTTGAAGGGAGTGTGATGGGTTCTTGGTGCACCTGAGGGGATCCCTTCCTTCAATAGCAGACTCTCTCAAAAAAAATATACTTTAAAAATTTCTGATGAAGCTTCCATGTGTCCAGCTTCAGAGTTGAGCTATCAGAGCTGAACTTTGATATTTCAACTGGTTCTGATAAATATATTCACATTTTTTAATTATTTTTAGTTACGGAAATGCTGAGATCCTCTCTCAGTCAAAAGTCAAAGCTTTGTGTCTATCAATATACAGATAAATGATGTTTCTTGTTTAATGACTTCTACTTCTAGGTAGATGGGAAGAACATATTATATGCATCAAATGGTCAATTTTCTTAAAATGATTTATAGGCCGTTCAAAAAGGTTACTCACTTCATTCACTACTGCAATGGATATGCAAGGTAGCCATATGGTGTGAATAATACTTTTAGAACAGTTTTTAGGAAGGGAAGAGAAGAATATCTTATCACATAAAAGCCATGGAGAATTTTGGAGGGGAGAACAGGATGAACTGATTTAGAGTTTGGAGAGCATATTAGTGTTAACACCTCTAATGAAAACTACCACTTGAGCTTTAATAATCAAATGCTTCAATTGTAGGTCTCATCTGAAAGGCAGATCACATAGAGAATAGTCTGAAACTCTTTAATTGCCTTGAATAACAATACACATTTTAAAGTAAGTGAATGCATTACAGCTTTGACTTTTGTTCTGATCATTTCGTGTTACAAATAGCAGCACACCCATCGTTCTTCTCATCGGTTAGCAATTTTAATGTTGGTGGATAGGATATTCAGTCTGCATAATACCTTTTACTCTTAAGAGGAAATGTCTGGTTATGCCTTTATACACTGAGAAGATAATAGGAGCAGTTGTCTTTGAAAAGACTGCTTTTTCTTTTGGTACAAAACCATATCAGTGTGAACTAGCATTTCTGTTGTTAGCAAACTATGAAGCAGCAGATATTTGAAAGAAATATATCTCAATGATCGGTGTCTACTTCTGACTTATTTCATGTTAATGAACTGGCCCGCACACAGCTCTTATTTATACCATAATGAGTTGCTGCAATTGTATGGCTATCAGGAACATTCCTCCAGATTCATGTCTGCAAAACTGAACTTGGCCCCATGTGGAGACATACAGCTGGTACTGTGTATCCTCTCACCAGAGGTTTTGGGGACTGTTCACAAAAGCAAGTGAAGAGGTAGGTGAGCAAAGGCTGTCTTTTTAAGACAGTGGCAAGTCTAGCAACTTGACAGAAATAGAAAAGCTCAAATACCGGTGGTGTTTGTTGACTCATGTGCAGTGGAAAGCCACTCACCTTTTGCTGGCTGTTCCTGTGCGCTAAATGAAGATACAGCCACCTCCTTCCCCGGGATCTGTGAGGTTTAATTAATGGTGTTCTAAAGCACCGCATGAATCCTATTGCTAGCTGGACTTTGTCCATTGCATACATTTGGTGTTTTGAATTAACCACAAGTCCTTGGTACCCATATGACCACTATTAAAGGCAATAAATCAGTACAGAGAAAGTACCAGGAAGTAACAGTTTTTGGGAGTCTGCCACACAGTCATTGATTTGTTGAGGTATCATGTGTCTTTCCATAGATTTGCAATCTCTTCTTCCTTACACTGCTTGCATCCATCTAAGTAACGATGGGGAGCATATGGTTTTATTTTTAAACACGGGCACAAATTTCAGCCGAGCAGCTCCCTGGTTATAAGTCACAGACTAAAGCCAGTTCTAGAAGACTGATGGCATCAGCATCAGCCTTGCATCAGCAAGACAAGGACTTCTTTTGGAGGGGTAGAGACAGGCATGGCAACCACAGCCCTAGCTGGATCCTACTAGGAGAAACTTTTCCAAAAACAGCATCCAAAGACATGTCTTAGTGAGAAAGGTACCAGGAAATTTCAAGGGTATTTTGTGGGCCACAAAATGAGTAAGATCCTTTTGTCTTGTAAGCCAGAAACATAAAGGCTGTTGTAACTTCTACCCCAAATAGCTCCCTTCAGATCAGGCTACAACTTTGCAGAGACTGAAAGACAGAGCTAAATTTGGGTCAATGTTTGGCCTAACAGACTGAAGAAAGACTCATACTGCAAGACTGTAAAGCTTTACTCATGCAAACCAAAGTACATAAACAGCAATGAAAAGACAGAATGCTGTAAACCGGGCCACCTCATAAAATATGATAGAACCTTCCTTTCTCAATGCTAATAAAACATTAATTTCTTTAACAAGTTTTCCACTGTAGAAGTGAAATCAAAGCTCCCATTCAGAGTTTAGCTTTCCATGCAACAAATTCTGTAATTCAAAAAGCTGATATTCACAATGCATAGTGGCTTTTTCCCCTGTCTAATTTTCCATAAACTATTTTTTACTTTTTAAAGAAGGCTATTTCCCTTAATGATAGAGACTCTGGTTTGCATTAGATGATGCAGTATTGATTTTAATATTTTTTTTCTCTTGAATGTAAGCCAAATTCAGTAATCTTACCTTTTTGTTAAACACTTGTGGGCATCCGCCTTGAACTAAAATGTCCTGTGGCCCTCAGTTTTCTGGGTTTTGAATAATGCATTTTAAGCGCAGAATATGTTGGGCTGGGGAATTCTTTTGTGCCACCATTTTGTTGCTGTCTTGTGAAAGCAGCAAAAAGGCTATCAATATTTTATTGAATATAAGGACCTGTGTGGTTTTGGTCTGTGAATGAGCGAGGCAACGAACCAGAGCCTTAGCTCTGACAGACTGGTGTGAATGCTGTCAAAGCCAGTGCAGCACTTCCAGGTACAGGCAGTGAAACGGAGAGCAGAAAACTGGTTCAGACACTACTTTTTCTTGAAGAGCGTGCAGTTTTCAGGCTTGCCTTAACCCCATGCTATCTGCCTTGAGCACCTGGGAAAAAAAAAAAAAAAGTAAATTTCAAAAGCAACGCAGTCCTTTCTAAGAATAGTGTTCTCACCAGCTGCCAAAGTTGCAGAGCAACAGCAAAGCCACAGTAGTAAAAGGTTTTGGATGGAAACAGGCCAGCAAAAGATACCAACTAAATATTTTCTGTGCTGCTGCTTGGGGGGGAAAAATAAAAATTAAAAAAAGTAAAATTTTAGTTTGCTTAAGGCAAAGATTAAAAAAAAATCAGGTGAGGTTAAATATTGACTTAGAGATTTCATGCATGTCATTCAGATCTGAAAATGTGAACCTTCCTTTCTTTAACCAGAGTTTAAGTTGGTAATTCAGGCTGTAATTCTGATTCCATGTGTGTATATTATTGCATTCTATTCAACAACGAAGAACAGATAGGCCGTTTATGTGCAAATACAATGCATAACAATTCTCTGCCTTGAAAATCTGATCCTTTACAGCTTCAACACTTATTCACATGCTTAATTTTATGGGCTTGAATAGTCCCACTGGAAAAAGACATACCTGCCTCCATCTTTGACAGATAAGGGCTCCGTTTTATGGATAATAAAAAGGTGAGTGCTTAAGCAATAAGGGTAGGAGTTAAGAACAGACTGGGGCTCCAACTGGAAAATGTTGTACCTTCAGTAGGTACTTATCAAGTATTTTCTAAATTCCCAGTCCCATCAAAAACATGGGACCAAGGCTCTTAAAAGCACAACACATGCCTGTTGCTGCACAGTCTGCAATTTTACATGTTATACCTGAATACCCAGCTGCACATCTGGATCAGAAAGAAGCAAGTGACTCTTAAAGAGGAAATCATATACCAGGCAGGATTAAAATTATCTTTGACAGAATTAAAATACGTGACAGCGATGCAGAACTGTAATTCATGCAACGTGACCTAATTATTTTAAAGGAAATGCTAGCGGCATTTTAAAAGCCTGTGGATACACTATTGTTAAAATTTAATGTTGGTGTTTGTATGTATTGGAATTTATGGAAATTTGTAGTGAAATTTTCACTCCTGTTTCATTCAGGTCTCCTCTGAAACAAGACTGTGACCTCAGTAGGGTTATTCAACTTAATAAAAATTTTAAATAAAATAAATAAGTAATGCCCAGTCATATCTCGTTTGCAGGACATCAATCATACATTTGTAACTTGCAGAATAAGATTAAAGAAATACGAGGCAGGAAAAAAACAACCCAAAGCCCAGCAGAATTTAACATTTTATTTGTCTACTCATCTCTTATGCGAACACAATACAATTTCTCATTCTGTAACCCAGAAATGACCCTGCACCTGTCCACATGTGCAACACAACTCAATAAGAGAAACTTTCGAGTGCCCCTTTTAATCTAGCAGTAATTGAGGAGAAAAGGCCCTGCCCATCACTTTTGCTCAAGCTGTTCTCTCTCTGAGATGCATTGCTTCTCAGAGACACCTCTCTGCAGAGATGTGCTTGGTATTTTGGCCAGGTTCAACTCATGAAATGACAACAATGAGAAACTTGTGCAAAGTGCCAGCAAACCGGGCACCCTCTGACTTGTCCCTGTGTGCTCCGCACAGACCTGCAGGCCCTCCCTGCTCTCTGGAGCTGGGAAATCTCACTGGCTGTGATGAAAGAGGCAGCCCATTGGAGATATCATCCTTTCTGTCTGTACACCCATCTATGTGACTGTAGCTGGAAGGAAACTCTTGGTCGCCAAAGTTTTCACTAAGTTATGGACAGTGGCTAATGAACCAAATCTTGCTTTCATGGAAAAGACCTCCACAGCCACCTGGGTAATTCAGAAGCTGTTCAGGATGGTATAGTGGTGGATTTCACACTGCCTGTCCCCTCTAGCTTTAATGACTCTTAGCCAGCAGAGCCAGGAGGCTGTCAGGGAGGGAAAGAGAGGCCCGTGGCATCCCATTGCAGGAACAGTGGGACAGGGCAGGGGTTGGAGGGGAACTATTTCTCAAGTCAACTCTTCGTGTCACACCTTGAGAGCTCTGTGCCAAAATGGTGACTGGATTTTATGCTTTGAGGTGGTTTCTTCCCACCATCCATTACCTCACAGCTGTCTGAAAAGACCATTTCTAGTACTCTATGGTGCTAAAAAGGACCTTGTAGTGTCCATTGCCTCCACTGATGGCACCTGAATGCTCATGTCCTCCTCCCAAGCCGAAGACGGAATATCCTAGCTGGATGGAAATGGATTCAAGTGACTCCTTGTACCCTGGCATCCACCAAAGTCAGTCACATACCTTTGCTCTGCAAAGAGAGAGCAGATAATTAGTTGGTAAACAATATCAGGATGTTCACATGACCCAGATTAACCAAAACTCTGCAGCTGATACAGATCTCTTGCCAACATTGCAACACTAATGGCATGAGCTGAGTATTACTGCTGTGCATACCCAATTCTCCTTCGGTGGAGGAAGCAGTGAATACCATCCAAAAAGGAATACCATGTCAGCCGATGCCGCAAGATTCTGTCTCCTCAGAGACAAGCAACCAGTTTCAGAGCTTTGAAGACAAGGTTTGTCTCCCCTCTTTAGTGGGAGACCTGAATTTGGCCAATTAATGGTAAACAAAAGGGAAGGAATAAAAGGAACATGAGGACCCTTCAGCTTAGACCTCACAATGATACCCTTTTTGCTCACAATGATATCCTTTGTTGAACTCACCTCGTAGTTGGTGTTATTGCTGAAATGGACTGACCTGTCTACTTCCACTCACTATCTGTGACAACACCTTTTCTGTTATTCACCCTTAGGGCTGTATTTAACTAATGGGAGAGAGTTTTAGTGCTCTTGACAACGCGAGACAGATACCCGTAGCTGTAGTCAGTCTTGGTGTAAGCACTGTCCATGAATTCTGGCTCCAGCATGCAGGTCAGTTAGCATCAACTTACAGATTTCTGAGTTTTAATTTATTTATTGAGGCCAAATGACTTCAGTGGGAGTCAGTACCAGTATTCATTCAATACCTCTGAAACTGGGCAATTTTATTTAGAAGCCTGAAAAAAAAGAAGTCAGTACCTGGAGTTTAGGCAGTAAAGGCTTTGCCTGTTGAAAACTAAACTGGTGGCAGTAATTTAGGCAGGCATTTTGCCCCTAGCTCCACAGGCTTCTGTTAATCATGCTCAGGTCTGACCTGTAGCACTATACAGCTGCCTCAGTCTTTGGACTTCCTTAACTTAACATTGGCAGATTAAAGTTAATTTCCACTAAATGTGTGATGAACATGTTTTTTCAAAGGGAACCAGATTCAGTCTGTGGTCCACTGAGACGGTGGCTGCCAGACAGACTGAGAGAGTTGGGGTTGTTCAGCCTGGAGAAGAGAAGGCTCTGGGGACACCTTACAGCAGCCTTCCAGTACCTAAAGGGGCTACAAGAGAGATGGGGAGGGACTCTTTAGAAGGGAATGTAGAGATAGGATGAGGGGTAATGATGTTAAACTGAAAGAGGGCAGATTTAGATTAGATATCAGGAAGAAATTCTTTCCTGTGAGGGTGGTGAGGCACGGGAATGGTTTACCCAGAGACGCTGTGGCTGCCCCATCCCTGGAGGTGTTCAAGGCCAGGCTGGATGGGGCTTGGAGCAACCTGGTCTGGTGGGAGGTGTCCCTGCCCATGCATGGCAGGGGGTTTGGAACTTGATGATTCCAACCCAAACAGTTCTATGATTCTGTGATTTACTCCATGTTGGTGGCAGTTAAGGTAAGGAGAGTAATAAGAGGATGGTGCCTGCACAGTGTTGAGTAACTGTCATTACTCCTTTCCTAGTGAATCAGCTAACATCAGGAAAGATGGTGGCCCCTATTTCCCAAATATATATAGCCTGCCTCTGATTTTTGACTCTCTGGAAGGATGGCTTATTTTATCACTTGATTGCAGGCTGAAATTGGTCTGTTCAAATCTTTGGTGCTCAGACTTGTGCTCATGGTTAATGCTACAGGCAAATACATGCGACTTGCTGAGCTTCGCTCTGAAAATCCACACAAGTGGTCTGGAGAATACAAACCACAAGATCCAAATAGTTGGCCTTCTTCCTGGCTTCACTTCCACTGGTTTTCTGATTTTTACTTTTGTGGTAAAATTGTATTGCAAGTAAGCCTCTGTCTTTTTTTATTGTTGCCGTTGCTATGAGAAAACAACAGAGATAAATCATTTTTGTAGGTTTTAACTCACCTTAAGATTTATTCACCCTTTTGAAAATGATTATACACACTCATGCACGCACACACACATGCCAACTAGTTTAAAAATCTTTCCAAATAAAATCTGGAGAGAAGGTACTTTCCTCTTTAAACATTTAGAAACAGGCTCATTTTTCTTCCCAATTATAGCAACTACACAAAGGAGCAATAAGTCTCAGAAGATTTGTCACAAATCCTCCAAGTCCGTGACACCGGTTTCAAAGAAAACCATTAAACCATTGGTTCCCTTCAAAGCAGTAGTCTGCAGCTGGCTGATAAAAGGCCACAACCCAGTACAAGGTAATCATTAGGCAGCGGTTATTATTATTTTGCTAATTAGTCAAAAATCATTGGATTTCCTGTGGCTTCTTCCTGCTGAGCAATCATTTGATCTTGCTTATGTTGACAAACATGCAAGTCACCAATTGTGCCTCATTTATCGTTTGACAAGGACAATGTTTGCTGCTTCTTCTGTGAAGAAGAGTAAGGACAAGAAAAGAGGGAAGAGGATTCAGAATATAACCTTCCTTCTTTTTTCACTTCCACCGATACAATGATGATGAACCCCACCAAATGAGCAGGATCAGCAGTGAGCTATAAAGCCACTGCTAACGCAGAATTTCTACAATGAGCCTCACATAAAATAGACTGGAAATATTCTTGCTTCAACTGAAATGTGGAGAACTCCATGTTCCCAAAAAGGACCCCTACAGCATTCCCCTTGCAAAGCTGTTGAACTGTCAAAATGCAGCTAAATTTAACTGGGAGTGCTCAGGGGAAGAAAACAAATCATTTTACTTTGTAAAATGTAAAGAGTGAGATAAATTTGTACAATTCAAGTCCCCGAATTTAGTTTGAAAGGCATTTCAAAACACAGCTCCCAACATAGGGAGCATTCTTTCAAAGAATGTACAGGAAAATCTGGCACAAGGACATGCATATGTGGATGTTTATTTATAGTTATTGCTAGTGATGGGTATGAAATTGTTTTGGTCTAGATGTTTCTCTCTTGGTAAGATGGTCTTCAGGCTGCTCAGACATGGGTGAAAAAAAAATAATTAAACTGTTATACCACTTCCTGAGTTTGAAAGCAAATGCACTGTATTGTTTCTAAGGGAGCTGCAGTATGTTTTCCAAACGCCTTCTTGGTTGTTGTGTACTGCAGCTCTTTGACTTGGCAGTTTAACATATCACAGCATTATTTTCCTTAATTCGTTTTACAAATTAGTATCACCATCCCCCTCCCAGGAAAGAAATAAATAATGGAATGCTGATACAGAGAGAAAAGAATCGCAGTAAGCACGTGGGAATAAGAAAAAGTATTTTAGAAGCTGCAAAATAATTACTTTTCCGTATCAATCATTTGGAGGAAAACTAGGACAGACAGACCAGTATCTCACTCAGCTTCCATACATGACTTTAAATACTTGAGGCAAGCTGCTGAACTTATAAGACATTGACATCTTTGTCATAAAGATAGTCTTAATGTCAATCTTTAATGCCTTTATATTGAAGGGTTTTCATTACCCATGAAAAAAAAAAAAAATAAAAAGTGAAAACATGAACAGGTAGGAACGTGTGTGAAAAATAACGCATTTTATCACTTTTGTGGAGCAGGACAAATCTCTCATAATTAAGGCTTGTGCAAAACCCGGATTTAAGTGCACATTCACTATTTCCTCAAACATATATTTTTCTAGGGAGATAATGGGGATTGCCTGACTCTTTTATTTATGTGCAGATTAAGTTGGCTTTGAAAACACAGTTTATGTGCTGAATGATCTCAACAGCTTCGTGAAATTACCCATGTGTTCTTTGTACTGAGGCTTACGTATCCTACTGTAACTATCTACCTACCAATATCTTTGCAGCTTGCTGTGCTGCTGCAAAGAATTTAGGAACAGGCATGCCCGTTTTAATTTTATAGAGACTGCATTTTTTCTATTTGTTTCCCTTGGCTTTAATAAATCAATCTCGTGCGACAGCGTTGGCGCTCCTTTAAATGGGTCAGACCGGAGCGTGTCCTCGGTTCACCTCGTGCGGCCCGATCGCTGATCACCAATAATTTGATTAGCTGTGCCAGGAGAAACGATGTGGTTCGATGGATGTAAACATGACCAGTTGCATCCACAACACGTCAAAGTCAAGAGGACTCTGCCTGCCCTCCCACCGCCCCGGGAGCCAGACCAGCCTGTCGGGGGACCGTGCCCCCAGCTCAGGACACCCTGTCTCCTCTGCCTCCAGCAGAGGATTTATGCCAGATGAATGGGAGATGGGGATGAAAATTTTTAAAAGAGCCTCAACCACCCTCTGATTTTAAGCACAAACACACACGAGGTGTTGCCCAATGGAGTATTTAGAGCTCCAGACAGACATACTGTGGAGAAATTATCTCAGCTGGGCTCTTGCCCACTGACCAAACGACGCTGGACAGTCTGAGGTGAGGAGAGCGCAGTGATTTTAAGAATCATAGAATCATAGAATCCTCCAGGCTGGAAGGGACCTCCAAAGGTCATCTAGTCTGACCTCCCCACAGTCGCAGGGACACCCCCAACCAGACCAGGTTGCCCAGGGCTTCATCAAGCCTTGAATAGCTCCAAGGAAGGGGCCTCAACCACCTCCCTGGGCAACCTGTTCCAGGGCTCAACCACCTTCAGTGTGAAGAAATTTTTTCTAATATTCAACTTAAATCTACCCTTCTCCAACTTAAGTCCATTACCCCTCGTCCTATCGCAGCAGGCCTTTGTGAACAGACCCTCCCCAGCCTTCCTGTAGCCCCCTTTAGGTACTGAAAGGCTGCGATTAGGTCTCCCTGGAGCCTCCTCTTCCTCAGGCTGAACAGCCCCAGCTCCCTCAGACTGTCCTCGTAGCAGAGGTGCTCCAGCCCTTTGATCATCTTTGTGGCCCTCCTCTGGACCCACTCCATCAGGTCCATATCCTTCCTATAGAAGGATAGAAGATAGAAGATTTATGGGATTTGCACTCCTAACGGTGCTCAGCCATACAATTCAGGATGATTTTTTTTTTTCCCTTCAAAATGCCGTTCTTTAAAGAATGCTTTAAAGAAAAAAAAAAGTTCTTTTTTTTTTTCTCAGCAGCTCCGGTGTTTTCCCTTCTCTGACAAGCCCCAGCTTGTAGAAACGGTGACAGTTCATTCCCCAGCTTCTCCACCGAGCGTGTGTGAGAAAGCAGAGCTGAATGAAGCACGCAGACATTATGCAGGGATATTTATTAGCAGGCTGGCTTGTTTTATTCTGTGCATCCTTCACACCTTCTGCACATTTCCTCCTTGTCCAGCAGGCTTTAGTGGCACTGCTTGATAAAGCACTTAAGGCCTTTGCTGGTACGGCTGCTCGCAGAAACTGAATTTCAGCACTGCATGGAGGAGTATATATGTTCTCTTAAATTTTAAATTTGCTCAGGCAAGTATTTGGGTTGGAATGGTTGCCTATGCTCAGCTAGGGCAAAGAAAAAGTTATGTGAGATGGAGTCAAGCAATGCACGGCAGACACCAAGTGTTCACCGGGGCATCAGGGACCAAAACGTTGCGAATTACTTCGACTTAATAAATTTATGCAAAAGGTTAGTTTAAGGAAATAGCAGTCTGTGCATAAAAGCTTTGCTATCTAATTCTTGGGATAAATTATTCATTTGTGATTATTAGCCTAGATGAGAACACAGATTGTTTGTTTCAAAAAAAGAAAAAGAAAAAAAAAAGAAAACCAAGGAAAAAGTGTTAAAGAAAAAAGCACATAAATAAGGACAAAACATAAATAGCATTTCTGGCCATAACAAAATTAAAGACTTGTAGGCTGTGCCTTACCATGACATTATTCATTTTTATTTTCCTCCTAGCAATAGCTTTCATTGCTATGAAGACAGTTAAACTAAAGTGGTCACCAAATGCTTACATGTAAGGGCTCAAGTTTGGGAAAACATACGTAAATGTCCCCCTGCCCTTCTTGGGTTTTTATATATTGTGCTGTGCTGTGAAATTTCACGTTTGCCACATTTGTTTTTGTTCTAGAATGTTAGCGACTTTCTTAAGATTGCTTATATTTTCATACACAACGACTTTGGCAGAGGCAGCACAGAATGTGGAGAACAGTGGAACACCAAGTTCCTAAAACAACATAATTATGCATCTTAAATACGACTGAGTTTAAGAATGCCAGAAGGACATGAAAGCTCTGTTTCCATCTTGCCTGACAAAAAAATAAAATTCATAGTTTGGATGAACGCAGCACAGCCACAAAGGACAATCAGAGTAAATCCAGAATGGGTTACAATTCAGTGAGAATAATAAGGGGGTCACAGTGGTTTGAAGCAAATGAGAAATAACTTTAATACCTTGTGTGGAAAAAAAAGCCTTTTATGATCTTTCTTCTTAAAAACATGTATGTTTACTCTTGTATTACTCTATCTGATATTACTGCAGCCGTTACACTGTCCTTCCTTACATTGCAATGACATACATTACAAGTATACCATTGCAAACAAAATGAAATTATTTTGTCTATTTATCTGCAAGAACAGTTGAAATAAAAATAGAGCAGTTAAAGTACTGACAGGTGGGAATTCCAAAGGACATGGTATTTACTGCAGGTGGACCTTTATTCTCCGTGTACCATTTGTTTCACACCTCGTGTCAAGGCAGGGGATGTCGGGGAGGTCTGAGAGCTTCAATTTTATTCCTGAAGCGGGACATAGCTGCTGCCGGAGCTCTTGACAGCCAGTCAACCCTCCTGCCACCGAGTTCAAGGTGAAAAGCGCAGCTACCAACAGACCCAGAGAAATGTGTTTAATGACCAAGGCTGTTTTCCCACTCTTGATACCCTGTGTAGGGGCACAGGCATGGGTGCCTCAGCTTGTGTCCACCTTCCTCGTCCCCACGGGCCTGCCCACACGTTCTGGGCATGTTTGACCCTGCACACCCTCCCTGGGCCTGATCCTGGCCCCCACCCCCAAGCTGACATCCTGTCCCAGCATCAGCTTGTCCCCAGAGAAGTGTCTGTCTGATGCCCTGGTCCAGGGCTGCCCCCCAGCTGCCCCCCACAGTGTGTTAGAGGCAGAACAGGCACTGAACCTGGGCAGTAAGAGCCAGCAACCACTGGAATGCTTCCTCTCCCCAGCAGTACCTGAGCCACTCAAGTCTGAACCGTGCATTCACCCATGATAAACATAGAATCATAGAATAGTTTGGGTTGGAAGACACCTTTAAAGGTAGTCACCCATTCAATGAGCAGTGACATCTTCAACTAGATCAGGGCTTGCATCAACCTTGATTGTTGCAAGAGATGAGACATCTACCCACTCTCTGGGCAACCTGTGCCAGTGTTTCACCCTCCTCACAGTAAAAATTTCTTTTTTCTATCTCATCTAAATCTTCCCTTGTTAAGTTTAAAGCCTTTGTGCTGTTGCAATAGGCCCTGGTAAAAAATTTATCCCCATCTTTCCTGTAGGACCCACTTAAGTACTGGAAAGCTGATATGAACCTTCTCTTCTCCAGGCTGAACAACCCCAGCTCTCTCAGCCTGTCCTCATAGGAGAGGTGCTCCAGCCCTCAGATCATTTTTGTGGCCTTTTTGTAGACTCACTGATGCACGGTTTATGCAGCGGACGAGCATAAATCCCGATGGATGTGTTGTGCTTGTGCAATCACGCATCGGAAGAACACCTGCAGCAAGGCAGCGTAGCAAAATCCCAATGCTGACTGCTAGCTTTTTGTCTCTATTTAAATGAGACCCCGTGCTCATACCGTGAAATGTATTTATACAGAAAAATAGTGGTTGTCAGAGACAAGAATTTACCATCTTGTAGAAGTCCACGAGCTGGACAGAATACAACCTAAGCCCCTGTCTCTAGTGGTTTTTCCTCAGATTTTCTCCAGAAGCCCAGAACTAGAGAGTTTAACAGAAATGTGAGACATTACACATTACACACTGGTCGGAAAGGACCAAAGGGTTCAGCAGTTGGCACACAAATTTATTCAGGCACAGTGTACACAAGTGTACATTTATTTATGTCTTGAATAGGAGTATTGTTAATTAAACAGCAGATAGGTCACTAAAAATTTTATTCATAGCTTGTTTGTTTTTAATGTCTCAAAGGGAAGCCAGTGGTAGACGTGCCCTTTAAACTGTGCAGCTGAACTTTATACTGTTCTTAAGATAGTCATGCTGCAGAGAAACAGCGGTGTGCCTGAAACATCTCCAGAACACGTGAGCTGCCATCACCGGCCCTCCTGATCGCTGCAGTCACTTCATATTGGATAAAGAATTAGTGATGAGGCATATAGATGGGATGATTATTATTGGTTTTTTTTCTGGCATAACCTCTTAAATAATTTAAAAAAAAAAAAACCAAATTGAATCTGATCCTGTTTCTGTGTTAACGGTGTAATCCAGCTTGTCATTAATCTCCATTTATTAAATCACTTCCTAGATAGAAGTAACTGCATCTGCCTTAATTTTGATATGAAGTGTCTGCACCCAAGCTGGATCAGCTATAAACAGCAAGAACATGTCAGCGTGAACAGAACAGTGGTTTCCTCATAAACTCGGATTTACCTTATAATGACCTGGAGGAAGCCAAGATAATAAATGACAAATGTGGCTTAATTCAATGAGACTATACACAGAGAGGTGAGCAAAGAATCTATGGCAGTTTGGCTGCCACTAGAAACAGGATCTCTTTGTTCCATACTTGCATGTGGATGGATTTTTAGCCATATCTCTTCAGTAGACAAAGACGAATAAGAACTACTCTGGCTCTACAAAGTACAGATCTTCAACACAAAGCAATATCTGAATAATATGAAAATGAATGCAGGCGCTTCTTGCTCTTGATATTTTTCTAGTCATTCACCAATATCACTGAAGAGCCACGTGGGACGCAGGTAAATCATGTCCTCAGGTTTTTGTTTATAAGTGTTCCTGATCTGCATTTGTCTTTCTAGTCTTACAAATAAAGGAATGATAGTGTCCGTGGAAGGAGATTCTATAGGAACAACGAACTGAATATGACTTCATGGATCATAAACCCAATTTACCTTATTAGCACAGCAACTATCATGCAAGAGATTTGGAAGGGGTCGTGGAGTGGCTGATCTTCTCACCACAGAACAGCTCCAAGTTGTTTACTTCTGATCTATAAAGTTAGACAAGAATTACAACTATAATATGCTACAGGAAGACAGCAAAAGACACTGAGAATTTTGTTAGTGTCCCAAATCCTTGTAATAATAAAGCACGTTGTTTGATAAAGTTCTAAGAGATTCTAGGGGCTGAATCCTCACTCATTTTATAGTGTGAATAAAACACACCGCAGTGATATCTCTTAATCTAAATAAAGAGAAAATAATATCTCTTAAATCTGTCACCAGATTTGGCTCAACAATGATCAAGATGTATCAGGAAGCTCCATAACAGAATTTAACATCACTAGGAGCACTTCTGTATCCTGCTGTATCCTGCATCCAATTCTGGGCAACACCTAACACATCAGAAAAAGATGGAGAAACCTGGAAGCTTAAATACACATTTTCGTTGAACAGTCCTTTCTTGGGTTCCACGCATATTCGGAACAAATCCTGAAGTTTGGGATTACTACAACCCAAGCACAAGGAAAGTCAGCCTGTCACCTTTCACCTTTGATACTCCAAAATATTTGAAAGCCAATGATTCATAACGCAAAACTTATTTGCTCTTGTCAACAATTTGCCTGCATAGCTATATAATTTCCTTCATAAACTTTAAGAAATATATCTTAAAATGATTTTAAATTAATGGCCTAGGGTATGCTATTTGGAAGACCACTAGAATCTTTTTTTCCCTCCTAATCTAAATTTACTAATGATAAATGAGTGTTCAGTCAGATCTTTGAATCACGATCTTCAACCAGAAATTGGTCTTTTTGGAAACACTGAGATAAGACTATAAATTAGGCTTGTTAAAGAGAAAATTTGTGCTGGAAAGCTATGAGACTATTGTTAAAAGCAGACAGGCAGGTTTTCCATGTCTACCAAGAGAATTATACAACTGTTTTCTACAGAAAAGCTGTGGGATTTGAGTACTTTTTTTATGCTCTGAAAACTCTGAAAATTTTCTACATCCCTTGAAGGATGTACCTTGTCTTCACCACCTCTCTGAGGAATCTCATATACATAGAGATGGGGAGAGGTAAGGAAAAATCCACAGAAGTTTCCACAAGGGGAAATGCTTTGGGAAAGAGGCACAATTACCTGTCACCATCTTCTGGTCCTGGTTTTGAATTCTGAAAAAACTTGCTATATTCTTTACTCTTTCTATGTCATATAAATAGGTCACGAGCCTCTTGTGCCTGACCTTGGCATAAACTGCAGAGGGAGGTCAAGTAGACTGAGCTTTGAGATTTGAGGCCCTGACTTGTTAGTTTGAAGAAGGTTATCTGGGTGTCTGTTGGACTGCCTCTGTGCTTAAAAGTGGCCCAGAGTCCAATTCCTAATGGACCAAGATGTCTCACCCTGATGATCCTGGTTGTCTCCAGTTTCTCATTGGATTGATCTCATGGGACCACAAGACCACACACTGACAAAGCTTCTTAGGACATGACAGAAGGACCAAAAGTGAAAGGAATATCTGTACCAGGTGATTCACATGGAGGTCATGACCAAACTGTGGCAGTTAGAAAACAGTACCCACTTAGATGATCTCTTGCTGTAAGCTGGTCTGTGAACTACTGGTACCCTCTCACCTGGTTGTCCTACTGGGAGTTTCCCAGCAGCTGATTTACAAAATGGGTCTTTCTACAGGGCATTCACCTACACCACACATCAGCTCAGAGGCTGACCCAGCTGGTAGGACCTTTACTGTGACACAACCCCAAACATCCTATGACAATTGCCTTAAAATAAGAAACTGGGTCATTCCTGCAGTCATATTCATGTGAGCAATTGTTATGCGCTGAGGTAGTGTTGTTACAGGAATGGACTATATTCATGGGTAAGTGTTTGAAACTCTGTCCCCAGGAGAGTAGGTGCATCACTTCAGCTCCTGTCTTCTTCTCCCAGAGCCTCTGTTTGGTGTAACACACATATACACTCAACTGTAAAGCCCACCTTTCATGTGGTCTATTCAGTTTTCCAATTGACTTAAAAGAAAGGTCTTATTAAAGACACCTTAAGAGGTTTGAACTCTGTCAGGAATACCCCCTGTGAGTTCAATTCATATTACTTTGCCCACTAGGCTCATTACAAAAAGCAAGTTGAAACCTGCGGCTTTCTGAATTCACCTGAGAAGCTAAGATTGGAACATAATAAAGAAGGGCAGTGCGGTTCTCTCGATAGGCCCAGGTATAGCTGCACTTATGTCCTCAGGAGCTATTATATCTATAGTTAGAAGGAAGAATTTTCAAGTGTAGTGCCTAAAATTCAGGTGTCTGTATCCCTGCCAACTTTAAATACTACATTAAACCTAGCTTTATGTGTCACGTGTCTAAATTTAGACACCCTAGTTTTAAAGATGAACTTATAAAGAGGACAATACATATCTGAAAGAATACATAAATGCCCACATAAGAGTACTTTTGACTGCTTAAAAACACTTTTTAAGGCTTTATGAAAGGCCATGGAAGTATTCTTCCTAGTTGCATATGAATAAGAATATGGTAAGAATAGCGTGATCAGAATTTAAGGGGGTGATCTTTATTTTCTTCTTAGGCCAATTTAGCAAAAGTAGCTTCTTGATTTGTGTAATGTCACAAATAGCACTTCCTGGGCTCTTCACGGTACAGAACAGGATAATCAGCAAATGGCTCCGATTACAGTCATCACAAAATAAAACAGTGTTCAGGCAGTCATTAAGCTTTGCATGTGATGTGTTCACTCTTACCTGTACAAAGAAAGTGGAAACTGCTACCAAATCAGAACAACGGTGTTTTAATTTTTTTTTTCTTTTTCATGGCTGAAAATGCCTCATAAATACTCATTTAAATAGTGGATAATTAGTCTCCATTGTTCTAATTCAGCATAACCTGTGCTGCTATATCCCCTCAGCCTAACCAGCTGACTGGCTTTGAATCCGTGTAGAGCTTAAAAAATGCAAATGAGTAAAGATGTCCCATCATGTGAAGCTAACTCAGAGTATTTTGATTATGATGATCAGAATAGATAGAAATGTTACAAAGTGTGAGATTTATGAGGGAACAAAATCAAATAAAACAAATAAAATACAGGTCCAACTCTCCATCTGTGGGTGTGTGTCTGGAAAGGAGGGTTGAAAACTCTATTTTTGATATTTCTGTCTTATAAAAGGAAAGCATAAGCCAAATACTGATCTAATTCATATTCTCACGTCTTTACTGACTTGATCAAACTCTTCTGCAAAGTTTGCCAACAAAAAGCTGACACGCAAGACAAAACTTTCAGAAAATCAATGCCAAATAATTGCCCAAGCTGCATGAAAGAATCAACTTGCCTGGTGCATTGTGTTCCACCAAAATTGTGGAGAGCTGTAAACCTCCACACAAGGAACAAAAAATAAAAAATCCAGAGGAACTAAACAGCTCTTATTGTGCATAATATACTTTATATAACAGCAGGCAGCAAAATCATTTCTTCACTGCAGTTCAATAGCTAGTCATTCCTTCTCTTCTGTATTCAATTCTGCACCAGAACCATGACTTAAATGCCGTGCTGCTGTCAGTTAGTTGGCTATCCTTTCCTGGGCTGCCAGAGGAGATGCTTATAAATGAAGCTATTGTCCCAGTAAGCAAGCATCTCCTGGTGGGACAGTATATGATACATTTTTAAAGACACGGCTACAGCATAAAACATGCTGTATTTTACATCAGGCATTGTCACACACGGATGTGTTTCTTTTTCATCACTTTTAAGATGAAAGCGTTCTTGGAAGACTAAAAAGTGGACACTATGTCAGAATGACAGGAGATCCAAGGTGTGCCTCACCATGTAATGCTGTAGATTTGTGGATAATATCAACTATAAGTTTCAAGGGATACAGATAACCTAATTTCATTAAAGCAAGTCTAAAGGTATCCTGAATATTGATATTTTATTTATTTGAGTGTACTTGCCCTAAAAACCTGGATTTATTTTAATTCTATTTCAGGAAGGTTTTAAAAATTCCTCATCCACAGCTAAAAGTCTTCCAATACTTGAGGACAAGCAAAAAGCTATGGCTTGACATGTGTGTACACTTTAACTGGTATTTCAGGTACGAGTCTAATGCTTGCTAACTTATTCTCAAATAAAAATGCTGAAATCTCCACAAGGGATAGAGACTCACTCAAAAGTAAGTATTTCTTTCAAAGCATGTTGGTTCCAAGCATAAAAACAAGGCCCAGGCACTCGGTCTCGATCTCCTTGGGGTCCAAAGGATCACCAAAACTACTCTAGGTTCCACGAGTAACTATGCCTCATAGTCTCAAAAGCAATTTTACTGAAACACACTTACTGTGAAAATACCTATTGTCAAAGTCTTTTTAAACTGAGCAACAAGGGTTGATAAATTTATTCAAGTCAAATGGATCATTATACACAAACGCAGAGGATAGTCAATGCCTTATATTCAGCCAGTGCTGGAAGGTGCATATCATACCACAGACTATGCTGCAAGACTCCATTGGCATCAGAGACAGCAACCCTCCTGTAAATCAGTGGACAGAGCACTTTTCCCCACTTTGGATTAGATGTAGGGCAGTCTCTTATATGTATACTAAGAAGATATTAACTAAATATCATTTTGCTGTAGAATATTTTTTCTGAATCATGAGACACACATACTGCAACATTCAAACCACACCTTTAAACCCAGCACATTTTCTTCTTATTTCTTTTCTTTCTTACTGTAAGCTTATTATTTTAAGCATACAGAAGTGATTTCATCACTCTTGCCTTATTGCTTTATAAAAACTAGCTTAAAATAAATGTATCCTGGGTTGCATCAAAAGAAGCATGACCAGCTGGTCACAGGAGGTGATTCTCCCCCTCTACTCTGCACTCATGAGATCCCACCTGGAATACTGTGTCCAGCTCTGGAGTCCTCAACAGAGAAAGGACATAAAACTGTTTGAACGGGTCCAACAGAGGGCCAGGAAGATGCTCAGAGTGACGGAGCACCTCTCCTATGAGGACAGGCTGAGACAGTTGGGGCTGTTCAGCCTGGAGAAGAGAAGGCTCCTGGGAGATCTTATTGCAGCCTTCAAGTATCTGAAGGGAGCTCCAGTAGAGCAAGAGAGGGACTCTTTGTTAGGGAGTGGAGTGACAGGACAAGGGGTAATGGTTTTAAATTGGAATCTCCCATTGAGATTAGGTATCAGGAAGAAATTCTTTCCTGTGAGGGTTGTGAGACACTGGAAGAGGTTGCCCAGAGAAATGGATGCCCCATCCCTGGAGGTGTTCATGGCCAGGCTGGATGGGGCTTTGAGCAGCCTGGTCTGGAGGGAGGTGACCCTGTCCACGGCATATAGGTTGGAACTCGATGATCTTTAAGGAACCTTCCAACTCTAACCATTCTATCATTCTAAGATTTTGCTAGTAAAATGCACCTGTTTTTCTTCAGACTCTAGCCTTGGCCCTTGCAGATAGACTGCTCCCTTTAAATAGTCTGATGTTTATTTTCTCATCTAGAAGAGCATGACGTGACATGTAGAGGTTTCACCTGCTAGGGGTGATGAATAACCATTAGTGGTTTATGTCACCCAGCACATAACGCTTAACAGGAAGAGACTGATGCCTAAAACTTAGTGCTGGTGGACCAAACTGCTGCCAAAAGGTTCAGAGGGAAAGGGGAAAACTCTGCAGTGTAGGAAAAGATTCATCAGTATACAACAGATGCCAGGTCAAGCCTCCAGGAGACAGCACCAGACTGTAGGCAGGGAACAACTTAAAACATACACACATTAATTTCCTTACATTCCCAAAGGCACAGTGTAAGTATAGTGTTATATGGAGGAGCTGAAAATTGAGAGCTTGCAATTTGTTACTGGGAACAGAAGCAGCATTAGGAATACCACTGTGTGTTGTGACCCTAACCACAACAACATCTGGAAACTTCTAGAAGTACTTCTAACTCAATTTCTATTCAAGTTTCAGGTTGACTTTGTAGCTTAGTCTTTTCTGAGTACTGATTCCTTTTAGTCTTCTCAGCCAGTGCTATGTAAAGACTACTTGAGATCTGTTAAAGTACTGATTTCATTCTTGATGATTTTCCCATTGCTATTTCCCTATTCTTATTCTCACGACAATATCAAAGAATTTAATAATGCAGATATATATGGGTTATAAAAGCCAAAATATTATTTCAACAAGTGTTGAAATACATTTCATCAGTTCTTCCAGTTAATTCCCAAACTTCTTCACCATGATCCCCACAAATAACATTCAGCAAGAACCCACAGACGCACAATCTCATAGTCACCCTCACTTATTCATGCTAATGGTCCAGGGCAATTGTGATAGAGGCATACGTCCTTTTGGTTAAGCATGAAATAAGACAAGAAAGGAAAAATTTTTTGAATAGACAACCTGTCTTTAATAATGAATTTTCAGCATCAAATAGAAGCATATGAACACTTTTACTGACATTTTAGTTCAACATCTCAAATACAACAGACCAAAGACATAATTTATTAACAGTTGGCAGTCTGGCACTGATTGAAGTCCAACTTTTACTTTTTTTTTATTCTTTTTTTTTTCTTTATCCTTCCAGCTTATTTTGACTTCTTAGAAGAGCTTTGTCATTTGCTAGTACACTATTCCATTTCCAGACTTACTGCTGTTTGCATATTAAATAAAATATATACTCAATTAAAAAATATTTTTAAAATATTACTGTGGCAAGAAAACAATAGGTAGAAATAACTAATCTTAGGTACAGCTTAACTCTTGTGACTTACCTTCCTTTCTCTTACAGGATAAGTATGCTGTCAGACTTCCCATTGTGTCCAGCTCAATTCAGTTTGGTATTTGCACTTGAATTATTTGTGAGTAGTGCTTCCCCTCAAACATTTCAAGATCTTTCATATTCATTTTGTGGCAACCTATAGGTCTCACCAAAATAACCAATACTGTTATTTTTTTTTTCCTACTGAAATTAAAGTTTAAACAATATCATAAACAGATTAGTAGGATTATAAAATTAAAAGGGAATAGAGATGAAAATCCTGAATTATATAGGGATTGAGACCATTTATTAACTCACTGTCATAGGCAAGCAGATAAGATCAAGCAAGAGTCTCTCATGGGGTCACAATCTGGACAGGTTTCACCATATCTCAGTATCTCCCCATCAGTGTGGAAGACCTAAAGGACTTGAGAGTTTCTAAAGATCTTCAGAGTAAAAAACTACCTTTTCTCCATTTTCATGAGGAATTAAAGGAGAAGGAGTAAATCTATTGCTTTTATGACTGAGAACCAGGTTACTTTAAGCCAAATCTCTTCAATTTAGTTTGAAGAAGAACAACTGTGGCAAATATTCTTAACCTATCTTTTTATACTGATAGATGAATCAACAAGTTTAGGATCATTGATTTGATTTCTGTTTTCTTTTACAGGGGAGGAGTAAAGAAGATCACCATTGATATGGAGTGGGGTGGATCAATACAAAAGAGTAGTTCAGGTCCATTAAATGCTTGAAGCTCAAATATATATGCTTGAAATATCAAAGAGCACCACAAAAGTGAATGATACAGTGAATCTATCAATTAAAAAGCTTTGGCTTTATCAAGTGGTGACAAGGCATCAGTACTTTTTTCATTCTTTCCCTACACATGCGTGATTTGTGGCATCTTTTTTATTGTGTGAATCTTGCATTTGTTTTTTAATAAGACATCATAAGAAACACTTCTGAAATTATCCTTCTGTACTCCAGAGAATACAGGCTCAATACACTATGAAGGCCCCCTCAAAACTCTGCTAACAAAGAAAAATTCTTTGGGGAGGGGGAAGTAAAATGCTTGAATAAAGATACCCCAAACTTTTGTCTAATGGCCCAACCTGTACACACTAAAACTATGATATTTACTGACGTACAGAGAAACTATGGGACACCTAGACTACTCAGTCTTGCTAAAGCCCATTGGTCTTAGATATTAACCTTTTCTTTCAATGAAAACCTCCCAAAAAAGTCCTCCTTAATGACCTACTGCACAGTGTAGTGCGTTGTTCTCTCTGAAGGAATTGTTACTCCCTTCTTGCAGATCATTTCCCATCTTGGGAATATTCAACATTATCTGCTTTAATGCAATACGTTTTCTCCATCTTCCATCAAAACTACTGTTCACAAATATGCTTGAACAGCAGTTCACTGTATGTTCTGCCACTATGAACTTACCAGATTTAGAAAGTCATTGTTGAGGGAGCTCCCTGTGTGGAGATACAGTACAATCTGAGTGATAAAAGTTAAAAAAAAGTCTCTATTGTAGTACTCAACAGAAATACATCAGCTCAGTGAAGTCACTCTGCCTAACTCAGGCAATACTAAGGATATATGTATGCCCAAGTCTCTACGCTCAGCTGTCCAGTCATTTTTCTGTATGCACACAGTGCATTTACATCCGTGGTAGTTGTACACCCTCAGGAAGTAAATCTTCTCAAGCTTGAACAAATCACAAGGCTGCAGTCTCAAAATTCCTGTCTATGAGCTAAAAAGCAGATCTGTTTTGCTACTGAAGCAAAAAGGACAAGCTACGCATTAGAAATCTGCACTGCAGATAAAGGATCTGCAGTATAGATGGAAGAAGCAATGCTGTCCTCATTAATTCTACATACCATTTATTTAAAAACATAAACAGGCTATATATTTTTACCTGATAAAGGCTTTGGAACTGAAAATTCAATCTGATGAGTACACAGCTGTAAAGATACATTCTAGTAAATATGGTTTTCAGGTAAGACTTTTACCATCATTGCTGTTTAATGACACACCACATTTAAAAAAAAATATAAAATGCTGGATTTTAGATTTACCTCAAGTTTCACATCAATATTGCAAACAAAGCCTGGTTTAATTAAACTGGAAACATTAACTTGTAATAGAATAAAAGGATTCAATGACATATATGTGTGTGTACATACATGTGTGTACACACATATGTGTCTACTCTGTGTTGTTCTGGTGAGACCCAACCTCGAGTATTGTGTCCAGCTCTAGAGTCCTCAGTATAGAAAGGACATGGATCTGTTGCAACGGGCCCAGTGGAGAGCCACCAAGATGACNGTGAGGGTGGTGAGGCACTGGAACAGGTTGTCCAGAGGAGCTGTGGCTGCCCCATCCCTGGAGGTGTTCAAGGCCAGGTTTGATGGGCCTTTGAGCAACCTGGTGTGGTGGGAGGTGTCTCTGCCCATGGCAGGGGGTTGGAACTGGATGATCTTTAAGGTCCCTTCCAACTCTAAGCATTCTATGATTTTATAGATAGAGAAATATATGCATATGTGTGTATTCATACACACAAACATTTCTAAATTGCCTTGAAATACAAATATATTTAAAGTGTCTCTCTGATATACTATCTTTTGACAAACCAGCATTGACTTCCATATTTTCACAGAAGAACTGCAGTACCATAAAGTACAGAGCTTGTGCACCTCTCAGGGATATTAGAAAGTGGGAAAGATCTCAGCCACAGAGTCCATCTGCCAGATGATATAAGATTATTGACTGTATCACATTTTCTCTTGTTTCTCTAAGTTTAGCTAAATATCCTTCCACCATGCACCACAGGTTATTACACTGCCTAATGTATGTCACTCAAGTTTTTCCACTACAGCCAGAAGTTTCTCCTTTTTAAAGTAAGTCTCATCTCCCACTTTACTCCTTTGTGCCACTCAATCTCCTCCTGTCTTTAATGACTGAATTAAAGGCATTGTCCTTTTTTTCTCTGTTTTTATCCCCTTATCCCTTCACCGGCTCCCCTTTCTCTGTGGCATGATTCACGACTTTCTCCAGATCAAGTCTTTCATAGACCATGCTCTGGGCACCCTGTCATGGCTCATTCAATAAAAATGGATGCACTGCTTCTTCCAACCAACACATGGTGATCATCTTCACCACCAAATTAGTAAATTCTTTCAAAGGTTTTTGTGCTTTCTTTTTCCCCTTATTCTCCCCCTTTTTCACTCACTTGGAAAGTGCTTCCCACAAATACTAGAAAATCCTCATAATTGTCCTCTCTTTACTACCACACTGAAAAAAAAAGCAGCTGGGAGACTGATATCATCGCCTAGTGTGCCATTACTGTCTTTATTGTCCCGATGTCCCTTTTGTGTCCCTGTGCTCCTCTCCTCTCCACCTTTTTTGGGCAACTTATGGCCCTTGTTATCTGATAGCCATTGAGCATTTTGGGGCAAGGTCAAACTTTTTGTTGTTTTCCTCATCGGTTGCCTGGTCTGGAACCAAGACTCCTAGGCACCGCGACAATGCAAAATAGAAATACTAGTTATTAATATTCATTGTCCTCATATATTTGGATACTTATTCACGAGTTCAGTTCATGCTTACCACACATTACATACAAGATGAACCGAATCTGCCCATTGATATCAGTGCAATAATTTCAATCATCCTAGATTATGACATCCGTACCTCTTCTAATGAGGTAAAACCTCGTTAGTGTAGCTTCTTTTACTTTTGCTGCCCTTCTCTCCATTCCTCTAGATGCTTTGAGGCCATTTGCCAATCACTTGTGGTTCTGTATTAACATACAGCCAGTCTTCTAACCTGAGCATCCCTTTGCTTAGCTAGAGAAAACCCAGGAGATAAAATATTATAAAGAAATTATCAGCAGTTTGTTGCAACATCAAACCTTCTTTCCTCCAAGACTGGAAGGAAATCTAATGAGAAGCATTAATAGCAGCACCACTGCTTCCCTCACAGAAGCTGGAAGCAACCAGTGCAGTGATAGATGTAAGAGGACATTTTTTATTAGGGCAGAGAAAATGTCATGATAGAAACTCCAGCTGGATTAGCAGTGGAGATGTTACTTGGACTTCCTGCAAATACTACAATCTAAGTCCCATCACATCAGTTTACACCATTCAGCTTTGAGGCTGATGGATCAAATAACCATCTTTCATTCAGGTTAAATATAATTAAACTTATTCCATGAACTAAGGTATCTGAACCAGAGCAAGTCACTTCCCAAGCTCATTACATGTGCAGGGAATTGCATTCAAGGAGTAACATGGGAGTCACATTGGAGGAAAGTTAGATGGGTATGTGAAATAGAGAGAAACCTGGAGAGATGTACAACCATTAAGAAATTTTGCGTAAAATCAGCAAGGGATGCTACCCATAGCATAGCCTTAATCAGAAAGGCTTGAAAAAAACCCTGGGAGCACAGGGAAGAGAAAGTCTTGAATTGTAGGGAAATTATCTCCAATTGTTATTTCTCCCATGTTGAAAAAAACAACGCTTCATACACGGTACCATGTGGCACAGAGATAACATAAGTAGAATAACTATGTTGGCATGAAACTCTGTCTGGGCAATGTAGCTGCCCTGAGATTAATAGTATCACATTAAAAAAGGAACTAACTTCTTTTTTTTTTTTTGTCTTTTAATGAAAAACACAGTGCACACACGCAGCATTGGCCAACCCCTGAGGATGTTGTGAGTTGTGAGTGACAATACTATGTCGTATTACATGCTTTTACAGTGCCTAGCACAATGTGGCCCTCAGCTCTCAAGGAGGCTTCTACCTACCACCTAAGGACAAATAAATTATAATAAATGCATGTGAATAAACAGTCATTTAACGGTAGTCGAGACACATTGTTATGCTTTCTCCATCTTAAAAACCTTCACTGAAAAGTATTTTGAAGCATTCTCAGGTTTTTATTTCTTCCTTATAAACAATATAAAGAGTCGTGCCAGGAAAAGCTGCTTAGGTTATCAAGTCATATTTCCTACAATGGCAAGGGAATACCTTTTTCTTCTGCCATTCCACAGCCTGTGGTGGGGTGGCTCGTAGTGGCCCTTGCTTGGCAGAAAGGGCAAAAAGCTTGGTGGATATTACTTTCCTCTTTAATTTCACACACACACACACACACACACACACACACACTCCCCGCCCTTTAATTTTAAACTGCATATTGCTTCATGCTCACTTGTCTAAGGATGCAATATGCAGAGCCACTACATCATAGTTTCAACATGACACGTTGCGAACCTTCTGGCTTCTAGTCCAGGAGCCAAATGGCATTGTGTATTCCTTCCATTTGGCCTCATTTTCATGTTCCCCCTTTGCTCTCGGGCTGACAAGAGGAGCATATGAAGCTTTTTTTCTCACTGCTGCATCTTGACCTTGACCTTCCAGCTTTAGAAAAGGCTACTTGCATGTGCAGGGCGGCTATTGTCCACGGCCAAGTCCCCCCTTTTCTTTTGACATTAAGGGAGTAAAAGGCCACATGATGCAGTCTCTTCTCAGAGACCCGACATTTCTGTCCTGCTTTCCCCTTTGCAAATATTTTTGTTCTGACTTTGTTGTTTGGGTTTGTTGTGTTTTTTTTTTTCCTCGGGTCAGGCTTACAGCATCTTTCTTTCTTTTTTTTTTTTATTTTTTTTAAATCTCCTCTGTTTTTTTTTTTCTGTCTGTTGTTCCTATCCCCCTCTCCTTCCCCATCACACATGCGTGCGCGCGCACACACGCAGACACACACACACACGTGCGCGCACACACACACACACAGAGGAAAATCTATATGTGTCAGACATTCAGCAAGGGAAAGACAAAGGCACTGAGTTAATTACCCATCATTTACTGCTGCTGAGAAGAACAGATGGTAGCAGACGATATGTAAATGGCAAGGGGCAGTGAATTATTCGATTTTTTTAGATTAATCGTCGATGACAAAGGAAGTGATTACAAGCTGTGACATTTATACAAATGTATAAAGTACATAATGTTAGAAAAAAAACAGCTTAATATTATTATGAGGACGTCAGGCATCTGAACACCATTGTTATAATACAAAGCAACACATTTTGTGAGATCCAAGGATCTGCTTTTCTTTCATTTGCAAACTTTAGTAAGTCCTAGCCTCTAGGAATATATATTTCCCAAAATGAACCCATGCCTGACAATCATTCAAAAAAAAGAAAAAAAATAACCGAGGTTTGGGTGCTTCTGCGTATTTCCCACAACGCAGAACAGCGCCTAGTCTGAACAGTAGAGCTTTGCAAGGGAGGAAGCTGGTGTCGAATCAGTGCATGGGACTGTAAAAGAGAAAAAGGTGCTAATAAAATACATAGATGGGAAATGGAAAATAAAAGGAAAGGTGATGTTTCAGCTGACAGGCCCTCTGCGAGGACAGGAGGGCAAAAAGTGAGGTGGAAGTGAAGGCAGAAGAAAGTACTGTTTGTTTACTGCTTGGCTGAGAAATAATTGGGTTTGGACTTTGAAGGTCAGAATGACATAATTTCCAGGCCAGGCCTTGCTGTTGTTACACAAACACCCAACCTGCTCATCCTCAAGGTAGTCTACTGTATTTTCTGCTGCATAAATAATTAATTGGTACATGAGGAAAACAGATGCTTTCTTTTGCAGATCATAGAAACCGCTCCATCATCAAAATGTCTTCAATCACCTAATTATTAAATCTATATGGTGCTAATAATACAGATGGGAGAAGAAGCCAGTGAGCCGCAAATTTTGTTCCCTGTGAAGCATCCCAATCTACTCTATTTTTGTTTCTCATCTTGCAGGGAACTACTCTCTGCAACATCAGCACGGGAAATAGAGGGGAGAGTTTGGGGGCGAGCTTATTTATCCTCCTCAGGAATACTTTCCAATCAAGCAAGGCAAAACATCACCAAAATTACTGCGAAACACTCCGCTGTTATGCATGCTTTGTTGATTACAGAGGAGTGAGGGAGGGACAGAATAACATTATATTAGTCAGCAGCACTGGGTAGTATGTTGAAACCCAGCAATCCATTTTGTATGAATACTGTTTCAGGAATAAAGTGCTGGCTGAACCAATCTGCCTTGAAGAAAGAGAAGGATGAAATGCTGCAGCACACCAGTATTTCCAGTCTGGTATTATTAGAAGTCAGACACTCCAGATAAGCACCATCAGCTAAGCTATTGGTTTCTAAGCTGTTTTCTTTTTTTCTTCTTCTTTTTCTTTTCCTTCTAGATAGTGCTACCTTCATGAGATGCAATTAACACAATAATATTGTTTCCAATCTATTCAGAGGTGCACACGCAAGGCTGCTTAGTGTATTTGCCTTTCCCCAGACAAACATCGCATGGACCCCAGAATAAAAACGCATGTGCAGTTACTGAAAGAATCGAGCTGCATCCACTTCTCCTGCCTGCAGAGACTAAACTGAAAGTCTCCTAAATCAGCTCATCACGTTGCACATAGCATCGTGTTATCTGCTTATTTCCTTGGGAGGGGGGGAATTATGAGTTAAAGTTGTAACCTGGGGGTGGGGAAAGGCAGTCCTTTCTCTCTCACAAGGCTAGAAAGCAGAACAAGATTTTTCCCTTCCTGAAAATTAAAGAGAAGGAAAACATCCTTCCTGTAGAGGAACAATAAATGGGACATGACTTTGTAAAAATATCTAGGTAAGTGTCAATGGTTGTATTTCTTAGCTCTCCCTAGACAAGATGAAACAGTTCCAGTGAGAAAACCCTCACTCCCTCACTCCCTCCTCCCCCACCTTTTCCTTTTTTTTTTTTTAAACAAAGAAAGGATGATTTACGACATGGGCATAAGCGTATACAGCTTTCTTGTACCTATAGATTCATATTTATGAGATTTTTTAAAAACATCATAGGTAGAACATACATTATTGTAGTCTTTCCATTATTAATGTGTTAATGCATTCCAAAGGACAAAAAGCAACATCAACAGGGAAACATATGCTTTTATTTGGAGAAAATGGCTGAATCTGAATCCATGCCATATCTAGCCATCTATTTATATACATTCCTCCAACACAACAAATTCATGAGGGAAGACAAAATAAAATACCCATGCATTTCTTCAGCTTTCCATTGCTTTGGAGATATTTATTTATGAAAACCACAGGTAGTCATTATTTATAGTCCTGATCCTTTTGTTCTTTTATTTCTTTTACTAAAACAAAGATGAAATTGGAATTGATTTTTGTAGGGACATTTATAGTGAAAGCAGGATCATTTTATATTTTCCCAAGTTGAAGTGTGTATTCATTACTAGGGAAAAACGTAAGGACAGCAAGCTAAAGTATTTTCATTTGTGGTCCATATTTATTTTATAGGAAGCCTGTCACTGCACCGTGGCATAAAGATGGAACTTGAACTGTGCTTGCACAATAAAATGAGCTTCAATTCACTCTATTCGTACACATTGAAATTATACACTTGTATATATATTTTTCTTATGTACATATGTATGTAAACACACATTTATGTGGAGAGGCTTTTTTTGCTTGGTTAGCTATACAGATTGTGTCTTAAGAGGGCAAAACCACCTAAAACTCATAGTCTTCCATTAAGAAGGCACACATACAATATTTATATGCAAATGTGTATGGAAGCCATCATGCTTGTATAAGCACGTTTCTTAGAACTGTTTTTTTTTTTTCAGTTCAGCACTGTCCACATTAAAATAAGTGTGAATTTCATTTGCTGTGCATTATAGAACATATACACGGCAGCCTAGCTAACCTGTGAAAACATGAATATGCTATGAGACTAGCATCTGTCCAGTCACTGAGAAATGGATAACAAGAACTAGAAAGTGGAATAGGAAGGCCTGTTGTGGAAGCGAAGAGGTGAGGCAGGGCGTCAAGACGTTGTTTAGCGAGAGGGGTCAGGCACTGGGTAGCAAACACCTCGGAAAGAGTCTAGGTTATTTTTCAGTCGATTGTGTGTCCTCCTGCAGCTGAACCAATAATATGTCCCATCTTAAGTGGGATAGGATAAAAGTCTTAGGAAACCTAGGAAAGCAAATATTTTCCTTCAAGTCACTTTCACGTTTATTAACACAAATTTCCATTTTTTTCATTAACACGCACATGTATCCTTGCGTGTTATACTTAGAAACATACATCAGAAGAGCAAACATGACTAAAAAAAAATATTTGGTGAGGCATAGGCATATCATTTTATTTTTGGTAGGCTTTAAACATCGCAAGTGATTTAAAATTATCACGCTGCTAATATTTTCCTGTTCCTAAAATACCTCACAGCATTCTGGAGTGTGCCTTTCCAAAAGCAGATAAGCAAGTCAGCCAGCATCAGGATTGCAAAATACCAAAACAAAGCAACAACAGAACAGATAGAGTAGCACTCAAATGATGTCCCTTTAAGCATCCCTTTCAACTCACTTCGGCTGACTCCACTTATAGGTGGAGCCTTATAGTATAGGGTCTACTATAGCAACCTCACCCCCCCTCAAAGCCTAGTTCCCCCTGCCTTGTGACTTAAATCGAAGCAATAGAGCCCTCTCTTGGTAAAACTTCAGATAGCCACAGATCTTTCTTGGGTGGAATGAGGAGGCAGTTCTTGTCACAGCCTGTACCGTCATGCTCTGGCTGAAGACAGTGGCAGAAGTTTTGGGACACGGGTGGGATTAGCAGAGGGCCCTGAGAGAGCTGGGCTGTCTTATTCCCCAGGTACATCATTTTATTTGTTGGCTTAGCACAACAGTCTTACACGAGTGGCTTATTGTGAAACTTCAGAACGACATCACCATGTAAACCTGTAATAGCACTTTGTTCCCACCAAAACCATTTCAACTTCTGGAAAGGCTGCAAAAAGCTTACTCTTGTCCCTGGTATAGTATTTCTGCTTTCACAAGTACAGGATTTTGACCTGACTCTCAGAAAGTGGGACATCATCCCCTCTTCAGTCCTACAAATTAATTAAGGCCTTGGGTGCATTATAATGAAGGAGGTTAAGGCCAAGTCACCTCAGGAGCCTAAAAATGCATTACTTTATTCAGTAATTTGGAGAGAGTATATCAGGTGTGGAAATTGTTTCTTTAAAGCAATGCACGGTCCTAAAACCTGAAAGTCTTTACAGAAGGGGGACTCATAAGGACTTCAGAGAGACTTTTCTGTGTTCAGACACCCAAAGCCAAAGCCAAACATCAATTAGTCCTTGTGATTTGGCCCAGAATTTGTATCTCACAGCCCAGTTCCTGACAAAACAGCTGTTTGTCGCCACATGGCTCCAGCTACCTAAGGCGCTATTGACTTCATGGAGCCCTTCATGGAGCAGGCAGGAGGCAGAAGAGACTTTGCAAGAAGATAGACTATAATAAATGTCTACTTTTTTTGAGTGAGGTAGCTGACGATATTTTGGCTTCATCATAGTGGGACTTCATGACCCCCGTAGCTATTTAGGTATTTACATACCTAAGATTAGAAATTTGTGATTATTTATTGCATTATTATTCAAGACAGGCACTGGACTATCCAAGACAGAAAATTATCTTTTCTATCTTGCATACAGGGAACCAAAGTGAAAAAGCAGATTCAGGTTGCCACCAAAGTGATCTGAGTCCACAGCATGGCAAGACCTGTCCCCTGGTGATTGCAAATGGGACCGGGCAGGAATACGTGCTTTTGCCCAGAGCATTGAGTGGAAGGAGGTTGGGGGACTATCTCCATATCAGGGACTATCCCAGATATGGAGATGGGACATGACCAGATCCAGCACTGATGCTGAAAAGCTCAGAGAGAGGGTCTCACCACTGAGATGTCTCAAGGGAAGTCTATAGCTGATGCAGTTCCTGAAAACAGATAACGAAGTCTGGTATTTCCAGATGTTTGGCTGCCCACATGGTCTGTGGTCCCTTCTGCCAATCTCACATTCCTTAGTCTTGTTCCACCTAACTTCAGGACCCTTCTGGAAGCCATCATCAGTTTTTTCAGCTATCCTAGAAGTTGATCTGATTCATAGGGATAGGTCCTGGGGCTGCACAGGAAATATTAAACCAGCAGCACACTCACCCATCTTTGTGTCTGTGTAGATCATTCCATCCTCATTTCGTGTCACTCATGCATCCATGAAGGCAGTTCCTGTACCTCAAAGGCCAAACCATGATGTCTCACCTATTTTCTCCCTGTCTGTTGTCTTTACTCTGCTTTCTGTGGGCAAGAAGGGAAAAAAGCTAAAAATATCATCTTCTTCTAAATGTACAATTTATATCCAAGTGTTTGATTGTTCAAAAGGTGCAGAAGCTGTTTTTTGGGTGTTTTGTTGTTGTTTTTTTTTTATTTTGTTGTTTTGGTTTTTTTTTATTTTAATTTATTAATTCTACTGAACTGCAAAAATTAAAATAGGCTCTGGGTGCTCAGTATAGTAAAATGTGCAAAAATAGCGCCTCCTTTCATGTTAGATTAAGATTGCTGCATTTCCAATTACTCCCAGCCACCTTTTTGTATGACAGGAAGATAAACTCGTTCTGGAAGGTGTGTGGGAGCCCCTGGGGTCTACCAGAAAAGGTGACACTGTCATAACACAGGAAGGCCTTCGCTGGAGATTTTCTGCCCTTATTCCCTAACAATTTGTGAACATCGTGGTGTGTTCTGCATCCCGGGTATCTCTGTAAAACTGTGTGGCTCAGTGGGGATTATTTAAATCCTATGGCAGGAAGAGGAGGCCCTGGCATACTTCTGTCTGAGGACTTGGGTATCTCTGTAGGCATTACATGAGAAAGCGCTGAGGAGAAAGGTAGAAAAGGAAGAGGTCCCTGTGAACTGTAAGTGAACCTGCTATAAAAAATCAGTCTACTAATTTGCTGATCAGGTCTTGCAAGCACTGTTTCTCTCTAAGAAGGCTTTTGTGCATTTCCTAGGCCATGGGATCTTCATACTCCACTTGGCAGCACAAAGGATGGGACCAAAAAATAAAAGAGAGAACAGGAGCCTGAGTGATGTGTCTCATTGCATTTTCCCTCTTTCTTTTACATGCTGTTTATTGATTTTCCTTTCTACATCTGCCAGACAACATAATGGCCTTTAAGCCATCTAAAGTCTTAGAAAAGTGATTTTTTCTATTATTTAATTCGCAAATACCTTTTATTTAACTGGGTAAAGAAGCACAATTTTTTTTTTTTTTCCTTAACTCCCCTGAGCAGAAGTAATGACTTTCTGAAAGTGATGTTACTCCCCGATTAAGCAGAAGAAAATGCCACGGTGTTAAAAACAGCTTGCCTCACACCCTGAAGCTCTGGCTGCTATAAATAGTGGGGGCTGGCAGCCTACAGCTCGCCCACCGCACCGACGCTCCGCAGCGCTGGCGAGGGATGCGATTGCTGCCTTCACCTGAGAAGCGAGTACTCCAGTGTCTCGTCAGTGCCTCCCAAGGAAGGGCTTCCAATTGGCTGGGTTCTACCCTGTTAGGAAAATTACAGCTGTCCTTGTTAAATCCCTTCCCTTTTTTTTTTTTTTTTTTTCTCCCCCGGAGCAGCACGAGTAACAAGTTTGGATGGGTAGAGCATGGGTGTGACCGCTAAAGAAATACTCTAAACAATGACATTAAAGGGAATAGAGTTTCATATCACCAGTCTTGCAAGAGGGTGGGGGGAAGAAAAAAAAAAGAAAAAAAAAGAGTAAAAATAAATTAACACAAACACTGCGTATAATCAGAGATTTGTCACGCACAAGAAAAATAGTTTTTAAAAATACTCATGTGACACAAGTAGGAAGAAGAAGATGCTAAAATTATTCTGAAATCACCAGACGTTAATTGACATACTTATTTTGCCCTATGGAAAAAGGAAGGGAATGCACATGTTATATTCATCCCAGGGTACAGTGAAAAAATAGATGTTGCCAGGTCCTTCCAAAAAGGGGGATGTAACAAAGAAAGATTAAATCAAGTGGCCCGGATGAGATGCCTGCTCAGATCTCACCTCTCTCTGAGTGAAGGAAGGCTCAGCAGCCCTGACCCTTTCACTCAGACATGACCAGCAGGGTGCCAAGAACTGGGACAAGGACAGGGACTGGCTGGGAAGATACATCACTAACTCCCACCAGATATGGGCAGAAAGGTCCTCAAAGCGGAGCCTGCCCACAAGCATCTTCTAAGGAAGCCCTGACCCCTGCCATCACCCCGTTTGTTTGGGAGGGGGGTAGGGTGCTGCCCTGTTGCCCTCCTCTTCTACGCACAACCTGGTGGTCACGGGCACGCTGACACCTTTTCTTCTCCCGGGCCGGGAGTAGAACCAGCCTCGGAAGGATCAGTCACATCAGTGTCAATGGAATCCAGTCAGAGCCAAAGCTTTGGTGAAGACAGCTACGAGGAGCCTGAAAACACCCCCTTTAGGAAGCGGGGATGCAGAGCCACGGGCAGAGGCAGCTGCGGAGATGCGGATGATGATGCCTTATTTCTGACAGGGCGGCAGCGGCAATTCGGCGCAGCCCCCTCCGCACCTCCCCTCCAGCTCTCCCCGCCAGGGTCATGCTGCAAAATATGGCTGCTTCCATGAGAGGAGCGGGGCAGGCGGGAAACCGCAGCTGGAATTCCCTGCAGACCTCGGGGCGCTTTATCATTGCCTGTAGGCAGGCAGGTTCCTCAACCGTGTGCCTGTTCCTTAAAGGTCAATGCACATTCTCCTTAAAATTTCAGGGCACACTTGTGCTCTACAGCATGCTTTTGATTTCCCTCAGAGACCGGCACAGGGGGAAGTCGAGCTGATTTTGAGCTCTAGGAGCGATGCCTGCGCTAGGAACGCTTAGGCTTCATGACATCCTTTACTCAGGATAACTTTCTCTGGATGACTTTCATTTCCAGTCTCCCCAAACTTTGGGGAACCTTCCGGTCAGCAAAGGTGAGAAGATACCGAGCTGGCATTTTTTTTCCCGGCTGCTTTTGCTGGTTTAGATTGAAATCAACCTGGGTTTAATGTGCCCGGGCAGTGCACTGTGCCCTCCTCGTCGAGGAGGGAAGAGAAGGGCAACGGCCAATTCACCTGCCAGCTTAAGAGCCTGTTTGGATAAGGCTGAAAGCAAACTGTGGTTTTGACTGTAAGCAGCGATGTCCTCGGAGTCGGAGATGTTATTACATACTTGTAATCAATATACGATACAAAGCAATGTCATTGTTTTTTCTGCTTTAACCTCTGGAAGCTGTATGTCCCTCCAACATTAAATAAGTCACAATATTGATAATTACAGGTTCTAAGCTCTTTACCTAACATAGCTACAACATGAATGCCGTGAAGCCTAAAACTGAAATTATCAATGACCCAAATTATTCAGAAAAAGGACAAATGAAATACGAACACAAAGGACAATCCTGAATCCAAGCTTACAGCAGATACAAACTTGAAGTTACCTTGAAGCTTGGAAAGTGTGGTAGTCTGTGTTCCCTGTTCAAACTAAACAAAACCATTGCATTTGACTTCATGGTTCCCAAAAAAATCTTGGATGAAGGAGTCTGGACTCTCTCACTTTCTAGTTGTCCATGGAAACTATTCATAGTTAGCCATTAATAACACACCCAGAGCTCAGAATCATTTCATTTATCCAGAGAAAATGGACATTTCTAGCAATACTTCTATTTTAAATAACCTTTTTTCCCCTGAAGATGAGACAAAAACAACCTAACGGAGGCACCAATGGTTTCCTTGTGTTATCTTTGATGATCTCATTCTAAACCACCTCTTTCTTGCCTTTATTTCCATTAAACTGTCCTTTTTTCCTGCTTACAGCTCTCTCTCAGAAAGCACCACACATTCTAGCATTCTGTAGTTTTCCTGCTTCTTCATGAGGAGCACAAACCATTTATCCCCATTAGCTGTTTGTGCAGTTCCCATCAGCAAAGTTGGAAAAGGCTGAAAGGCTCCAAATTCCATTTCCAGTTCCCTAAGTTATCCAGTGCCAACTTCTTTCTGCCTCTAACTTTGTTTCTCACCTTGGTTCTAGTTGGTAATTTTATGGCCACATGGAGGGACAGATCCGGAACAAGTGAAAAATCTGTAAAAAAAGGCGATCCAAAGAATATAAAGACCATTTATAAAGGTATGATTTTTCAAACTGTTTAGACTAGTTCTGGGTAAATAAATTGTATTCTTTTTCTTAAGACAGGATTGTGATGAATTAAAGCTATTAATATGTGACTAATTCCTTCACATTCCTATACAATGCAGTTGTCACTTGCAAAGTGATATTTATCCTTTTGTATTTTATGCTGTCAAGGAGACTTGAGTAAAGGCTGCAGTGCTTTATATTCCAGCTTCTAGGTTGGGAAAATACCAGCAAAAAAGACAAATAGAGTTCAGTAAGACTGCAGATATGAGTGCCTCCAGCGCCCAGGTGAGCTGTGCTGCTCCATCTGCACTCTGCTCCGCGTGCCAGGCTGCTTGGCAGGGGAACAGAACGGACAGGACCCTGCTGTCCAAGCATTGCAGAAGACATGAATCTTGTCAATTTTGCTCTGGATTCCCTGCCAGTTACCAAGCCAGCAGCCAGCAAACTGCAGCACGGCCACACCACGATGTGCACGCCGGCGTCTCCCTGCCCCACTGCCCTCCCCTGGATGGCACTTGTTAAGGCATTTCTGTGGGGTCCCTGTCTCTGTACATACAGCACAGCTTTAATATGTGCCTCAAAATAAATCTCTCTTCCTCTGGACAAGCTTATAGGAACTATAGCCTAGTTTCACAAGGGTTCATGTTTTTTCTATTTCTCTTACTTCAGGGTACCAAATTCTAGCGTTGTCAGTTGTATTCTTAAGGGGTTTAATCACGGCCAAGAGATTTTATTACTGTATACTTCAGGCTAGCCAAGACTGCAGCCATATTCAAAGCATACCTGGTTGTCAACAGGAAAAACTCTTCAAATAAAGACTTCTGTGTTACTAACTCAATGGAAAAAAAGCACCTTTTTGTTGATTAAATTCATATTTTGCAGCTAGTGAAGACGTTATCTGCTTTTGCTCTTAAAATTCTTCCTTTAAGCATCCTGATTCCCTAAAGAATCTCCCTCTCTTTTCTCTTCTGATTTTCTTATATTCCTTCTGCTCCACTACCAGTTTTGTTCTATCCTTCATTCTATCCACAGCAATTCCTTCAAGTCAGGACACAAATCAATAACAAGAGCCTTTCAAAACAGTATGAAAATATATTTAAAGGGAAAAAAAAAAAAAAAGCTAAAATATCTTACAGATGACATTTACATATTATCATAGAATGGTTAGAGTTGGAAGGGACCTTAAAGATCATCTAGTTCCAACCCCTCTGCCATGGGCAGGGACACCTCCCACCAGACCAGGTTGCTCCAAGCCCCATCCAGCCTGGCCTTGGACACCTCCAGGGATGGGGGAGCCACAGCTTCTCTGGGCAACCTGTTCCAGTGCCTCACCACCTTCACACCAAAGAATTTCTTTCTGATACCTAATCTAAATCTCCCCTCTTCCAGTTTAAAACCATTACCCCTTGTCCTGTCACTCCACTCCCTGACAGAGTCCCTCTCCAGCTCCATGATCCTGCAATCCGTGATGCACAAACATGAGACTTTTCACAGAAGTTTATCTTAAAGTGGAGAAAAAATAAAAACCTGAGCTGTAACACTTTTACAACCTCTAGAGAAGCAACTGCTGACAGTGCCTCACCTTCTTGCCTTATCCTGATCCCTGGCTATGTCTACTTCATACAAGCAGAAGCATCTTCAAGGTCATTTATGGGGGTGACTTGGGGTTACCTGAAGACTCTGATGCACAACCATGTTAGAGGAGTTCACCAGCCTATTGTGTGTTGGATGAGTTACTGTAATCACTGGTAGATGACTGTGGGCATAGTGTTAGCCCATCCCAGGTGTAAAGTGATGCGACTTAATTGAAGCCTTTCGATTTAAAGTTAATTGAAAGAGGTTAATGCTAAACCATATTATCTCGCAACTGGAGCAGGCCAGGGATGGAAAATTACTGCAGCTCAGCAGATGGGCAACAACTTAGTAAACCCTGGTAATTTCATTTTGTTCTCAACTCTATCTGGCCCAATGAATATCATGACTTCACTCAGCAGCTACCTTCCACTAGAGCCTCTGCAATGGAAAGTTGTTTAATGAGAAAAACTGGACCACTAATGGTTTACACACTTGCAACTTTTCATACAGGACTCCAGAATGGCACAACCTTAAAAAAAACCAAGGTACAATTCTAACTTGTGAAACCAAAGCCTTCCCATGTATCTCAAATCAGACACTTAAAACAGTGCCAGAAACTGTTAAGAAAAGGAAAGTCCAGATAACAGTCCTTTAAAAAAAAAAAAAAATCTAATTTGAGGCTTTGAGCACTTTTATTTTCTTTCTAATAGAACTAGTGACATGGTTCAGTGTAGAAGCATGAACATTGCTGGGATAATTCATTTGCTACCTATTGGATGGAATCTGAAGTTATATTATTATGATGCCGCAATGTGAGCAATCATTTAATTCCTGGGCTTTTGTCCTGTACTCACGCAGAACATCAAAGCAAGCTTAATGTCATTTTAAAGATCATAATCTAAACTAGAAGATTTAAAATGATGCCCAAGTTGACCTCATATGCCGAGAAGATAGGGAGAAAGTATGATTTAATCAGCTGGCAGATTTTTAAAATATTTGTTCAGCACTTTTTTTTTTCTCCTAATCAAATTTACCAGTAGCAGGGGGATTAAAGTAAAAACTGTCTGTACAGATATATATCTTGCTTATCCGTATTTTTGTGGAAAAGAACACTGATAGCGGACTTCAGATTTTGTGAAAACTCAAAAGAATATTAAAGACATCAAAATAGAAAGGACCCTACTATCGTTTCCCAGGTACTGAGGTACCAGCATCACGGCGTGAGCCAAATGGTTTTGTTGGCACGTAGCTGTGCCGGAGCTTCTCCCAGAGGAGAGGGCATCCTGACTCAGGAAACAGTTCAGGCGAAGTCAGGCTTGCTTGTTTATGTTTCTCTTCTCTTCCTCTGAGAGAAACTGTGGTGCACCATTAAGGCCGTCAGCAGGGGATGGGCTGCACGCCTTCTTCCTACCAAGAGCAGGCAGATGTGGCTCTTTTGTTCAGTCACTTTCCCCGGGCTGTCATTTTTCCTGGGGACCGTGACCATTTGCAGTAGCCTGACACGAAGGTCACACAAGGAAATAGGGCCACGCATTTGAATTTTGTGTTTAATTGGGTCTCATTAGGAACTGCAGAGGGGGTTTTTTGCCTTTTAAGTTCTGGCTAGTGAAATCATCCCAATTGAAGCTACAGGCACAAAACTTGGGCTTGATACTCAAGAACAGGCACTGGGAAAGCCTTCGGCTCCACTGTGCTGTTAAAAAAGTCATGGACAAGCTGGGATAAACGCTCCTGGCTGCCCTCTCAAGTCCTGGGATAAACACGGGAGGGAAGAAACACATAGACTTCTCACTGCATCTTTAAAATCCACACACTCACTGTGCAACAGTGCAGTGAAGGGGCAAGATTGACAAGGATGTTTTTAGATAGGAAGCAAATGCAGGCTTCAAAGAGCCTACAATATTTTTTAATTAATAAGGGATCAGTAGGAGCCAATTAAATCGTGGCCATTCCAAATAGAGAAGATTGCTTTGCTCTTTTTCCTATGCTGCTGCACAGTAGAGTCTTAAATTTGCCAGTGTCTCCAAAAAGTGTGTTCCTTGCCTTTTCAAATTACTTTGCTTTTCACAGTTATAATTAAGGAACAGTTAAGAAGGAAAGAAAACTTTTCATTTTTTAAAGTTTAAGCTTTAGTTATCCAGGAAAACTTTTCATCAGTGGTTTTTAAAATCTAGAGGGCCATATCAAAATAACCAGGATCAGACAAATCTGTTCTGGCTGTCCATACAAAACTAAGGTACATTTCTCTTTGCTTTATACAGCAGTTAAGTATGTTCAGATTGAGTCAGGGAGGCAAATCATTAGGAGAGAAAACTTCAAACTTTGTAACGCTGTGGGAAATAAAAACCTTCAATTAAAAATATCAAATCTCTGGCTCATGGCTGCTTAGTGAGTGGAAGAATTTGGCATTTAATGCAGTGGTCTATCTATTCTACTGAATCCAAAAAACTTACAGCAAATATATGTTGGTTGGAGTCTGTGACACAAAATTAAAACACTGGCTAAAAGGAACCAAGGATAATAAATCTGCTACAAATGAATCTTTTCTCCTTTTTTGGTGTAAATTTATACTCATTACATTAATAGTCCCCAAAGGTGTATTATACCTAAAGCATGGCCTTACCATGGACCATTTTCAGTCCAATGTCCAAGATAAACTTGCCTGCTAAATTCACCTATACAGACTGCCCAGTATCAGGGCTGTGAAACTGTCTCCATATGCTGTGAAAGCAGGGAGTTGTTACACCTTGCTTATCAATATATATAGTAATATATATAGTAAGTGTCATAACTATCTCCTTGACTATATAAAAAGCCAGCAACTGGCAGAGAACTACCCAGGGAACAGGTAAACTAGGCTGATCTCAGCTTAGTTAAGGAAAAGTCCATTTTACATAACTCTATGGACCTATGTCTTCATTCCTGGCATTGTTCTAGTTCAAGAATTCAAGCTTATTAAGAAACTGGACTCCAAATCGTAACTACTTAACTTGACTCATGTTTGGATTTATAATTTTGTTTCGCTTTGCTCTCCTCCTTTGTGACTAGAAGTGTGCAATCACAACAGCATTGCCCAACTTCTGACATCTACAAAATAGGAGTGCTTCATGATCTCACCAATGGAGCTCTCTTGAGAAGACTCAAAGATCCGTTTATCAAATATTGCCAAGTCATGTCAGCTGCTCCAAATACAATGTTTAAGCAGTTGACCCAAATATCAGTATTTGCACCCTATTTTCAACTTTACCTGCCCAGCCACATGACTATCCCAAGACCTTCCATCTCCCCTGCAGCTGCACGTCTCACCCTTCCTGTGGCATTGTTATCCTTTGTTTATCACAATCTGTGATAGGAGTATTGTTAAATATAGAAAATACTAGAAGAATTGTGCTTTTTAAGGGTTCAGGAAGCTAATACTTCAAAACATGTTTTGTTCACTACCCATAAATATGTAGTCTAGTTTATTGACACTCAAATAACTTGATGCCTTTCTCACATCATATTCAGAGGACAGGCAGCTTAGGGAAAAAAAAATAATTGTGTAGCTTCAGGTTATGTACTATGCTCTAGCATATCAATACTCTTGAAACAGTAAGCTGTAATATATTCTATCAGTCAAATCAATCCCCCCCCCAACCTTTCCGGGGCAGAGGAAAGCCTTACCTGAATTCCTAAAAAGGAGAGCTTTCACTCATGCTACCTTCAAATAAACAAATTGAACCAACTCATTTTAATTGCCTTTGAGGGATCAGCTGTGCATCTCAATACTGGAGTCTCTGGAGTTACATTTTGGATCCACTCTCATCCTGTGAGGGAATGACCATAACAGATGCTGCCTCCAACCCTATCAGCCTGGGAGCTTAGCAGTTACCCTTCTTTCCTCTACAGTTTCTTTTTATCAACCCTGCATCACTTCTGATTTTTAACAGTATTCTCTCACACTCTGTGGAAAGCAATATCTTTGCACTTCAGTCCTTACTCATATTTAATGGCAGAAAAACCACAGAATCAGAGAATGATATGGAGTTGGAAGGGACTGGAAATCATCTAGTCCAACCTCCCTGTCAGAGCAGGTCTACCCAGTAGAGGCTGTACAGGAATTTGTCCAGGCAGGTTTTGAATGTCTCTGGAGAAAAAGACTCCACCATCTCTCTGGGCAGCCTCTTCCAGGGCTCTGCCACCCTCAAAGTGAAGTTCCTCCTCATGTTTAGATAGAACTTCCTATCTTCAAGTGTGTGCCCTTTACCTCTTGTCTTTTCACTGTGCACCACTGCAAAAAGGCTGGTCCCTTCCTCCTAACCACCCAACCTTTCATTATTTGTAGTTGTTGATCAGATCCCCCCTCAGTCTTCTCTTTTCCAGACTAAAAAGACTCAAGTCCCTCAGCCTTTCCTCATCAGAGAGGTGTTCTAGCACCTTCTTCATCTTTGTAGCCCTTTGCTGTACTCTCTCCACCAGTTTCCTGTCCTTCTTGAACTGGGAAGCCCAGAATTGGACTCCATGCTCCAGATGGGGCCTCACCAGGGCAGAGTAGAGGAGGAGGATAACCTCAGGTTGCTTTCCCAGGCTATTTTTAAGGTACTGATGGATTCACCCCTTCTCCTAGTCAGCTAACAAATTTCAGTGTTACCAGGCTTATGTTCTTGTAATTCAGAGGCCTTAAATTCCAAAATGCACAACATGTGGAAGTGCTCTCTGTCTCTCAGCATTTTGTAGTCATGAGCTACACTGCATTAGCAAAGTGACTGCAGAGACAGAAAATATTACAAGCTTAGTCTGCAATGTGCATTTAGAAAGGGGGTTACACAAAAAGGGTGGAGTTTTAGATTCCATGCTGAGATTGCTTTGCGTTGCCTCAGAAAGCACTATCTGAGAAAACCAGCAGAGATGGCTGTTGACTTCGTTATGTGTCTGCTAATTCCAGCAATACTTGCTGAGAATGTCCTTGGTTTTAGTTGCCATCTTAATGTAGAACACTTTGTTCCTTTGCTGTCTTTACATATACTAATTAGAAGCCTTGGCCTACGTTTTTGTATTACACTGGTCTTCTTAAGAAAGTGGACATGCTACATGGTAGCAATTATTTTTTCTGGTGCCCCGTTCCCCAAGGGCATAGAGCATCGTCATGTATGTGGGCACAGTAGAAAGCTGACTCAAATGCTGCCTCCTTTCTATTTCTTACCTATTTTCCCTCAGGAAGCCCCAGAAACTTCCCATTATTTCTTGTCTGCTATTCTTAGGATCCATTCTGTGAGGAAAAACACCTGCATGAAGGAGCAGGTATCTCTTGAACTAGCTGTTTACCGCATATGTCCCATTTCTTTGCTGTTTCAGTAAGAAAGAAGTGGTAGAGATAAAAAAGGGAACTATGCCAACTTGAGTAATTTTCACAGTAAATGCCTTTTTAAAAAAAGTACTAGAGTCTGCTGACTGCATATTTTTTTTAGAAGCCTGCTGCCAGGCTGGCAGTGGAAAAAGTCCCTCATGCTCTCTTGGATGCACACTCACAGCCCCCAAAGATGAGGTGACTAAGCTGTATGAGATCCTCCACTTTAAGCATCCACTTTTGGATCTGGCCTTTACCAGAATAATTTGCAGATGGAAAATTAGTCACTTTACTGCTAAAAAAGAGAAAAGGAAGAACAAGCAAAACAAGAAGAAGAAAAGGAAGAAGAAAAAGAAGAAAAGAAAAAGAAAAAGAAAAAGAAAAAGAAAAAGAAAAAGAAAAAGAAAAAGAAAAAGAAAAAGAAAAAGAAAAAGAAAAAGAAAAAGAAAAAGAAAAAGAAAAAGAAAAAGAAAAAGAAAAAGAAAAAGAAAAAGAAAAAGAGAAAGAAAAAGAAAAAGGAAGAAAGAAGAAAAAGAAAAATAAAAAAGAAGAAAAAAGGAAAAAGAATAAAGAAGAAAAAAGGGAAGAAGGAAAAAAAAAAAGAAGAAAGAGAAATGAAAGTATCAATTAGATTTGAAAGGGATGAGAGAAAGAGACTGCTCCTGAAAATTGTTGACATTCTTATAGTTAGCTTTTGTAAATGGTTTTCCTTACACTTCTGAAGTGATTAGGATTTTCCATGTGATTTTTTTCATGTCTTTCCACTTGGAAAAAACTAAACAAAATTTTTTTTTTCCTGACTTTCAGTTTTCCTTCTTGATCCGAAACAGACTTGATTATACGAATTCTACAACAATCTGGCCTGCTGCTACAATGTGCACCACTTCGATGGTGGGAACTCCAGGGCAGCTTCATTAGAGCCAGCAATGGAGAGTTCTAATAATTGTAATACAAAATGGAATAAAGCAACCAGCGCACTTTCCCACTGTTATTTTTGTTCTACGTTATTTGAATCTAGTTCTTAGGAAAATGAAAAAGGTCTTTGTGATAGGGATTATCTCCATTATAAGGCTTAGCAGTGAAGTAGTTAACTGTTGATTTCTACACTGCTATATTTAAGTTTCAGAGTTAACATCCCTCTGAAACAAATAGGGCTGATTATTCTTTTTAGAACAAATTTTTCTTGTTCCGCAGACTGAGGTATTGTCTACATTAAGAACATTTGCACCATTATGCCTACCCTAATTTTAGTCACATCAATCCCACTCCTTGGTGTAGACAAATTGTACCTAACCACATCAGATAAGGCATTATTTTATGGCTGTGCAGGCTGCTCATATTAGGCATTTTCAACAAAGAACAATGGAGTTCCATTAGTACAAAGTTTCCCAAATGGGGAAAGATGATATTACACCGCCTTTCACTAACTTTGCATTTTAAATACCGCGTTTTGAACAATGAAGAGTTAAATAATCTTTTTTAAAGAAAGAAAAAATATTTTAAAACAAACAAACTACAAATCCAACTAAAGCTGTCTACCTGGCTGGGATGGCCCCAGTCCAAGCCTCTGAGGGACATAAATTCCTGCTGCAAAGAGCTCGCTGTATTTAATAAGTGGGCGAATGGTCAAGGGCTGAGTATACCAACTTCCAGAGCAGGCTAACGATGCACCTGACAATGCAAACCACTACCTTCCACATCACCAACCTAAAGCTGAAGGGGCTTATATTCTTTCGAGAAGGAGCAGATATTGTCTGTCTACATACTACCTAACGCAGGAGGGTCAGCTACCACAATGTAAATATTTAATCCTAATAACACAGTAATATCAAAGGAGGGGAGGGGGGGCCAGTGTTAACGTGATGCTCTCCAAAGCTTATAGTGAATTAGCAACAACTTTGTTTTCTTTCTTGAGGCATAGCAGAACAGTATACAGAATATACAGTATACAGAAGTATACAGAATCCAAAGTTGGTCAAAGCCGGAATTTCCATGCCTGTTGACACTGTAGCCAAACAGCCCAAATTTTAAGCACAAGGCAAAACACGAGGTGATTTTGTCCATGTAAGGAGTCAGGCCATAAAAAAGGGGCTGGCGGCAGTAGAAATGGGGTTTTGCCTCTCTCTCCCTCCCCCCTCCCCTCCCTGGAACACAACATATTTCTACCGGGAACAAAAATAAATAAATCCTCAGTTGTCTTGCTGTGCCCAATTAGTATTCCATCCATGAACTGTCCCATCAGGGAAAAATGCCTCCCTCACACACGTGTTCAGGATAGCACTGATGGATCTGAGGGCCTCTCCAAACACAGTGACCATCTGCTAGGCAAAACATAGGGGTCTGACAAGCAGGAGCCATTCAGCCCGGTTGTTGGGCCACATTATTACATATTTGACAAGGGTAATGAGAGGCTGTCATTAACCTTACATGACAGTCTCCACAATGACACACACTAAAGCAAGAACAAAGAGCAGAACTCAGTAAAAAGGCACCTACTTCTCATTTAACCCCGGAATTGTCAGACACCATTATTGCTAATGGAGGCTGGCGGTCCTGGGGTTAATTTCCATCTCTGTGCTCTGCTTGTTCTCTTTTTGAAATGTACTCCTCATATGGTTAAGGAAGCAGTTTTATCAAGGCTATTGGGAAGGCAATGCATTATTTATCATAACACACTGAGATGTAAGAACAGAGAGGGTCTCCTGGAGGAATGAACAAACAGACATATTTCATGAACCCTTCTCATGGTCTGAAAGAAAAAAAAAAAAAAAAAAAGAAAAAAGAAAAAAACACATTTCTGAGCTCAGTCTCTGATATTTAAGGTTATCATTGCCTAAGTGCGACTTTTCTCTCATCTGCATTTCCTGCCAGATTTCTGTCAAGCTTAAAATCACAAGGCTGTTTTTCCTGGTGACCTTGTTGCAGTTACCTGGCTCTATAATCACAGGGAAATCCCGTCGAGAAAGTTAATCGGCCGCCTGACTTCTAGTTGAACAGCAGATGTAGGGCGAGAGGGTATTTCCCATTTCAGGAAACAAAAGGTCATCTGAATACAAAATCTCTGTCTCAGGAGCCATGATATGGGTTATGGTCCTCCAGCAAGTAGCGGAGATCTCATAAGGGGGCTGCTTGCCACCTCGGCAAGCCGAGGAACAGGGTGACCTCTGGGCTGAACCTAGGACGGGGGGCTCTGGGAATGAATGCAGGCACTTGTTCAGATGCTTGGGCCTATTAGGGGCAAATGATAGAAGTGAAAGTGAAGATTATGTCTCGCTGCAGGAGACACAGAGCTGGTACAGCTGGGCGTGAGCTCGCCGGAGTCACAAGGTTTGGGAACAGGCAGAGCCAATGAGAAAATAGGACATCAGGTGGCGGGTGGCTGCAGAAGGAGGATGCTCAGAGCCATCGGGTTGGGGGGGGAGGGTGGAGGAGGGGGGGAGGGGATGTCCTCTCTGTGGAGAAGCTCTCCATATTTAGCATACAAAAAAAAAAAAGCAAATCACATTCTTTTCCACACAAAGAAGTGGATGTGGCAGCACAAGGCTAGCCTTCCACAGGCACTGGCTAAGAGGCTGGAAAAGAAGCTGATGGAAAGATTAGTACCTCCCTGGAAGAAGGGGAAGGTGCAGACTGAGATTAGGAGACAAATTATCCGAGAAGTGAGTCCAAGCAAGGTTGTACTTTTGTGCCTGATAGTGAATTAACAGTCATCGAATGGTTACAAGCCTGTCCACTACTAGAAAAGGTAGAACATGTTTTACAGGCACATTTCAGATTATGAATTGCTTTTCAAAATGTATAGCGGTGGACCTCTGCAGAGCTGGATGCCAGCACCATGTGCTGTCTTTTCTGCTTTCTGACTAGGGGGGTGTCCTCTTCTTGAGCCACTCACAGAGGCGTCAGGTTTACAATTAAATAAGTCTTGTTGCCGTGGAATCAAACCTCTTTTGTTAGTTAGCCATCCAGAATACATTTTCCATTAACAGCTGCATGATCAAACCATTGTTTTACAACTGTTCCTGAAGAGCTGCTGAAAGGGAGCCAAAACACACGTGAAACTGGGTCCCACTTTGAAATGACAAAACCGCCAGTGAAGCGTTTTTCCTCCTTTACCCACTCTGGTGTACAGCTACTGGCATTCAAAGAGCGGTGGAAACACACGGCCCACCTGCCCCATCTCTTTATCATGGGATGAGGCTAAACCTCTGCTGCTCCTCTCCAAGAGATCTTTCTTTTTCAGTTAGCACAGGGCTCCATTCATTAATTTCCCCAGCAAACGTGCATGTCAGACTACTAAGGATGACTGAAGCGTTTGTGCTGCAGTACCATCAATATATGGATTGTACACAGCTCTCTGTCTTTCCATCTCTCCCCTTCCCTGCCCCCAGCTCTTACCCACCTCCATCTACTCCCTCTTGTTGTTTCTTTAATCTTTAGTCTGAAAAAAAAAAAAAAAAAAAAGACAAAAACAAAAAAGCCTTGGCTTTAGATCAAGACAGAGTAATAGGGAAGTCTACCTTCATCATTGCAGTCTTAATAGACTGGTATGATCTCTAATAATGGCTGTAAAATGATATGTTTTAGGACCCACTGATGGCAGCCTTAACAAGTATGACTGCTTCTCCCTAGCACGTACGACGAGAATTAAGCCAAATTACCCCTGGTTAGGATTTGTTAGGCTGTCTAAGACTGGTGGTGATGCTCACCTCTGCTTAGTTCAGCGCCTGGCCATATGCCTAGGAACAATGGAAGATGGCAGGGGTTTGAAAGACAGTAATTTCTCGCTACTTTTTCTGAATATTTTATGCGCTAACCTTACGGTAGGAGAAAATGATTTATGAATACAGAAAGATCATCGCTCCTAAGGAAATCTTCAAATATAGCGTATGCATAATATTCCAGCGACTTTTAATTCTGTGGAGAATTTGAAGAGTCTGTGTTATCAAGATCCCTCAGGACAACAAAAAAGATTCGATATGTCTTTCCTTAAAGGGAATTTTAAAAGGGTTCTTTAACTCTAATTAGTGAATCTACTTGGGAATTCTCAGAACTGGTGCTCCATACTCAAAAAGGAAGAATACCTAATATTTTTCAAACAAAACAAAGTTGATTTCCTGTTTTAAGTGCAAAATTTGGACTTTACTAAAGGATCAGATCTGATGGTTCCATGCTGGCATACGGTGAGTGCCCTCAGCACGTCCAATCTTTAACCTTTTATGAACAGGACATCACATTTACCTATAAAACCCATTTCTTTACAAATCCATGCTTTCAATTATTTATGGTTCCACTGTCCTTGTGAGGTTATATAAACCTATTACATTTTCATTAAATATTATACTTAACAATTAAATGCTAATGCCATTAATTGGCAGAACTGCCTTTCATTTTCTTGTTCTGAAGCTGAGACTAGTTGCTGTTTTGCTCCAATATTTTGTCAGGGACCCTATTTTGTATGACTTTTCAACAGATACATATGCTGGGTAAGAATCTTCTTGTGTTATGATATTAAATAACGATCATCATTATATAAAGGGTAAAACTATACTGTACAGCAGTCACTTAACATTTTCTAAAAGCTACAATCAACCTGATATAGAGCCAGGGAAACAATATCTAATGCTGAACTCTAACTGGAAAACAAAGGAGTACCAATAGAATCTACTTCTGTTGTATTTTGCATAACGTTCAAAAATGGAGAATTGTTTTTATCACCTGCCCAAGTCATCTTTAAATACCCAGCCTTGGACCCATAGATCTGTTGTTTGGGTCACTGCATATGAAATAGATACGAAGGGATGATTTGCAGTATAACCCTGTCTTCCTGTTTTCAAAGAAAGAAAAAAGGTTTAAAAAAAGGGAAAAGAGGAAACAATTATCGATGTAAACAGAAATTTCTGCTATTTCAGAAAAAAGAAATCTGTATTCTTTGGAATATAGGACCATATAAAATGCTTTGTATATTTTAATCAGAAGGAGAGAGCTCATTCCACGTGCTTAGCATATATTGTCAAGTTGTGCAAGTATAACCTTCTGCCTTTAAATTAGCCTCAAACACTATCACATGAGTCAGACTAAACCACATTTAATCAGATGCCTGATGAATTATGAATGGGTCTACCAAGCGACTGGGCCATTAAGCATCAGATGAGACATAACTGCCCCAGATGCTTCACCTAGGGTAAACTTGAGTATATCTATTCCAACTTTTTCAAAGTTAGAAAGCTTAAAAATCTAAATTTGTTGATAGCTCAAGAGACTCCAGGACTAAAAATTTTCTTGTGCAAAGCTGAGATAGGCTTATAACACATAGAAAAGCCATACATGAAAAAATACACCTTTTTCATCATCTTTAATAGAAATAACTTAAGCATAATCTGAATTACTGAGTTCCAATGAAATAAAAGGAATGGGTAGCCACCTGAGCTAGAAGCTGCCTTTCTGAGGAAATGGTGGACAGCTTGGACTTAGATCTTATTTCCATATAAAATCATGAAAAATGTCATCCGTTCTGAGCCAGGGATTCTAAGACAAGACAGTAAAACAGCAGAGAGATCCTGCCAGGTGCTATTAAAAGATTAGTAAAATAACTCTGTCACTAAAATCATATGAAAATCATATCAAAAAGAGTCGGCAGCATTGTGGATTTTCAAAGCCGGGGTAAAATAACTGACTGACATGAAAAATTCTGACCTACCACTGTTGCCAACAATGACAGCCTCATGGAGAACCTGATCTCAGTGTCCCAGTGTCAGGGCACTTGTTCATCAAAGAGTAGTGTAAGCAGCCCAGAATTTAAGCTGTATTTCTGTCATTTCTCTCATGGATCACAAAGGACTCTCAGGTTTTTATAGCAAGTAGCTACTGGCAGCGTTTCTGCTGCACCCAGTTTCTCCATCTACGTTGCTGGAGGGAAGACGGCCCTACATAAGACCTAAGTACACACAATAAGGCGAGTCAGTGCAGCAAAACTGGTGGCTTGTTATGGTCCTACATATATAAGACTCAAGGACCCAAATATCAAACATCCAGATGCTGCAAGAGTGCTTGAATTCAGGGCTCTGAAGGTGGAAAATCAGGTAGGAGCCCCAGCGATTGACTGGAAAGGAGTTGTGCCTTACACTTCATGAATTCTTTATTGCTAGTGGTGGACATTTGCCCTGGAGGAGGAGGCTTCTTTTATGTGCCACATCACTGCAGCTGCCCTGGTTCCCACAGGCTACGCTAAAAGCCCTAGTGAGAAGCATCACATCCCTCCCTTCTCTCCCTGTGTCTCATCATGTGTCCACTTATTAGCCCAGAGTGTCTTGTTTCCTTTCCCACACAGAGGTCTACAACAATATCGCTCCCTTTCCAAACACCTGCAGGTGTGATGTTTGTAACAGCTCTTCAGAGCTTCTCTCAGCATGGCCATGTCTGCTCTGCTCCTTCTGATTCTCAGGATGGTTCCCTCCAGATGCACTTTTTCTCAGTGCATCAGCTGGAGGAAACTTCTCATGCCGGTAGCATCTCAGCAGGGCTGCTGACGACCCTCAGCTCGTTGCTACGCTGAAGTTGAGAGTAACGAGTGACTTCTCTTGAGGAGCTATGCTTTTAGCCAGGTAACAACCCACAAGGACCCTGATTCTCCTCCTCTTTGTGTTGGGAGCTCTGTGTGGTGCAAGGACACCCACAGCAGCACAAGCCTAAATGAAATTCTCCTGCTCTAGGAAGAGAATCAACAACCTGACCTACTGAGCTCTGAGGACATTTCATAGAAAACAAGCTGTCTGGTGCTGCCCGCTGGAGTCAAGGTTTTAGGGCATTGTGATTTTTTAGTTATCAAACCCAGTGGTCTCTCTTACAACTGAAGTATTCGTCTGGAAACTGTATCACAAGAAGAAAAACACTGAAGAAACAATAAATCAGCTCAATAGTATTTTCTGTGATTTTGTACGTCGTACATAAAGGAAACATCCGTTTGAATCATCAGTGCTCAAAGCAGGACCACAGCCCCCACACCCCCCCCACACTCCCCAGGGCACCAGTACCAAACTGAATAGCTTATTAGAGCTCTGTTTGAGTTTTTGTCATTTCCAGGAACCCCAAAGTGCTACAGGAGTCATTCGTCTGCCAATAAGCACTGGGAGTTCCAAAGACAGGCAAGTGCAATGTGCTCGTGCTTATGCTTTTGACGCGGGTCCTTGTCCTCTGTGGCAGGTTGGGCACAGAAGACTATGCAGTCTTGCTGAGTGCCAGACAACTCTGGGATACGTGTGCTTCATCATGAAATTAGGAGAAACACAGAACATATCTTGGACTTCCAAACAAAGTCAAATTATTGCAGTGGTCAGAGAGGAAGACAACTCTCTCCCACTCCTTTCCTTGACTCTCCTTCCATCACTAACACTTCCTTTCACTGTCAGGCAGAGATCTCATTTCTGCCCTGGACACCCACCCATACTGCACTTTCATAAGTACCAGTACGTTATTGATGGTGCTTACACGTCCTCCCACTCTGGACCATCTCTTGAGACACTTCTAGGGCCCAAGCAAGCCAGGATGCCTCCTGCTAGTCGAGCAGATTTGTGGCTTTGCTGGCAAAATGCTGGCCAAAATTATTTATATCCTGAGGAAGACACAAGTGTCTGTGTTGTATTTCCTGCCCGGTCACAAAGAGCAAACTAACCCTTTACATATTGGCTCATAGGTGTGAGCTGCTAGATCTGATCTCCTGAAATTAATGCCTATTCACACTTTGAAATAGGGAGTTATCAGCAGTTCTGTTGCTTTGAGCCAGTGTGCTACCCCTGCTCTGTCACCGCCTCATAAAAGACTGTCACAATCAGGCAAATGAAGCCTGATCTCTTCCCCAAGAGCCACCTAATACTGCAAAATAAATGCTAGCACCACAAAGGACCATCAGAGTTTTTGAGAATTTCTTTTGCCTCGGGCTTTCTATAACAATCTTCTCAATTCATTGTCCTTCCTTCCCTCTTCACCTTGCCAGAAAAGTCATTTGGAGGATGAATGTTCAAGATATTATAAGAACATAGGCACCAAACTCACTATTTGGGTGAGACTGAGTGCTGACACTGAAGAATTACTCTCCAGAAAGGCTCTGCTCAGCTTTGCTTCTCCTCATGGGAAGCCTCTACATTTGACTTTGACATTGACTGCTTCAGGTCTGCATCTGTGCATCCTCCATAGCCTCTGGAGTCCACAATCCTGGCAGGCTCAGCCCTGGAGGAGGCAGAAAGCTGACACAGAGTGCCCAGACCACTCATGTCAGGGTGTCAATCCAGTGCTTCTTTTCCGATTTCACCCGGTTTGCACACAGGTTCAGTACAGTGAAGAGTTACGCCTCAGTTCTTTTAAAAAATAGTAGAAGAAAGTAACACCTGCCGATGTGAAAAACCCAGAGGTGAGAATGCTGACTCGGCACAGGCAAAAGCAGAGTTTAACCACTTTGCTAGTCCAAGGGGGCAGGAACTGGCACTCCCACCTCTCCGAAGTTTTCCTAAACTTTGCAGCAATGGAAGTGGGGAAAGCATTTCCCAAACTTATCTTGTTTAATTTCTGCCACCATAGAAAAAGGAATGTAAAACCTGTTGTGCCATGCTCTGGCAAGACAAACTCCCTGAGCTCTACTCATATAACCCTTTTTACTCCAAACTGCCTTCTTGGATTGCAGGTAGAAACTTTTACTCATGGACAAGGACAACATGAGTCTCTCATTTTAGCAACTAAACAAATTCTTAGCAGACACAGAAAGGTCTGATACCTTCATTCCTTACCTCTTTTTTTTTTGTATGTTTGTATGTTTCTTTCTGCCAGTAAAGCACTGGAAAGAGAAGACGTTTGTAATCAGATCATTGGCTAAAACAACTGATCAATAGCAACTGCATATGCTGCAAAGAGCCTTTAATGGCTCTTAATCCCCATTAGACTGAGCTGGAGGAAGTTGAAGGGGAAACTGCATCACATTTCAACCATTTATAGTAGCATCCTGGTACTTGAGCAGCTTTCAGGGAACGGGAACATTTGTTCTGAGGTGCTCTGGGACAACCATCAATAGGATAGGAAACTATTGCATCATTATTATCCAGGAAATGCTTTGGGGACCCTCCAGGGAATTGACTCCAAGGTTTATAATTTTTTAACAAGAGTCTATGTTGGGTCAACCAGCAAAGCAGGAGTATGTGAAATTTTTCTGCCACAGGTAATTAAACGTGCTTTGGGATATATTTGACACAATTTATAAAATCAAAAATGTCCAGTTTTAATAATACATGCTACCCTACTGTCTTTAAGAATATGTCCTTCCAAACAAATACTGGAATTGTAGAAACATAGAATTGTCTAGGTTGGAGGGGATCTTTAAGATTATCTAGTCCAACCATCAACCTAACTTTGAGAAAAGACCAACACTAAACCATGTTACTAATTTTCCTGACGTGTTTTAATGCAGTCACATAATAGCAAACTAAATATTCTAGGTTGTTTCTGCACTAAACCCAAAAAAAAAAAATCCACACTAATCTTTACAGTACAACTATCAGTGGTTGAGAACATGGACTTGTGTCTCACATGTCACTCCTCTAGGTTGAAACAATTCTACATGCATGTCTTTTCAGCCTATACATTTCATTTTGCAAAGAGAAAAAAAAAAAAAAAACTATGAATAAGGACCTCAAATCTATGCCACCCAGTCTGTAGATACTAGATACAATCACAGAACTCAACACAAAGTCTTAAAGAATCCAGTGTTAAGTTTACCTGGTGAAGTATCTTGCTCTCACACAGAGCTGACTTTGAGAAATATAAAGCCTTTGAAAACCAAATTAAGATGCAAGCTGTTTAACCTTAACAGTGTGCTGTGGGCAATAGCCCCCGGGAATGATCAGTTTTTATTCCAGTGACATTCAGTACGGTAAGTGGGGGGAACTAGATAAGCTTGGCAGGGCTGTGATTGAGATATAAGGTTAGAGAAACTCTGCTCCAAGGGGCAGGGGCCCGTGCATTTCTTCCCTCTGCAGATGCTTGGTATGTATTGAAAGAAATTCAGTGAAGCCCATTTCATTGATAAGATCTAGACCTGTACTTACCTCTGTTTTTCCTAAACCAGAGAATTTTTAGCAGCAAGTGGACTCTCAGAATGTTTGTAGGTCTTCTGGTGGACGAGGGGAAGTCTAGTGTTAAATGACATCTTCTGTGAAATCGTCCTTGTGCTGCAGGTGTGTTGGGTATTGCTCAAAAATAACAGTATGGAAATAAAAGCCAACTTTCTGGTGTTCAGAGGTCTGAGTTTTGCTCATCTTCAGAGTCTAGAAGAGTGCAGGAAGCAAAGGAGCAGCTCTGCATCAACACAACTCAGCTGGCACTACGGGTAGGAAAACATAATTCATCAAGCTTACCTTAACTGTCATCCAGCCTCAAGAGGCTCCACCACTTCTTGTGAATTGATTTTGCAACTGGAAGGATATTTCCCTTTCACAACTCCAACCAACCCAGCAACATAATCAGACAAGCATCAACTTTGAGAGGAACATACCCAACATTCTGTTTCTTTAATAGTTTCCAGAAAAGATCCTAAAACCAGACAGCATAAGCAGTTCTTTTTCTTACTTGTAGGCACAGAGTTGTTAATTCAGTTTTTCGTATAAAGGGATTAATATGGTCTCTTGGTGAAACTTGGCCAGCGTGTCACTTTTTTTCAGAGCAATTGCACAAAGCAAAAATATGTCTGAAGAGCCATCATTCTGGAGCAGCTTGTGAAAAGCCATCCTGCTGTCCTCCTGCACTTTCTATTGAAGACTCCTATCAAAATCTTGTGAAGTCAAGGAAAATACTTTTTAGTGGGCACTGGCTGCAGCCCAGATGAGGGGCATCTCCTTTAATGAGGAGACTGCATTTCTTTGCCTTCATCCTGCAAATTCAGAGATTGAGAAACTGAGGAATCTCCATGCTCCTGCTCCACTTATACCGGCAGTTTTCCCAATAAGGATAAATATAGAATTTGGTTGAACTGAGCCTTATTCTTAAGGCTTTTGTGTGTCATTTAAGCTTCTTAGGGTTAACGAACAGTTGCAGTAATATGGAGACATTACAAAAAAGCACCAACCACTGGAACCAATGAGGTTATCCCATGGTGCCCTGCCGTTTTGGAGTTTGCTTTGTAACTGCCTCATGAAGTCCTTTGCCTTCCTAAAATAATATGTAATTAGTATTCAAGACACACTCTTTCTACTGTCAAATGGGAATAAAGCATAGTAGCATTCTTGAAGAATGCTGATTTTTAGTGTTTTTCTATTTTGAATCTTCAAAATGACATCTGCTTTGTGAGAGACTTAGAAATCTGGAAGGAGGTTTGCAGAGGAGAATGAAATCATATCTCTGATCCTTCTGTATTCTGTCCCTTTCAAAATAAATACTTTTGCTTGCTTTACTTCAAAAATGCCAACTCACTTTCCAACACTTTTATGTAACATCCTGCTTTGTGGAAATATTTTGAAAAGTTTATTTCCCTGTTGCATTTTCTATTAGGCTAATCAAAACAGTTAAGCATTTAAATAAACATGACTGAATAAAAACACTGTCAGAAAACACCAGTGATCCACAATATTGTCTGCAGTTTTACATATCAGCAGTCAAAACTACCTGATAGAGTAATTCTCTAAAGATTAAAAAAACCCAACAACCCACAACCTTTTTAGATAAATTGCATATTCCCAGTTCTTCAGGCTCCTCTGGTACTTATGTATGAGAGACAAAAAACCACCCATGTTTCCTCCCTATCTGTCTGTAGAAGAAAGGGTTTTATTTGCTTAAATGACATCCTCTGAGGTGCGTGTGTACATATGAGGTGACTGGGGTTTGGAGAAGTGCAAGGATTTACGAACACGTGAACTTCAGACTTCTCGGTTCAGGTCGAGCTCCTGAGGGTAAGACATGTCTCTCCAAGCGGGGCTGCAGGGACAGCTGGGGCTCCTGTGGAGGCTGGGACCAGGGAGGTGGACTACCTGTACACAGGTGAGATGAGGAAAGAGGACCTCTGGATCTTATCTGAATCTCCTGAGAGACAGAGTCCCAAACCTACCTCCAAGGCATGGCACCACGTAGCAGCACAGGGTGAAGAGTCAGGGGCACAGAGGATACTTTTTTTGGCCTGATCTGCTACCCAGGGAGTTTAACCACTTCCCTGGGTAGCCTGTTCCAATACTTAATAACCTTTTCAGTGAAGAAATTTTTCCTAATATGCAATCTAAACCTCACCTGGTACAACTTGAGGCCATTTCCTCTTGTCCTATCGCCTGTGACTTGGGAGAAGAGACCAATCCCCACCTTTCCCCATCCTCTTTTCAGGGAGTTATTAAGAGTGATAAGGACTCCCCTCAGCCTCCTTTTGTCCAGGCTGAACAACCCCAGCTCCCTCAGTTGCTGCTTATAAGGCTTGTGCTCCAGACCCCTCACCGTCTTTGTTGCCCTTCTCTGGACCCACTCCAGCATCTCAATGTCTTTCTTGTAGTGAGGGGCACAAAACTGGACACAGAATTTGAGATGAGGCCTCATCAGTGCCTTCTCTGGTTCTACTAGCAATGTGTAAATGCCTGGTGGAAGGAGTAAAGAAGATGAAGCCAGGCTCTACTAGGTGTTATCCAGAGAAAAAATGAGAAGTGGCAAATGCAAATTAAAATTTAAAAAAAGAGGTTGTTGTTTTGGGGTTTTTTTCACTACAGGAGTGGTCAAAGTGTAGCATGAGTTGCCGAGTCTCCATTCTTGCAGATATCCAAAACCTAACTGGGCAATGTCTTAAGCAACCTGATCTAGCTGATGCTCCTTTGAGCAGGGAGGCTGAACTAGAAAATCTCCAGAGATTCCCTCCAGGCTCACTGACAGTGTGATTCTGTGACTCATTAATGAGAGGGTCAGCAATCGCTTTTTGTCTTCTGGGAAGAACTGTGACAGGAACCGGAGCTGTGCTTCAATCACACCTTAACTGACAGACCCAGGAACTCTTCCAAGATGCCCGTTCTGGGTGCACACCCTGGTAATGGCTTGGGTTCAGGGAGCTTGGGTTCCCTGAACCAAGCTTGGGTTCAGGGAGTGCTTCTGCACACTCTGCCTTGATATCTGCTGGAAGGGAGCCACACTGCAGCACAGCCAGGGGTCTGTGACGAAAATTCTCCCTTGTATATTAATAATTTCATTCTCCTTCTACATCAAGAGGCTTTTTTTAGGGAATCTTGGTTTTCTTCCCTAGTCTAGTATAATTTCCTCCAAAGTCCCAGCTGGAGGGGCAGAAAGAGGCGATTCCCATGCAGCTCTGGTTCTTCCCGCAGAGGAATTGACAGGGCCGAGCGTCTAAGATGAGCCCAACACAGACAGAAGAGCACCAGACTGAAGTACATACAGCAACCAGAAAGCTGACAAGCTGTTGCATTTTGTAGCAGATGCAGCTCTAACAGGGTACGTGGCTTCATTCCTAGATATAATGAGCTGCAAACGCACACTGGGAATGCTGTTTTTGTTCAAAAAGTATCTCCTCAGTTAATATACAATATGTGCACTGGATGACTGTGTGCTTCTATTCCCATAATGCGGTGAGAGATCACAGAGAGGAGCTGTCACGCATTACAGGAGCGATACCGATTATTTTGGCGAGTCATACTGTTGCCATCTCTCCCCTTTCTGAACCATGCACTTAAAAAGCTAGTGCTCAGAGATAAAATTAAAGAATATCTTTTCTATCACAAGAAATGCAGTTCCAGGCTGGGTTTAAAGGGATGCATTTGTTTTGCCTGAGGTTGAAGGTAGAGGGAAGTATTCACACTACGTGTCCAAAAGTCATATATGCACCAAAATGCAGCCAAGCTGTTGAACAGATCATAGAATCTGGTTATAGTTATATAACATAGATATATGTTATAATATATCATAGAATGGTTAGAGTTGGAAGGGACCTTGAAGATCATCCAGTTCCAAACCCCCTGCCATGGGCAGGGACACCTCCCACCAGACCAGGTTGCTCCAAGCCCCATCCAGCCTGGCCTTGAACCCCTCCAGGGATGGGGCAGCCACAGCTTCTCTGGGCAACCTCTTCCAGTGTCTCCCCACCCTCATAGGAAAGAATTTCTTCCTGATACCTAATCTAAATCTCCCCTCTTCCAATTTAAAACCATTAGCCCTTGTCCTATCACTACAATTCCTGACAAAGAGTCTCTCTGCAATCAGATTGGGCACATCTCTGTGTACTTGAGCAAGAAATCAGAAATCAGGGGGGGACAGGGACCACAAGGATTGGGACCTCCAGAAGGGATTTCATATCATTGAGAGGGTGTATAGGCAGAAAGATTCTTCCTTCAAGACAACTCAAAGACAAGAGTTGAAGAACAGGTACCAGACAGCTAACTGGATAAGGCAAATTCACTGACTAAACAAGAACATCCTATCAGGCAAATAAACAGCACACTCAGGCAGATATCTGAGCAGGTACACAATTCTTCTGTCAGCTTCACTTTACAGCATTAACATATGAATGACAAGACTCACAAGCATCAAAGGTAGTATGTTCAAAGTAAATTAAGTTTTGATACGGAATACAATGAAACACGAAGGAAGAATTGTTATCAGAAACAATGTTGATGAGGACAGTGGCTGACACATTATATATGTACCTACTGGAATCAGTACCAAACAGGCACAAAAAATATCAGAATAGAAAACTAAGGAACCTTATTTCTTTTTTATTTTCCTTCAGTTTGAGGATCCAAGAAGCTCCCATGCTGAGCAGCAATGCCCATCGCACTGCAAAGCGCGTCCTTGGCTGCAGCCTCCATTTTAATAGATGGGAGTATTAGAGGCACTGGCAGTAAAGGGAGACAAGAGTGTGATCGTAAACTTGTTTTGGATGTTGCCACTAGTGTTCACATTTTGAATATTTTATTAGCTTTTGTAAGCTAATAATGACAGAATTAGGCTTGCAGTCTTTGACATTCAGCTGCCATACTTCTGCCACAGCAAATTGCAGAACCGTGTGCCTGCTCAAGGTGCTGAAAGGATCAAAGTGGGTGCAACTTTCTTGTCAGAAGCAACTTTCAAAATCAGCTCCCTGAGGATGTCTGAAGATGTTCCTCCTACTGTCTCCTTTATTTCACTGTATTTCACATCTAATTCTGCCAGCTGGCACGTTTTGGAGCTTGATAGTGGACTCTGAATCAGATTAAGAGGTTTACCTGGTACAGGAAGAAACAAGGTCTACATTGAAATTCATAGTCCAGGACTATTAAAATACTCTGATAGCTCAATGTATGAAGGCAACTGTGTTTTGTTACCTAAAGCTGCTGCTGACTCTGAGAGAGGGAAAGGAATAACGGGCTTGATGTGATTGCTGAAGAGGACATTTTATTTATTTTTATTTTCACTTGAAAAAATGTTACTTTAAAAAACCAAACCCTTAATCAAACAAACAAAAAAAAAAAACCCACACCCCTACACTGGCATGCAAAGTTTACAAGCTGAAAAGCTCAAAATTATGAAATGCCTCAAACCGTGTCCATAGGTAGCCTACAGCCTGCAGAGGCATATATAGAGTATATTTAATTGTAGGACTTTACATGATAACCACGGTGTACTGTGTTCATCTGCAGCACTCCTGCCTCGTGCAATTTACTGGGCAGACCATGTCCTAAGGCTAAATCAAAGTGAAGTGGACAGTTTTGCAAAGGACTCCCACATCTGGCTGGTTGCTGAGAAAGGGACATCGTTAGGTCTGTAAGAACCCAACAAACAGGGTGAAACAGGATGAAAATTTCCAGAAGAGAGGTTGTCTTCCTGATTAAGTCTTTTGGCTGTCATCTTGAGCTCGGAATTTTTTTTTTCTGTCTAGACCATAAGAGTTTCTGTGTGATACTGATCACAGCATTTGTGCAAACTTTTTTCCCTGTGATAGCTCCTGTATCATCTTCCGAGTGCCCAATCTGAAACAGCTGGAGCACTGAACTCTCCTAATTGCAGAAGTTTGGTAGGAACTCTGCTCTGAACACATAAAAGGCAGCAGAATGCCCAGAAAGGCTAGGCTCTAGCCTTGAAAATTAGCCTCCAAAAATGAGTCGATATAGGGCAATTTTGACTTTGGTCTCAGTACCTCTCTTCCCAATTTGTAAAACTGAGACACAGTCCCGTTACCTTGCTGATGTGTAGTAGAAATAAAGTCATTAATATCTACAATGAAGACATGGAGATCAGAGAGTCATGGAATCAGAGACCCTGAAAAATGAATACATTTGTACGCAGTACAGCTTTTGGATGTTAAGCACTAAATGACATATGGGACCACTCACCAGAAGAGAATGAAGAAAAACTGTTGTGGACCACATGGATTGAAGACTTTATCACAATGTATGTACACAATTTGCAGATACAAGACCGTAAGGTATTTTAACTCTGGTATTACCCGGCTGTCGAGCTTCACCAGATTTTTCACATAAGATTTTCTGTTTTGTTTAAAGATATGTATATACTTGATAAATATTACGTATATATTATTGTTATCATATTATTATAATTCATAATTTAGTAATATCAATATTATATATGTTATTATATAATTTACTAGTAATTTAGATATTGTAATGTATAATTCTATATTAATTTATTATATTAATTATTAGTATATTATTATAATTATACATGATAATTATCAGGTATAATATAAAAAAATCAACAGGATGACCACGAGCCAGAAATGTGCCCTTGTGACCAAGAAGGGCAATGGTATCCTGGGATGCATCAGGAAGAGTGTGACCATCAGATTGAAGGAGGTCATCTTCCTCCTCTACTCTGCCCTGGTGAGGCACCATCTGGGGCACTGTATGCAGTTCTGGGCTCCCCAGTTCAAGAAAGACAAGGAACTACTGGACAGAGTACAGCAGAAAACCACAAAGATATAGGGTCCTGGAGCATCTCTCATATGAGGAAAGGCTGAGGGACATAGATTGTTCTAGTCTGGAGAAGCCTGAGGGAGGATCTGACCAATGCCAATCAATACTTAAAGAGTAGGTGTCAAGAGGATGGGACCAGTCCTTTTCAGTAGTGCCTGGTGACAGGACAAGAAGAAAAGGGCACAAACTTGAACACAGGAAGTTCCATCTAAACATGAGAAAGAACTTCCTTATTTGAAGGTGGCAGAGCCCTGGAAGAGGCTGCCCAGAATGGTGGTGGAGTCTCCATCTCTGGAGATATTCAAAATCCACCTGGACAGGTTCCTGTGCAACCTGCTGTGGGTAGACCTTCTTTGGCAGGGGGGTTGGAGGAGATGATCTCCAGAAGTCCCTTCCAACCCCATATCATCTGTGATTCTGTGAATCTAGATAGAGAAAAAAAGTTCTAAAGAATTTGGAAAATTCTAAAATTCTTTTTCTGTAAATCTAATTCCCAGATTGTCCAGGTTAAGAGGACATTCAGGGAATAAATTCTTTTAGATGTTCAAATGTCAGCTGCAGAGCATGTTGCATGGGCACCCATAGTTATCTAGAATGTTATGATGTACTTTCTTCATGGTACGCTTATCTGGTCTTCCATATCTTATAGACTGAATAAATGCTAGTCATGACATAAGGGCTTGAAGATAATAAGTACAATAATTGTATAGCTCAGGACAACATGTTTCCAAGAAGGCAAGGTGTCTGGATAATATAACATCCACTTGCTCTGCTCTACTTGCTCATCTCTGAAGCCAAGTCAAGTCTCAATGCTTATTTTCAAAGCCATCAATAGTCTGCATGAAAACTTAATCTTCAAAAGAAACCTTCAGTTTTGGGAGTCCTTGGTCACTTTTTTT